>JADMLD010001151.1:0-35556 GCA_017589585.1 Phylloscopus whistleri | reverse complement strand
TCTCCTTGGTTCTGCAGTGTCACCATGGACCCTTGGTTCATGAGGTCCCACCATATAACATGGTCACTTTGGTTCTGTGAGGTTCAGCAGTGTCACAATGGCCTCCTTGGTTCTACAAGGCCTTGCTGTGTCAGAATGGCCCTTTGGTTCCACGAGGCCCCACAGTGTCACCATGGTCTCCTTGGATCCACATTGCCATGATGGACCTTCATTCCCTGCAGCCCGGTGTGTCCACAGTGGCACCTTGGTTCCATGAGTTACTGGACTATCAACAATGGTTCCCTTGCTCAAACAAGGCCTTGCTATGTCACAATGGACTCTTGGTTCCATGAAGCCTTTCTCTGTCACAATGTACTTTTGATTCCATGAGGTTCCATAGTGTCCCAATGGTCTCCTTGGATCTGCAGTATCACAATGGACCATTGGTTCCATGTGGCCCTGCTGTGTCACAAAGGATTTTGGTTCCGTGAGGTTCCAAGGTGTCACAGTAGACTCCTTGGTTCTGTGAGGACGTGCTATCACCAAATGCACTAAATTTCAGAATAAGACTCCTTAACACTAATTTGGTGTTTAAGAGGGCGTCATTTATTCAGACGTGAGGTCCAACATTCAATAACTCCTAACCTTACATGGACATGTGATTCTAAAACAGTGTTACTTATATACAGTCACTACATGTGTATTAAAAATTTATCCATTACCATAAAACCCACCTGAACTCCCCACATTCACTCCTTGTGTTTTCTATCACTGCACTCTTGAGCCAGATGCCTTCTTCTTCTCTTCCAACTGTCCCTGCTGGGAAAGCAGGCCTTGCATGCCTTGTTCCTGTGCTAAAAATTCACAGGCAGGGTAAAAATGGAATGAACTCTTTTGGTATCCAGCCCAAGGCTCTGTGTGCCCAGGCAGAGGCAGGCAGGACGCAGAGCTGTCAGCAAAGGAAGGGCCCAGCCAGCTGGGGCAGCCGGGGGTGACGACAGCCTGCAGGGACAGAGGCACAGGGCATGGACAGCGTAGGACAGCCTGGGCTGCACAGGGACAGGGATGGGCAGCAGCTGCACGGCCCTGACAGAGCCAACTTTGGCCACAGCACTTTGGCCATGGCTGCTGGCCCTGGCCTGAGCCAGGAGGAGGGGACAAGTGACCCTTGCAGGCCTGGGGCCTCATGGCCTCCTTGTCCCTGCTCAGCAGCCTGGCAGGGGCTGCCCATGGTGCTGCCCTTGGCATTGCACATCCCCACATCCCAGTGGCCTGGGAAGAGCCCTGAGCAAGGAGGGAGGGACAGGATGTGCCTTGGCAGGGGCTGGGGCTCAGGCCTTGGCCCTTTGCATTCCTGAAACACATCCAGGTTTGCTCAGCATCAGAGACACCTTTCTCTTGCTTGTCCTCACCTGTCCTCACTGCCTGCAGGGTTCTGCTCTATCTGAAACCTGGGGACACTTTCTCAGTTCTGTCTCTCTGTGGAACATTAAAATTTGAAGAAACTTCGGAGTTTGAATCGCACTTTGAAAAGTTAATGAAAGAGTTCTAGAAAAGTTTTTGAACACCCTCTCAGGGACTGCGTCTAATGTAAACAGCACCAAAGCCCCAAGAGATTAAATAAAGTCCTTGTGTTGTGTCTCTGCTGCTGAGCTGGGCTGGGCTCCTTGCAAAGAGGCAGCTCCTGGCTACCAAGAAGAGCTACAAAAAGACATTTCTCCTGAGGAGCAGCTCCTTTCCCAGCCCAGCAGGGCTGAGGGCTCTGCCTGCAGGCACCTGAGAGGAGTGAAGCAGACAGAAGCTTAAAGAAACTACAAGGACAATTGTGAGCTTATTCATGGAGAAATCTTTACAACTTTTCAAAATTCTGAGCTTCTTCATGGAGAAATCTTCAGCACTTCTGACACAGTCAGTCTGTGGCTGCAGGGATCTCCTAAAGCTGCCCCATGACAGCACTGAGGTGACTGTCAGGATGGCTCTGCTGCCCTTCTGCTTTGGGGGAGGATGTGCTCCAGGGCGGGGCTGCCCGGGCTGCCCTGGCAGAGGGACAGGGCAGGACGGCTCCTGCTGCCAGGGGACGGCTGCAGGGGCTGAAGCTGGGGCTGCAGCCAGGGGTGCCCAGGGCTGTCGTGCAGAGCAGCTCTGCAGCCCTGAGGGCTCTTGGCCAGGCCAGGGGATCTGCCACCTGCCAGGGGCAGCTCTCAGCCTGCCTGGGAGCTCCCATGGATGGTGGAGGGGAGCTGTGGGTGCAAGGAGTGACTTCTGCCAGGGCAGGTCCTGCTGCTGCTGTGGAGAGGATGCTGTGTGTGCCAGGGCTGCTCAGAGCTCCAGCTCATGCCCAGGTCATTTCTGAGGGGACTTTTTGAGCTCATTCAGAGCACGGGTTTCCTGCTTGGGTCTCTGCTTTCCTGAATCTGGGCTCCCACTTTTCCCTGGCTCAGCTTGGTGGCAATGGAAACTCAGCTGTTCAGGGCAGAGCAGGGGCTGAGGCTCTTAAACCATCCCACTGAGTTTTCCTGGGAACCTCAGCAAGTGCCCCCACCTCCCCAGGCTCCAGATCCATGCAGCATCACCTTTCCATGGTGCCAGGCCTGGGGGAGCTGTTCTTTCATCCCTGCAGCCCCGAGCAGCTGCAGGGCAGAGCTGGCCCAGGGGCTGGGCTGGGCTCTGGCAGCTCTGGCAGGGAAGGAGCCCGGGCCCACAGGAACAGCTCGGGCTGGGACAGCTGCAGCAGCAGAGCCGTGGGCAGGGAGGGAGGGAGGCAGTGCTGAGGGCAGCCCTGCTGCTGCAGGGGAGATGTGGCAGCTGCCAGCCCTGCCCTGCAGGGCAGACCCTGCCCTGAGCAGCACAGCTCCTGTGTCCCCTGGCAGCCAGCACAGCCCTCAGCCCGGGGGCTCAGGGCCCTCAGTCCCCTCCTGGGCCGGCAGAGCAGCCCCAGAGATGAAGGGCATCTCTGCTGCCATGTGCCCATTCGCTGCTGACCAGGGCCTGAGGGCCACTGTCCTGCACTGCTGCTGCCTGGCAGGGGCTGGGCAGGGCTGGGCAGGGAAAGGCTTTTCCTCAGGGCCTGGCTCTCTCTCTCCTTGCCTTGCCCAGGTGCTGCTGCCATTGCTGAGGGGCTCTCTGGGAATGGTAGTTCCAGCTGCAGGCTCAGGCCCAGCCCTTGGGCTGCTCCTGTGCAGGCTGAGCACAGCAATGGGGTGTCCCAGCTCCCTCTGCCCGGGGAGCTCTGGGCAGGGCAGGCTGGCAGGCTGGGAATGAGCTGACTCTCCCTGACTTTGGGAAAGGAAGGAGCCACTATGTGTGCCAGGGATCCCTCTGCTCTCAGCAGTGTCTCCTGCCTTTCTAGGGAAACACAGGAGTGGAGCTCAGAAAGGTGCAAGTCCAGGGCAGCTGGGAACAGGAGAGAGGAACAGAGCAGCTCCTCTCAGTCTGCACTAAGGCTCAGACAAATCTCCTGCCTCACTGGACTCTCTGTTCTCCCAGGTGCAGTTGAACCTCTCGTTCTGCCTCCTGCAATCCCCATCCTATGCCCTGGGAGCATCTGTGCCTTAGGAGCAGATTCTTTGTCCAAGTTCAAACACCAGGACAGGCCCCTGCCCTCACTGTTCCCCTGCACTGACTGGGGGTCAGGGCTGACTCCCAGGTGTCCTGCAGGTCAAGGTCTGGCTCCTCACACAACAGTGGCCAGCAGCAATCAGGGCTCCAGCAATCAAGGTGAAAGAAATTCTCCTGGACATAGAGAGGGGAGATGTGTTTAGTGTCAGGGAATGGTCTGTGAGAAAGGGCTTTGACTCTTCTGTGAGAAATCTCCCCTCAAATGTCACTGTCTTTCCTCCTTCAAAAGGTTGGAATGTCCAGAGACAGCAAATGTCCAACAGCAGCTCCATCAGCCACTTCCTCCTGCTGGCATTGGCAGACAGGCGGCAGCTGCAGCTTCTGCACTTCTGCCTCTTCCTGGGCATCTCCCTGGCTGCCCTCCTGGGCAACGGCCTCATCATCAGCGCCGTAGCCTGCGGCCACCACCTGCACAGCCCCATGTTCTTCTTCCTGCTCAACCTGGCCCTCACCGACCTGGGCTGCATCTGCACCACTGTCCCCAAAGCCATGCACAATTCCCTCTGGGACACCAGGAATATCTCCTACAAAGGATGTGCTGCACAGGTGTTTTTATTTGCATTTTTCATGTCAGCAGAGTATTTCCTCCTGACCATCATGTGCTACGACTGCTACGTGTCCATCTGCAAACCCCTGCACTACGGGACCCTCCTGGGCAGCAGAGCTTGTGCCCACATGGCAGCAGCTGCCTGGGCCAGTGCCTTTCTCAATGCTCTCATGCACACAGCCAATACATTTTCCCTGCCCCTGTGCCATGGCAATGCACTGGGCCAGTTCTTCTGTGAAATCCCACACATCCTCAAGCTCTCCTGCTCACAATTCAAAATCAGGGAACTTGGGCTTCTAGCTGTTAGTGTCTTTTTAGCTTTTGGTTGTTTTGTGTTCATTGTTTTCTCCTATGTGCAGATCTTCAGGGCTGTGCTGAGGATCCCCTCGGAGCAGGGACGGCACAAAGCCTTTTCCACCTGCCTCCCTCACCTGGCCGTGCTCTCCCTGTTTGTCAGCACTGGCTTTTTTGCCTACCTGAAGCCCTCGTCCATCTCCTCCCCATCCCTGGATCTGGCCCTGTCAGTTCTGTACTCGGTGGTGCCTCCAGCCCTGAACCCCTTCATCTACAGCCTGTGGAACCAAGAGCTCAAGGCTGCAGTGTGGACACTGATAACTGGATGTTTTAAGGAACATTGAACTGGCTGGCCAGTTTCTGTAAATCACTTGATATACAAGTGATTATTGTTTATTTATTGTATATGTATTGTATATTTATTGTATATTTATTGTGTATGTATATTACTTTAAATACATGTCATCTATGATACTTATTGTTGGTTTCATTTGGGGGGTTCTTTTCTCTTGGTTTTAGTTTTTTAATCTTGTCAACAATGAAATCTTATTGTCTGTGCCATTTCTCATTTTGTTTCTCACCACCTTCCCTGTGGCTACAGACTGTGTCAATGAGGGGCTACACTCTTGGTGACTTTAAAGGAACTCAAGGATCTCCCAGCCAAGTTCTCTGCAGAGATGCCCCTTTGGTTCGCCTCTCTGCAGCTGCAGCAGCAATGTCTGTGTGCAGAGCTGGGGGCAGATCAGTGCTGGCACAGCAGCTGTGCCCAGCACCAGCAGCACTTGGTGCTGCCAGTGCTGCTGCCGTGGCCCTGCCCCGCTGCCCTCCTGGCCCTGGTGTTGCTGTAGGGCCTGAGTGCTCTTGGGGCCGGGCACAGGGCTGGGGGTGGCAGTGCCGGGGCTGCAGCAGGGACAGCCCATGGGCACTGCTGGGACAGCAGTGCTGAGGCCTCAGCCCAGGGCCTGGGGGCTCCAGGCTCCTTGCCCAGGCTCTCTCCACAACACATTGCCCAGGCCAATGCTCAGCAGAGAAAAGCCCCGGCAGCAGCCCCAGGCTGGCCGTGGGCAGGCTGGGGGCAAACAGCACGGCTGGGGCTCTGCAAGGGCCCTGGGGCACACGGCAAGGAGCAGCAGAGCAGGGCCTGATCCATCCCCACTGCGCTGGACACCCCAGGCCAGCGTCCCACAGCCTCCTCATGCACCTGCCAACAACATCCCCCCTCTGCAGCCCTGGCCTCTCCCCCAGCTCACACAGCTGCCGCAGCCTTGCAGGCACAGACACGGCAGCACTGCCTCAGGAGCCCCTGTTTGCCCTGCCCAGAGCAGGCCTGAGCACCCCCATGGTGTTAGTGTGGGGAGATGAACCTGAGGGAGCACAAATGCCAGCAGCCCCTGGGGCCAGGAAGGGCTGGGCCACAGCAGGGAAACCCCTCAGGTTGGTGGTGGCCTCTGAAGTCAGCCAGAAAGTTTGTTCCCATGAGCTGGGAGTTTGCTGTGCCACTGCAGACGTTGTTGCTCAGAGCCAGGGCTGCCTGCAGCCACCCCCAAACTGCCCTGACCATTTCTTTTGCTTCACCTTGGCTTTCTTGACTCTTCCTGGTACAAACTTCTTCCTGTGTCCACCCCTGTTCCCTCCCCTGCAAACAGCCCATCCCTGGTTGCCCTTTCTTCTCTGGCCCCACTCTCCATTTCAGTTCCTGAGGTGGCACCATGGGAACGTCCCTGGGGGAGCAGGATCATCCTCCAAGTGCTTCAGGAATTGTCTGCAGGCTCCTGCAGTGCCTCCTGCTGCTCCCTTGCCAGAGGCACCCCAGGCCAGGGGAGCACATCTGGGCTGCTGTGTCTGGCTGTGGGGCTCTGTCTTGGTTTGAAAAGACAGGTATCTGCCAGGGAAACTGGGGTTTCCTTTAGAATAGAGAATGCAAGCCCCTCACCCCTGCCAAATTATAATTTTTCAATTAAGGGCTCTCAGGCAAAGATTTGGGAATAGGAATAACAGTTCTTTACTAGGAATTTCAATAATACAAATGTGGTAGAAAAACAAAACTACCCCACTAAACCAGCAAACAAACAAACAACAATTTTGGAAAACCCTGACAGAATCAGAGCTGCCACCTGGCACCCTGTTAGTCAGGGTGTTGGAAGCAGTCCAGAAGTGAGTCCTCCTGGAGTGGCAGACATGGCTCTGTTGAAGCAGGGACGATCCTGTAGCCAAAAAGGGTCCAGAGGTGGTGAGGAGGGGTCCAGGGGTGAGGTGATGGTGAGATGGGGTCTGGCGAAGATGAGATGGGGTGCCGTCTTCCTCCCAGGAATTGGGGTGAAGCAAGTGAAGTCTGTCCCCCGCGCCAGCTCAGTTTTCCCGGCAGCAATTGTAGACTCCCCCCACTGGGGGGCATCCCACAATAGGACCATGGCATGCAAATGGGGCTTCTGGGGCTCTGGGGGGGGCGGTATAGTCCGGGGGTATAGTCCGTTAATGGCTCATTATCAGAAGGCACCCGCCCCTCCCCCCCGTCCCCCTACTTCCAAAGTTATAAGAGATAAAGAACAATTCCCCAACTGCTTTCAGCAGATGAAAATAGAATACACATTTTTGATTCCATAACCCAGGACATTATCCACCCCTTATTCTATTATCATCTGCATCATACCTAAATCAATGAACTACTATGCAGAATGAACTCCTACACTCAGTTCTTACTTAGGATTAGGTTTTCCTGTGAAACACAACTGGTTTTTCCATCTTTCTGCATTACCCACCAAGTGTAACCAGGTCCTTGTGCAAAAACAATCCCACGGATGGGTTCGCCTTTGCCTGAGGTGGGGTTAATCCAGACAGTCTTTCCTAAAATACCTCTCATGTGCACCACAGGGACTTTATCTCCATCTACTGTGTGCAAAGGGGTAGACTGGGCAGGACCAGCTCAATTGATGGAGCCTCGGGTGTTGACCATCCAGGTGGCCTTTGCTGAGTTCACTTCCCAGTTCTTGAAGGTCCCTCTGCCAAGTGCCTTCAGAGTGGTCTTAAGTAGTCTGTTGCACCATTCAACTTTCCCAGCAGCTGGTGCATGATAAGGGATGTGGTATATCCATTCAATGTCGTGTTCTTTAGCCCAGGTGTTTATAAGGCTGTTCCTGAAATGGATCCCGTTGTCCGACTCGATTCTCTCAGGGGTGCCATGTCTCCACAGGACTTGTTTTTCCAGGCCCAGGATGGTGTTCCGGGCAGTGGCATGAGGCACTGGGTAGGTCTCCAGCCACCCAGTGGTGGCTTCCACCATGGTCAGCACGTAGCGCTTGCCTTGGCGGGTTTAGGGCAGGGTGATATAGTCAATCTGCCAGGCCTCCCCATACTTATATTTGGACCACCGTCCACCGTACCAGAGGGGCTTCACCCGCTTGGCCTGCTTGATGGCAGCACACGTCTCACAGTCATGGATAACCTGAGAAATACTGTCCATGGTTAGATCCACCCCTCGGTCTCGTGCCCATTTATAGGTGGCATCTCTGCCCTGATGACCTGAGGCATCATGGGCCCACCGAGCTAGGAACAACTCTCCCTTGTGTTGCCAATCCAAGTCTATCTTAGACACCTCTATCTTCGCCGCCTGATCTACCTGCTCGTTGTTTCGGTGCTCCTCATTAGCCCGACTCTTGGGAACATGGGCATCCACATGACGGACTTTCACAGGTAGTTTCCCTACTCTGGTGGCGATGTCCTTCCACTCATCAGCAGCCCAGGTTGGTTTTCCCCTACGCTGCCAGCTGACCTTTTTTCTACCTTTCCAGACAGCCCCACAGAGCATTAGCTACCATCCACGAATCAGTGTAGAGGTAGAGTTTTGGCCACTTCTCTCTTTCAGCAATGTCCAGGGCCAATTGAACAGCTTTGAGTTCGGCAAGCTGCCTTGACCCACCTTCTCCTTCAGTGGCTTGTGCAACTTGTCTTGTGGGGCTCCACACGGCTGCTTTCCACTTCCGGTTCATCCCTACGATGCGACAGGAACCGTCAGTGAAAAGAGCATAGTGTGTTTCTTCTGCTGGAAGTTGGTTATACGGTGGAGCTTCTTCAGCCTGGGTTACCTGCTCTTGATCTTCTTCATCAGTGAGACTGAAATTCTCAGCTTCCGGCCAGTTGGTAATTATTTCCAAAATCCCAGGGCCATTCGGATTTCCAATACGGGCGCGCTGAGTAAGGAGGGCGATCCATTTGCTCCATGTGGCATCAGTGGCGTGATGGGTGGAGGGAACCTTTCCCTTAAACATCCATTCCAGCACTGGTAGTCGGGGTGCCAGAAGCAGCTGTGCTTCAGTGCCAATCACCTCTGAGGCGGCTTGAACTCCTTCATAGGCGGCCAAGATCTCCTTCTCCGTGGGAGTGTAATTGGCTTCAGACCCTCCGTAGCTTCGGCTCCAGAATCCCAGTGGCCGGCCTCGAGTCTTACCCGGCACCTTCTGCCAAAGGCTCCAGGACAAACCATGGCTCTCGGCTGCAGAGTAAAGCACATTCTTTACCTCTGGTCTGGGCCAAGGGCCACCGCATGAGCGATTTCCTGCTTGATCTGGGCAAAGGCGTGTTGTTGTTCTGGGCCCCAGTGGAAATCATTCTTCTTGCGGGTAACCAGGTACAGAGGGCTCACAATCTGACTGTACTCAGGAATGTGCATCCTCCAGAAACCTATGGCACCTAGGAAAGCTTGCGTTTCCTTCTTGCTAGTCGGTGGAGATATTGCAGTGATCTTATTGATGACCTCAGTGGGAATCTGATGCCATCCATCTTGCCATTTTACTCCCAGGAACTGGATCTCTCGGGCAGGATCTCTCTTGACCTTGCTCTTCTTGATAGCAAAACCGGCTTTCAGGAGAATCTGGATGATCTTCTCTCCTTTCTCAAAGACTTCCACTGCCGTGTTTCCCCACACAATGATGTCATCAATGTACTGTAGATGTTCCGGAGCCTCACCCTTTTCCAGTGCAGCCTGGATCAGTCCATTGCAGATGGTGGGACTGTGCTTCCACCCCTGGGGCAGTTGGTTCCAGGTGTACTGCACTCCCCTCCAGGTGAAAGCAAACTGAGGCCTACATCCTGCAGCCAAAGAAATGGAGAAAAAGGCGTTAGCAATGGCAACAGTGGCGTACCACTTTGCTGCTGTGGACTCCAGCTCATACTGGAGTTCAGGCATGTCCAGCACAGCAGCGCTCAGTGGATTGAACACTGAAGATTTTCTGAGGTTGAAAGTCAACAAATCTGCTCTCATTAAGGAATTCCCAATGTCGGTCTGTGTCCCAATGGATGCTCCTTCCCCTGCGTTCATCCAGGTGCCCATGGGGAGACAGGGAGATGTGGAGCCCCCCCAGCCAGGTGTCTTCCCAACATGGATCACCAGGACCACGGATCACCAGGGCTCTGCCCAATGAGGGTCACTGGGGATCATCCAATGCCGATCCTCCCGGGGGGATGGAGCTGGAGCAGCGCACGAAGCTCTTTCCGCTCTTGGGGCACTCCCAGGGCTTCCCTTAGTGGCACCTCTGTTGGTGTTTGGTCAAGTTACGGCTGTCTGAGAAGTTCTTCCCACACTCAGGACACTTGTAGGGCCTCTCCCCAGTGTGGATGCGTCGGTGGACAGTGAGGTTGGAGTTTTGCTTGAAGCCCTTCCCGCAGTCGGGGCAGCGGAAGGGCCGCTCATCCGTGTGAATCCGCTGATGGACGAGGAGAGTGGCGCTGGTCTTAAACCTCTTCCCACACTTGGGACACTTGTAGGGCCTCTCCCTGGTGTGGATGCTCTGGTGGTTTTTCAGGCTGGAGCTCCATCCAAAGCTCTTCCCACATTCCAAGCAGGTGTAAAGCCCTTCCCCAGTGTGGATCACCTGGTGCCGGATCAGGGCCGAGCTTTCTCTGAAGCTCTTCCCACATTCCCCACACTTGTAGGGTTTTTCCCCAGTGTGGATCCTTTGGTGTTCCTTCAGCTGGAATCTCAGGATGAAGCTCTTCCCACATTCTCCACACTTGTAGGGCTTTTCCCCAGTGTGGATCCTCTGGTGTTTTCTCAGGACAGAGCTGTACCTGAAGCTCTTCCCACATTCCCCACACTCATAGGGCCGTGCCCCAGTGTGGATCCTCTGGTGTTGCCTAAGATTGCCCTTCAGGCTGAAGCTCATCCCACATTCTCCACACTCATAAGGCTGTTCCCCAGTGTGGATCCTCTGGTGTTGCACCAGGATGTCCTTCTGGCTGAAGCTCTTCCCACATTCCCCACACTCGTAGGGCTTTTCCCCAGTGTGGATCCTCTGGTGTTTCCTCAGGCCAGAGCTGTAGCTGAAGCTGTTCCCACATTCCCCACACTTAAAGGGCCGTTCCCTGGTGTGGATCCTCTTGTGCTGGATCAGACTGGAGCTGTAACTGAAGCTCTTTCCACATTCCCCACACTCGTGGGGCCGTTCCCCAGTGTGGATCACCTGGTGCCGGATCAGGTGGGACCTGTAGCTGAAACCCTTGCCACATTCCCCACACTTGTGGGGCTTCTCCCCTCCATCAGGCTTCTCCTCCAGCTCTGAGCTCTGGCTGGATCTCCGGCCGCCCTCCTGGCACAGGGGGGGTCTTTCCTCCTCACAGCTCCCTGGGCTGGGTTTGCAGCCCCTCCTCCTGCGGGAGCTCCGGGGCTTTTCCTCCTCCTCCATCCAGACACTCCTTGGGAATGAAAAATCCTGGTTTGGGGAGAAAACAAGAGGAGAGCGTCTTAGGCTGGGGGTTCCTCCTTGCCCAAGTTTATCTCAGGAAGTCATTGGGCACCTTGTGTCTGTAAGAACCTCCAAAATACAAAGATTCAGCCCAAAAGTCCTCCAAACATCAAGACACAGATCAAAAACTCAACAAATATCCAGACTCAGCCAAAACCTCTTCTAAACCATAAGGATGTCCCACAAATGGGGGACCCCCAGGGAAGGAAGAAGAGGAAAGTGTCTTTACAAACAGATGCTGGGAATCTGCTTGGAGACAGGGCCAGGCACTTGGACATAAGGAAGGGACAGAAGAAGCCCTCAGTTCCAGAAAATGTTATTAACTGACCACACAGACTGCTGCTCAGCCAAGGTCCTGCTAAATTCGTGAACTTTGAGAAGAAGAACAAAGACTGAACAGAGCTGTGAATATCCCTACCTAGACAGAAGTGGGGTGCATATTAAGGTGGGTATGTGGTAGGTGCATTGGGAAGTCTGTACCTCTCAAGTACTTCAGCCAATGGGGAAAGGGAGAGGGAGACGCAGCCAGGAAAATTAGGAAGAAAAGGAGGCTGCGTCCTCCAACAATTGGAGAGACCCCATGGGAAATGTCCCACGGCCTCTCCCTTTTTTTATGAATGAAAAGACTTGTACAGGAATCCTCTGTCTGCTCTGTGGACACAAACCTCTGGTGATGTGAATTTTTCCACACACCTTGGGGCTCATCTGGAATTCCTTCCACCGCCCGGGGCGTTGGGCAGTGAGTGGAGCTGAAGGTGCCTCACCCAGTTTGGGTGATCGGCTCCCTTGGGTGGCAGCGGCACCGGGGATTGACTGGGGACCCGAGAGTGTCCAGGAGACAGATGAGTGACAGATCAGGGGGGGCTGTGAAGCCAGCAGAAAATGTGTTTAGGGATGGGCCTTCAAGGGCAGGAGAAGGGAAAAGAGTTACAAGACATGCTGTTATTTAGGAAAGGGAGTCAGGCAAAGCACAGGTTACCACCCACATGCTCAGCTCAACCAGCAGAGCTGTGTGTGCTTGTGAGAGCCTGGGACTGAAATGCCCTGAGCAGGAAGGCTTAAATATCTTCTGCTAACACCATGTCACCTAACAGGGTGGCAAAAGCAACTCTGACTGCTTCAGCAATCACTGAATAACTTATTAAAGTATTTCTAAAACAAATAATTCCAAGAGAAGGATTGTGCAAGCAATAGTCTCAGATGGGGAACTCATTTCGCAGGAAAGATCCTTCAGGGGGTTATGGCAGCTTTAGGAACACAATGGGAACCCAACAACCCCTGGCACCCCCAGAGTCAGGTAGAAAGAATGAATGGGGAAATAAAGAAACACCATTGGAAGCTGGTGATAGAAACCAAGATGCCATGGGTACTGCTTTTGCCATTGGCTTTGGCAAGAATAAGAGCCAGACTCAAAGCAGATACTCAATTATCTGCCTTGGAATTGGTGTTTGGAATTCCTTACCCTGGTAATTCTCCACCACATGCAGGGTGGAGATAAGGGATGTATTTTTAAAGCAGCCTGTGGCCAGAATCCTGTCTCCTGTGAAATCTCTCCCACAGGAAGCTCGGCTGGCACAGACCCTGCCTTGGGACTTTGCTGCTCACAACATCCAACCAGGACATCGGGTCCTGCCCAAGGAGTGGGAAGAAGCACCACTGGTGGCCAAGTGGCCTGGCCCATCCCAAGTGTCCCTGAGCACAGAAGCAGCCCCAGCACAGCTGAACACGGGGGGACCCCTCACCCTGGGCTCAGGGTCTCTGAAGCCCCCGAGATTTGGACTTCCCAGCTGCAGGAGGAGGATGGGAGGCCGCTGATATGGGAAATGTGTATGGATATGAAAATTCCGAATTTTAGAATCATATGAAGTGCTTAAACAGGTCAAGGGGAGAACAGAAATATATACAGCTTATTTAGCAATTTTGTAAAAGTAGAGAAACAACTTGTACCAGAACACATAGGGGTGTAACTTGTAAGGCAGGACCCATGAACAGAATACAATGGAATTTGGGTGCCAGGTAAAGGCCACAGAGAGAAGATGTATTGTTCAAACTCACTGAAACGGGACTTAGGTATTGTGAAGACCCGGTAAAGCAGAACCAGTTGATTAACAAACCAGCAAGAACCAGGCTCCTGGTTTCAGCCAGGACAAACTGACCTGGGAATTCGCCAAACCTTCCCTGCACCTGCTCACAGATGAAGGTCAAATAGTGAACACGGAGGAAGACTCCTTACTTCATCAGGAGACCCCTGCCAGCGACCACCAGAAGGCATGGCATCACAAAAGACTAATTGAAATATAAAGGGCAAGAAGGCAGAGAATGGGCAAAGAAAGGGTGGGCAGGGAGGTGTAGCTTTCTGGGATCTAAGTGCATTTAAGCCTGGAACCTGTCTCCACCAGGTGGGCATCATGGGTGGAAAGATTCCGTAGGTGTCCCAGCAGGAATGAAACAAACCTGCTTTACAATTGCTGATTGTGCAGTCCTTATCCTGCAATTCCCCGTGACTGCCCCTGCACTGAAGGCAAGGGAGCAGCAGCCAGGGCTCCACAGCGGGGGAAGCCCCTGTGCCTGCCCACAGATCCTCTGCTGGAATGCTCTGCCTGGGCACCCTCCCTTGGCATCTCCAGGCACTGCGGGCCAATCCTTGCTGCCACTGCTGCAGCTTCAGTGCTTTCTGTGCCTGCACTCGCCACAGGGGCTGGGGAGACAACGGGAGAATTCCACTCTGGGGCTCAGGCAGACTCACACGCTGGGCTGGATGGGATTAGATGGTTGGAAAATATACCAAGATTAAAATTGGTTAAAATTTTATTTCTCTCCTCAGGCTTGGTTTGCCTTTACCCTGGGGAAAAGGAATTTTAAAGGTTTTATTTTAAGGGATGTTACACACTCATGGGAGATGAGTTTAACATCTCACCAGACTGGGAAGAGTCCAAAAGATCCCCACAGAGAGAACGACCATCAACAAAACATCAACGGCCATCAGCAAACAGCAACCAACACCCACCCCAGACACTGCCCCTGGAATTGTTGCAGATCCCTGATCTGGAAAAGGCTGATAAGGAAATCCAGGAGTGCAGACCTAATTAACATCAGAGGCAAAGAAATCCCGGCCCAATAGGAAATCAAATACTCAGAACTTGGTAAATTGGAAGCAATGAACATCAAACCAATGGATTTCTATGAGTTCAGACTGTAAGAAGTTTAGGAAAAATCCAGTAAAACAAACATGTCATTGAATGATTTTCTCTGCACACGGGGATGAAATGATTTCTGTTTCCCATCCTGGCCAGAATCAAGTAATGCCTTGACTCTCTAACACTAAAGATACTGTTGGAGCATTTTTGTTTTTCCCACAGTTTCAGTGACAAGATGACACCATTAGAATAATTTTTTGCAATAATCCTGCTTTTTAATTATCAGCTAGGTTTGGGCCAGGGGTTTGAGAATCAATTTGTAGGCTTAGGAGAAGAAATACAAAAACCTTGATTGCTTTGGAATGTTTTTGTGTATGTTTGTGTGTGGCTCTCAGTGATCACAAAATTTTGGTATATGGGTTTGTCAAAGTTCACCTTTAGGCTGCATTTTGCAAAACGAGAAGAGCTTTAAAGGTGACACTTTAACTTGTAAACAGTTAATAAAATATTAAAAAAAAATGCAGATTGTTGGGGGGGCACATATGAGTCATTCAGTGGATGCTCTGGAAGAGAAGCTTCCTCCCAGGCAGCCAGGAGAGGAGCTTTAGAAATGCAAATTAACACTGCTGGGGAAAAGTGTGGACAATGCACCAGGGCCTTCTTGCCTGGGGCAGGAATTGGTTGATTCCCTCTGTCCCTCAGCCCAAGCTCTGCCTGCTTGCACAGATGGAATTGGCACAGCCAAGGGCAGAGCCCAGAGTGAGGATCTCTGACTCTGCAACAGAAACTGGTTCAGCTGCAAAGGGAAACAGCAAATGGAGAATGTTGGGAAAGCTTCACTAAAATAAGTGGGAGGGAATCATCCCTCTCCCCACTCCAACATGTGCTGTCACTGTCTGTGTCACACAGGGAGCATCAGACCACTGGGGTGTTTCTGCTACCACAAGTTCAGAGAAATCAGCTGGGAATTCAAGTCTGTGATGATTTAATTAGAGAAAAGAGACAAATTGATGCAGCCTTGGCTGGAGGGAGCACCCAAAAATGGGGAAAAGATGAACAGCCACCAGAACAAATCCTGCAACACCAGGGACCAGCCCCTGGGAACCCCAACGAATTCATATCAGGAGCCAGAGAACCCAGTGATCATTTCAATGGCATCATTAGATTACAAGCTGTCCTCGAAATAAGAACCAAGCAGACAGATCCAGCTCCTGAGTCTGGCCCACCAATCCACTCAAACCAAGAACACAACATTTCACCATGGGATGGGATCACATTATCTATCAGCAGAAGGAGGAGCACAGTGTGCAAAATTAAATGACTCAGGATGCTGTTGGCAAAGAGATAACAACGGAAAAGTCGTGAAACAGAGAACAAAGGAAATAAGAAAGCAGCTCATGTTCTGGCCCAAAGGTGGAAAGGATGGGAATGGGACACGGTTTCGGGGTTCCCTGGCACACCATGGGTTATGAAAGAAATACAAAAACCCAAGCTGTATACTCCCAAGTTGTAATGTTAAATAGTTTGATTGTAATGTTAAAACAGCCTATTAACTCGCCCAGCCTAAAGAGAAAAGGCCGAGAGGCGAGCCCTGCCCCCAGGGGCTGTCTGCGAAGGCTGTCGGCAGCCAGAAAGAATGTTTTGCTGTAAAATGGAAGATGCAATGTTACTTACCTATTTAAGCTGTTCAAATTGAATGTATCCCTAAAATTTTTACTTGTTGTACCCTGAGTTTTATACCCTTTCTCCCCTGGGTCTCGGGGTGCCCCCACCCGGGGGGGGATTCCACCCTTTTTCCCTGAGTCACCAGGCTGTCCCCACCCCGTCGGGGGAGAATCCTGTACCTGCTTCCCAGTGGGGGCTGCTGACCCCGCCCAATATGGAGATTAGGACACCCTGCTCCCAAGATGCACTGATTCAGCCAGCTGAAACCCCAGAAAACCCCCTAAAACAACAAGTCAACACAAAAACTGGACCTAAGGAGGATAATACTGTGCAATGCACAAGTCCAGCTACCTGCAGGTAGCAGGTATTTTTGGTTACCTTCTCGCCATGACCGGAAGAGAACTGGAGAGAGGTGACCCCCCCGAGAGCACACGAGTAAAGGTAGATTCTTTGGAAGCTCCTGCGAGGGCAAGAATCCCGACTCTGCAGCACCAGCAGCAGAATCGTCAGCACCTCCTCCTCCACGGTGTCTCCAGGGAGCAGCGGCGGCAGGCGCAGCCCCCGAGCCCCCTACCCAGAGCTGATTTCTAATAAAGGCCTTTTCAAAGGAGCTGGTCTCCTGGCCCATTAATTCATAACAGGTTAAACAAATACTCTTTCTCCTCTTCTGTGCTACAGCAACTCTCATCTTTGGGCCATGCAGGACACCTTGCTGAGTGCAGCTCATTCAGCAGCTGAGCAAGGGGATGCAGGTGGCAGCCAGGCCTCCTGAGCCACAAACGGCTACAAAAGGACAGGAAATGAGGTCACTGAGAATAATCCCAAAACCAAAGAGGACCCAGGAAGAATAAACAGAGTCAACGAGTGAATCTGCTTGGAGATAGGGCCAGGGACTTGGAGAGAAGGAAGGAACAGGAGAAACGATCAGTTTCAGAAAATGTTACTCATTGACACGGACTGCTGCTCAGCCAAGATCATGCGAAATTCCTGAACATGGAGAAGAACAAAGACTGAACAGAGCCGTGAATATCGGATGTTATACAAAAGCGGGGTGCACATTAACGAGGACATGCAGGAGGCGGATCGGGAAGTCTGAACTTTCCAAGGAACTTCGCCAGCGGGCAAAGGGAGAGGGAGACGCAGAAGGGAGAATCAGGATAAAAAGGAGGCTGCGTACTACAACAATTGGAGAGACCGCATGGCAAATGCCGCATGGCCTCTCCCTTTGTTCGTGAATAAAGTCACTTTTACAGGACTCGTCGGTCTCCTTCGGGCACAGAAACCTCTGGCCATGCGAATTTTCCCGCACAGGCCCGGGGACAGCGCAGCCGCCTCCGTCCTACCCACAGGAACCGGGACGAGCCAGCGCTGCTCCGGCACCGGCTCCTGCCCAGGCACCCGCGGGAAGGAGACCGCGGGCAGCCGCTCCCGCAGCGCCCTCAGGGCACGGGGAACACGGCGCGGACACGGCACAACCCAGCCACAGCCAGAGCCCCCTGCCGCCCCCTCCGCCCGCAGCCAGCCCCGAGCCCCGGCACAACCCAGCGCGGCTCCCACCTGCGCCGGGGCCGCCTCCGAGCTCCGCCGCCGCCTCCCCGGGCTCCGGCCGCTGCCGCCGCTGCCAGGCCCGCACCGGGGCCGCACTTTTCCCCGCTCTGCCCAATCAGCGCGCAGCCAGAACCAGCAGTGACGGCACCATCAGCCAATGGCAGCGAGCGAGGGGCGGGCTTTGCACACGGCACAGCCTCTCAGACCCCGCGCTCTCAGGCCCCGCCCCCGGGCCCTGTGAGGGCAAAGCCGGAGAGGAAGAACAGCCCCGGGACGGGCCCGGGCCCGAGCCGGAATTGAGCTCAAAACACAAAGAAAGTTCTCCGCACCTCCCGGACCGCCTTGCCCAGCCCTGCGTGCTGGGTGCCTCCGACTCAGCGGGAAGCCCTGAAGCCTCACTTCTCCTACCCCCTCACTAGGAGCATCAGTTCATCACTTTGATTTCCCCGAAAAAGGGAAAACTGCCCCCAAACCCCTGTCGATGAGTGGAAGAGGGGAGAGATTTCTGGCAGAAAACTCCAAAAATTCAGAGCTCGCTAATGAGAAGTAAATGAGACCCTTAAAATCAGCCTCCCCTCACGCCTCCCTCCTTCCAGCTCCACCTCCTACCCCGGCAGAGCAGGGAGACAGGGAATGGGGCCATGGTCAGTTCGTGCCCCGGGGCTTTTCCGGCTGCTCAGGGACAGGAGCTGTTCCCCTGCTGCACCCTGGGCTCCCTCCCACAGCAGAGTTCTCCAGGAACTCCTTCAAGCTCAGCCCATCCCCTGGGGAACAGCCCCCCTCAAGCTGCTGCAGCGTGGGTCACTCTGCCACAGGCTCAGCCCTTCAAGGACAGGCTGCTCCAGCGGGGGCCCCTCTGCCCGCAGGTGTCCCCCGGGGTCACAGCCTCCTGTCAGGCATTGCCCTGCTCTGCCATGGGCTCCTCCAGGGGCTGTGGGGGGATCTCTGCATCCCCGTGGATCTCAGCATGCGGCACCTCAGTCTTTGGAGGCACCACGGGTTGGCTCTGCTGGACATGGAGGAAGCTTCCAGCAGCTTCTCTCAAAACCCAGCCCTGAACCCCCCTGCTACCAAAACCAGGCCCTGCAATCCCAATACAGCTCAAAAAATGGGGTTCCAGATAGACAGGAGCTCAGGTTAACCCAAAACTGGGATAGAGATTTCCAGGGGGTCAGGGGTGCACAAAAACTGAGGCCCCAGCTGAGGGTGTTCTCTGCTTGGCTGAGCGCTGCCTGAGGGCTGGGGCTGCACCACGGGGGGACATCCTCCTGCAGCAGGGATGTCCCGCAAACGGGAGATGCCCACTGTCCTGGTTTAGGGCAAAACTGGGAGGAAACCTCCAAAGGGGTTCTTCTGGAAAGCAAACCCAAACAGCCCCTCCCCCAGCCAGTCCGGGAAAAAATTCCTCTCAGAGAAAAGTGGAAAAAACTATTTATGTAACAAACAAGATGCCCACAAGCACAAAGAATGAATAATATGAAACAATAAAACCTCTCGCCGCTCTGAAGAGAGATGGCAGACAGAGACAGTCCTTGCCCTGGGTGTAGCTCAGCTCACTCAGTCTCTCACCAGCCCCACTCCCTCCGGAGCTCCAGGCCCTGGCGGCCGCAGGTGCCAGCCCTCGCTGCTCCTCTGGGTTTTTCAGTCCAGAGCAGATTTAAACAGTCCCAAGAAAAAGAAAAAACAGTCCAGGTAACTTTTCTGCCTCAGCTAGCTAAAACTATCTAAAAGCACAGGATATCTCTGTCCCGCCGCTGTCCATACCTCAGACGAACGCCGGAGCAAGGATGTGAGGGAGTCAGGTAGTTTTCTCAAAACAAACTGCGCTGCTTCTTTCTCCCCCTTCGCTCCCTGAAACATTTTAAAGGTACAGAACTGAATATACAGTCCAAACAGAACAGAAAACTGGGGATACAAGCATCATAAAGTCACCCTAGGACAGACAGTCACAGCCATTCCATGGTGACATCCCAGGGCACCTGGGGCTGCAAAGGCACCCATCTGTCACAGGCACTCATGGGGGCTCCACGGCAACATCCCAGGAGTCCCCAGGCTGCCAAAGAGCTGGGATGTCCCAGACACTCACAGGGGTTCCTGTCATGGGCAGAGTAGGAGCTGCAGCCAAAAGCTTCATTTCTTCATTGGAGAAACTGCTGCTGAGTCATGAGGTGGAGAAATGACACCCAACAGCCACCATGGATCCTCAAACCCCTCCAGGATGCCAAGACTTTTGAAATTCCATCTAAGAGAGGAGACTGGGAGTGGCTGGATCTAATCCTAGCCCTAGACTTTGTCAAAAGTTTATGTGGAATAGATTGGAGAGGTGGCATTGAACCATAATGCAATTTGTCCCACAGGACTAACGATGGAATACCAGGTATATTTACATAAATACAGCTATGATTGATTCTGATCAGGATTAGACAGAAAGATTTATTTACACTACAGAGTGAATTTAAAATAAGAGTTATTCACTCCAGAATATAGGAGCTATAACAATTATTAGATTATAGTGCTCAAGGAAGCAATTTTCAAATAAACAGGGCCTTGTTGGGGTTGTTTGAGCCCATTCCTGGCAGAGCCTCCTGCTCCAGCAGGAACTGCCTTTCCTGTGCCAGAACCAGGGCAGATCCTGCTGCAGGAAAAGCCCCAGGCCAGGCCCAACATAGTGAAGGCCAGAAATGTGTCCTTGGGGTGCTTTCCAAGGAACCTTGAACTGATGGAGGCTGCTGTGGCACCCAAACCCAGCAGCGGGGTCAGGGCAGTGTCCATGGCCACAGCCCCTTGCAATGGCCCAGGGCAGCTTGGGATGATGATCCACCCTCACTCCCGGCCCAGGGCAGGGCTGCACTGCCCTTCCCACAGCCTGTGTGCACTGAAGCATTTCCAGGGCTCTCTTCATTTCCCTTCCCCTCACTCTTGGCTCACTCACACACCTCCCAACAACCCACCTGGAGCTTTCAGCTGCAAGGAGTTCAAAACTTGTCTGTCCTTCAGCAGTTGGTCAAATTCTGTCTTCAGCCACCTCTGGATTTGTGTTTCTTGTAGAACTTCCTGTGTGTCTAAAACATTCCTTGCATGGTTCTGCCTTGGGGAAGGGGAACCTCCTTGGAGGCACCTTGGGCTTGGCACACACTTGAGGAGATTGTCTGAAACTCAGGAGTTTAGATTGTTAAAAAAGGAATTAAACCCCTCCTTGGCTGAGTGCATCCAGAGAGGAGAGATAGGATGGGGTTGGGGAATGTGGAGCAAGGTTGTCCACGCAGGGTCAGACCTCAAGACACAGGTTCTCTGAGCAGGCCAAACCTTCTGAGGAGAAACCCTGGGTCAAGATCAAACACTGGGTGCTGCAATCACCACTTCTCTAAAGAGAAAAATTCACCTTTGAAAATATGAATGTGGATTTACTAGAATCCCTTTGAAGTATTTCTCCAGAATTCTAGGACAAAAGATTTCCTAGCGACCTTCTCTCCACCAGAGGGAAATCAAGGCAGAGCCAAGGTGTGTCAGGACTTGCTTGATCCTAATGTGCCCCATGGTGCATTTGGTTCTGAGCCCTTAAACCTCAGGGCCTGAGAGGAGATTGCACAAACCTTTCCAGGAGTCAAAGTCAGAAGAAAAACCCAAAGTGTCTTGTGGCATTAATGGGTTGCACTGAGGTCCATCCCCAACACAGGCTCCTCATGGACTCCTTGGAAGAGAGAATTGGAGGCCAGGATTGCACAAAAATTTCTCACAGACTCAGTGTGGGAAGGAAAATCCAAAGGACCTTAAACACCTTGAGTATCTCAAAGTAATAATGAGCCCCACTGAGTGTCAGTGCAAAACTCTCAAGGGACTCATTAAAGCAGATAATTGGAGGCCATGATCACACAAAAACTTCTCAGAGACTCAGTGCCAAAAAAAAAATTCTTTAAGAAACTTTGAGTACCTCAAAGTATTAATGAGCCCCACTGAGTGTTTTACTGGCTAAGAATCTCAAGGGACTAATTAAAGCAGATAATTGGAAGACAGGATTGCACAAAAATTTCTCAGAGACTCAGTGTCAAAAAAAGTTCTTTAAGAAACTTTGAGTATCCTGAGGTATTAATGAGTCCCACTGAATGTTTGTACTGACTAAGAATCCCAAGGGACTTGTTAAAGTAGATAATTGGGGCCAGGATTGCACAATCTTTCTCACAGAATCAGATTTAAAAGGGAAATACCAAGTACCTTCAAATAACTGAAGTACCTTGAAGCATTAATGAGCTCCACTGAGTGTTTTTTCTGACAAAGCCTCTCAAGGGACTAATTACAGCAGATAATTGGAGGCCATGATTGCACAAACCTCTCAGAAACTCCAAGGCAAAAACCAAACCCAAAGTCCTTTGAAGAACCTCCAATGGGTGGGAGCATTCAGGAGCCCCCCAGGGCCATTCCTGACCAAGGCTCCCCAGGGACTCCTTCCAGCAGATCCTTGAGGCCACTGGGCTGTCAGAGCGATGCTGAGAGCAGGACAAGGGGCTGACAGTGCCCAGCCTTGCTGGGGCTGTGCCAGGAGGCCCCAGGGCCTCAGGTGTCTCCTGACAGCCCTTGGTGGCACAGACCCTGCTGTGCCCCAGGGCACCAAGACTTGGCTTCTCTTTGTCCCCTCCTGGCATCACTGCCTGCAGTTCTCTGCCTCTGCCTGGGGCCCGGGGATACTTGCTCTGTCCTCTCCCTCACTGGGACCCATTAAAACTTCCAGAAACTTTGGAGTTAGATTCTGACTTGGAGTTCTTGAGAGGTTTCTTCATCTCCCTCTCAGAGACTGATGTTCAGGGCCTCAGCACAAGCCCCAAGAGGGTCATTAAAGTCCTTGTGCTGTGTCTGTGCTGCTGAGCTGGGCTGGGCTTCTGGCACAGAGGCAGCTCCTGGCAACCAAGAAGAGCTTTAAAACACATTTCTCTTGCTGAGCAGCTCTTCTCCCAGCCCAGCAGGGCTGGGGCACTGCCTGCAGCCACCCCGGGCACAGCACACAGGCACAGAGGGGTTCAGCTCAGCCTGGGCTGGCAGCACAGAGCAGAGCTCACTCAGGGCTCACTAGACGAGAAATCCTCACAGCATTGGGAACAGTCACTCTCTGGCTGGGGGAAGAGAAGCTGCAGTTCCTGCAGGGATCTCCTGAAGCTGGCACATCCCACAGCTCTGAGGCCCTTCCAGGAGGACTCTCCAAGCTGCTGCAGGGCAGGGATGTGGCCCTGGGGCAGGGTTGGGTTTCCCTGCTGCAGCAGCCGAGGCACAGCACAGGGCATCTCCCTGTACCAGGCTCTGCTGCCGGGCTGAGCAGCCGGGGCTGCAGCCAGGGGTGCCCAGGGCTGTCCTGCAGAGCAGGGTCCTGCAGCCCAGGGCGCTGTGCTGGCCCAGGGACTCTGCTGCCTGCCAGGGACAGCTCTCAGCCGGCCCTGGGAGCTGCTCCCAGCGCTGGGGAGAAGCTGTGGGGGGAAGGAGCCACCCTGAGCAGGGCAGGTGCTGCTGCTGAGAGGTGCTGTGTGGGGCAGGGCTGCTCCCAGCTCCACACCAGCCTGGGCACAGCTCCGGAGGACACTTGCCAAAAGAAGGTGAGCCTGGGATTGCTGTAAAGATCAGGAGCTTTCCTGAGTGTTTCAATTTCCTGCTTGGAGCAGTGTGGGGGAGTTGGGGTGATGAGAAAAAGATTTTTGCTTTTTATACATTTTTCATATATTTGTATCTCTGTTAACTGCTATTATATAGTTATAAAACTGCAATTCTTAATTTACTCTATTTAACTACTATTACATACTTATGTAACTATAATACTACCCTTTCTCTTAGATTTTAGGACAATTAGCTTCTAAATACGTTCCTGAACTACTGTATAGTCTTATTATCAGGAAGGGGACCTACAAGAAAAACATTTTGGTTTTAAACCAGAGTGTGGGCAGTCATAGAAAAAAGTGGGGCAAAGAAGCCCTTGGACCAACTCCAATGGGTTGACCCATGAGTGTGTAACTGGGGACCCTAACTCTCCTCTTACATGTTCCTGTTAAATATACTAATTAATCAACCTTAATAAATTGTTGAATTCATGGGCCGGGTGTGCCCCATCCCCACTGGGACACCTGGAAGCTTCCAATAAAGGTCTGGTTTTTACTTTACTGTTCTAATGCTGTTACGAGGGTTTGGGTTTTTTTCTTTTTTTCTCTTTTGATTGTAGGAAACAGGAGGATGAGAGCAGCAGAACAGGAATTGTAATCACAGAATCACAGAAAATTCTGAGTTGAAAGGGACACACAGGATCATCTAAGGAATGTTTGAACATTGACAGAGACTCCAGAACTGTAACTTTGGGTGGTCAGTCTCTCTGCTGGGAGGCTCCTAAAGGGCCTTCAGCCCCTCCTCAGCCCTGGACAGCAGCAGCAGCATCACCTTTGCAGGGCCCAGCAGGGCTCTCCTGAGCTGCCCTTGCCCACCTGCAGACAGAGCCTGCCCCAGCCAGGGCCCTGCAGACAGGCAGGTTTCTGTAGGGCCGGGCCCAGAGCACAGAGGGTGGGATGGGCTCTGTCAGCGCTGGCAGGGACAAGGCTCCTCTCAGCAGGGAAATGTCCAGGCCCAGGGAGATGCTCAGGGAAGGAGAGGGGGCTGAAGAGAGCAGTGCTAGGGGCAGGAGGGCACTGTTGGTGTGTGGGAGGTGCCGTGCACAGCTGGGCACGGGAACACTGTCCTGAGTGCCCAGCTGTCTCTGCCCTGCCCTCCCAGGCACAGCCCCACAACATCTTCTCTTGGTTCTGCACTGCCCTGATATTGTCCCTGTCATCTGGTGCTCTCAGGGAGGCTCTGGCATTTGCAGCAGCTGAGTCAGACACTGCCGTTGGGATTGCTGCCAGGCAGCTGTGGCCATGGCCATGGGGTGTCCAAGCTTCCCTGGGACCTGTGGGGCTGTGGCCAAAGCAGTCCATGGGAAAGGGGAGTGAGCTGAGCCCCCTCCCTGAGATCCCATCATGGGCACACCCGGGGATCTCCTTGCTGTGTCCTTGCAAGCTCTGAGCTGCCCTCCTGGCTGCAAATCTGGGCCAGAACCCCTCGCAGTTCCCTGAATGTGCCTCGGGGAAGTGCAGAGATGCCAGAGCTGAGGAAATGCTGCTGGGTTTGCCAAGGGAGGCATGAGTGTCCTTGGCAGAAGGGGGTGCTGAGACCTTGCCCAGAGCCCTTTGGAGAGGGGGAGACATTCAGGGATCCCTCTGCTCTGGGCAGGGTCTGGTTTATCCCAGGGTGACCTGGGAGTGTGATTGTGCTCTGATTGCAGCCAAAGCTGCAAACCCAGGGCAGTTGGGAACAAGCCCATCCAGCCCCTCACCATGCCCAAGCCACAGGGAATCCTTTGCCTCTCACATCTCTCAGTGGCAAACTCTGAGTGCAGCAGAAATGCTGGGCATTTCTGACCTCAGAGAATCAGGAAGGATGTGTGGGCAGGAAAATAGACGCTAAAATTCCTTCCTTCTCTCCATGTCCTTTAGATGTGGGAGTGCAGATGGCAACAAGCCTGTCTGCATTAGGAGTGATTCCCCTGACAATTCCTGAATATCCAGCCTTGTCCCTCTGCCACATGGCCACAAACCCAGGGCAGCAGGGCAGGGATGGCTCCTCAAGAGCCCCCATGCACAGGCCTGGCTGCTGCTGGCACACTCAGAGAGCACAACTGGAGCTCAGGCAGGGACCTGGGTGAAGGCTTTCCCAGAGCAGGAACAAGGGTGGGTGAGGCATAGTGGGACAGTCTACAGGGAATGGCCCAGGTTTGGCTCAAAGCAGCCTCTGCTGACTTGTCACTGTCCTTTCTCCATGAACAGGTCCCCATGTGCAGCCAAAGCAAATGTCCAACAGCAGCTCCATCAGCCACTTCCTCCTGCTGGCATTGGCAGACAGGCGGCAGCTGCAGCTCCTGCACTTCTGCCTCTTCCTGGGCATCTCCCTGGCTGCCCTCCTGGGCAACGGCCTCATCATCAGCGCCGTAGCCTGCGGCCACCACCTGCACAGCCCCATGTTCTTCTTCCTGCTCAACCTGGCCCTCACCGACCTGGGCTCCATCTGCACCACTGTCCCCAAAGCCATGCACAGTTCCCTCTGGGACATTAGCACCATCTCCTACATGGGATGTGCTGTCCAAATATTTCTTTTTATCTTTTTCATCTCAGCAGAACTTTCCCTGCTGACCATCATGTGCTATGACCGCTACGTGTCCATCTGCAAACCCCTGCACTACGGGACCCTCCTGGGCAGCAGAGCTTGTGCCCACATGGCAGCAGCTGCCTGGGCCAGTGCCTTTTTCAATGCTCTCATGCACACAGCCAATACATTTTCCCTGCCCCTGTGCCATGGCAATTCCCTGGGACAGTTCTTCTGTGATGTGCCCCAGATCCTCAAGCTGTCCTGCTCCAATTCCTACTCCAGGGAATTTGGAGTTATTGTCTTCAGTGCCACTTTATCATTGTGTTGTTTTGTGTTCATAGTTTTCTCCTATGTGCAGATCTTCAGGGCTGTGCTGAGGATCCCCTCGGAGCAGGGACGGCACAAAGCCTTTTCCACCTGTCTCCCTCACCTGGCTGTGCTCTCCCTGTTTGTCAGCACCTCATTTTTTGCTTACCTGAAGCCCCCCTCCATCTCCTCCCCATCCCTTGATCTGTCCCTGTCAGTTCTGTACTCGGTGGTGCCCCCAGCTCTGAATCCCCTCATCTACAGCCTGAGGAACCAGGAGCTCAAGGCTGCAGTGTGGACACTGATCACTGGATGGTTTCAGAAACATTAAACTGCTGGCCACTTTATGCAAATCACTTGCAATAAAAGTCATCATTGATAGTTCTTGTTGGTTTGGTTGTGTTGATCTTCTTTTCCCCCTGTCTTTTAGTTTTTCATAATTATCCACAAAGAAAAGCCATTGTTTGTGCCATTTCCCATTTTGATTTTGTCCACCTTCGCTGTGGCCCCACACTGTGTCAAGGAGGAGCTGTGTTCTCAGTGGCTCTAAATGAACTAAAGGATCTCTCCGTAAAATTTTCCACAGAGATGCTCCTTTTCTTCCCTTCTCTGGAGCTGCAGCAGCAATGTCTGTGTGCAGAGCGGGGGCAGGGCAGGGGTGGCACAGCAGCTCTGCTCCTGCTGGCCACACCATTCCTGATCCAGGCCAGAAGCCATTGGCCTTCTTGGCCACCTGGGCACACTGATGCCTCATGTCCAGCCTGCTGTCCATCAATGCCCCACGTCCCTTTCTGCCTGGCCGCTGTCCAGCCACTCTGTCCCCAGCCTTTAGCACTGCAGGGGTTGTTGTGGCCAAAGTGCAGGACCCGGCCCTTGGTCCTGTGAGAAAGGCATATTGTGTGTTTCACTCTGCGTAGATATTTACTATATGTAATATGCCAGTTAGAAAATTCATGTAATATTAACATTCGAATAACATAGTAGATATAGTTTTTCCTTTTTTTCTTTCCTTTAAGTTTTGGTGGAATTCTGTGTGAGACATTTCTTTTAGCCCAAGGGAAAGAGAACAGCCCCAGCGATAAGATATGCAAAGAAAAATCCTTCGATTCTTCGGACCAGAGATACATATCTATCAGGATTCATAAGGACCAGACATCCGAATCCACATAGAAGATCTGAATCCACATAAGCAGGACTTCTTGACGCCAAGGGGGCTTACCAGGGGTTCCTGAGAAGCAAGTTCGTCTTAACATGAAGTATGCATAGTAATGTGGTCTTGGTCCTCAAAAGAGAGGGGTTTTTTGCAGAAGCTGCCCCTTTTTTCTCCTGACCAGCTTAGGGTTTGGGAGAGGGGACCAGTCGACTGTTTTCTTTGCCTTAAAATTGTCTTAGTATCTGTCCTGTCTCTAAAAACCTTTAAACTTTTATTTGTATTAATTTTTTTGTAACCAATTTTATTCTTTATTAAATTTCCCAAAAATTCTAAAAATGAGCGAGTAGCATTTATCACAATTGGTAGCAGAGGATGGTTGCAAAAATACCTCGCTGTCGGTGCTGGGTTAGGATTAGAAACTGGGAGACGCGTCCTGCCTGCGTTTAGGCAGCCCTGTCTGTTCCTAGCAGAGCACCCCAGACAGAGGTAAGATCCAAGGACAGGGGGAGACAATAAGGCAAAGAAAAAAAGAATTCCGCGGTGATTAGCTCTTAACATCAACGTGTACACGAAGAACAAAGAAGCAACGACAAAAGGAGTGGTAAGAAATTGCGGATTTAGGGGGGTTTCGCGTCGCGGAACGGGAGAAAGCTGAGTGTGTATGAATGAGAGGCGGGCTGGGGTAAAACCCAGACTCTCCAAGCGAGAGTGGAGTCCTGTAAGCTGCGTTTCCGTCATATCCGCGAGGGTAACGGCCAGTACCAGGACGAAACTGAATGGTGAAACGGAGTGAATGAAACCCCCAGGGAAAAAGGTAAAAGTGTGTAAAAAAAAAAAAAAAGGGACCCTGAAAGCGTAAGCTAGGATTAAACCACGTTTCCGGATTGAGGGAGTTTGGCCGAGGACTCTTGAGAAGGGTAATATATTGGCCAGGGTCACTTATAAAGGACAAATACTCCAGGATACCTAGGGTTAACCCACGCTACCAGATTGAGAGTTGGCTGAGGACATTTGTAAAGTGTAAAATATTGGCCAGGAGACATTTCTGAAATGTAATAAGCCCAAGAGCATCTGGAGTGGGATTCTGCAGAGTTTAGATATCCCCAAGAAACCTAAAGGCTACCTGGTTGAGGGGGTGTCGGTGGAAAATTTTGGCCAAAGACGAGTGTGAAAGTGAGAGATAAAAGGTACCTTGTGGTTAGTATTGTTGTGTGTGAGATTGAATGAAAAGTAAAATACAGTAAATGTGGACGAATGAAAAGCGTTGGTGTTGTAAAGTTTATTCGTGTTACTGTCTTTTTGTAAGAAAAGTATGTGTGTGAGTAAAAAGTCGTTTATAGTGCGAAGTTGAATTGTGTTGAAAATTGGATTGTATTGAGAAGTGGTGTGAGAGAAAGGAGAGAAAAGTGGCTTTTGTGGAAGTAAAGGGAAGTTGAACAGAGACAAGGGGAGGTGAAGTAAAGAGAATATTGAAAAATGGGACAGAAATCCAGTAAAGAGAAAACCGGGGAGAAAAGAAAAAGTAAAAAACTATTCACAGAAATTCCCCCAGATAGTCCATTGGGAATAATGTTAAATAATTGGGAAAAAAACCCTTGTACAAGAAAAAAGGATAAAATAAAGATGATACAATTTTGTATGTTGGAATGGCCAGAAAGAGAATAAGATCTGACCATGTTTATTGGCCTAGATATGGTTCCTTTGAAAAATGGATTTGCCAGGCTTTGAATGAATTTATAAATTCAAAGGAACAGAGTAATTCAGAAGAACAAGCATATGCATCATGCTGGACTGGAGATTATCGGAAAATCAAAATTTTTAAAGTAACAGAAGCCCCTGTAACAAAACAGGAGAAAAGAACAAAGAGAGTGAAGGAAGGGGAGCAGGAGAGGGAGAAGGAGAAGGGATGGGACCCGCTGGAGGTTCTACCTCCTCCCTTTCAAAACACGCCGGCAGTATCAGGACTGGCTGAGGTGTCCCCCTCCGCTCCGATATCGGAACGGGTGCCCGCCCCGGCGTATACTGAGGGTCCTGGCTTGTCGTGTAGTGTGGTTCCGTTCCCCATCCCGGGCGGCGGTTCCCTGGCGGCGGCCACAGTGGCCGTGCTGGGTCCGGGCCCTTTTCTCCCCCCTCCGGTAGTGGATCCCTGTCCGCCTGAGACGGCAGGGGCGAGTTCCCCACCCCCTCCCTCCACGGCTGTGGGTTCGCACGTTTTTTCGCCCGCCGCGGCGGTGGCGGCAGCGGGGGGAGGGTTCCCCCCTCTCTCCGCCGGCGGGTGCAGCGGATTCGCTCCCGCTTTCAGCGGCGGCTCGGTTTCTGCCCCCTTCTCCCACAACCGTGGCCCCCCGGGCCTTTCCGCCGACCGCGGTGGGGGTGTCGCCGACGGCACCGGCTGCGGTGGCAGTACCTCCGGGGGTAGCTGTTCGCCGCTCACCCACAGTGGCCATGGGCCCTCCCCCACCCCTTCTCCATCCCGGCAGGGGCAGTGGGCCCTTCCACCCTTCCCCTCCCCCGGCAGCGGGTCTCCAGCTGCCGGCATATGGCGGATGCCCACCAGTCCCGTTCTCGGTAGCCTCAGTAGCAATTTCAGCTCCGGCGATGCAAGGCGCCGCTGCCGCGGCTCCATCTTTGCTAGAGTCGGCAGCCCCGATCGCCATGGGGACTGCTGGCTGCATGGCCACATGGACAAGACAGGAAATGGCTTCTCTCCCGGAAGTTCCGGTGGCAGATCCCACCCATGCCCCACCTCTGGAGGACTTAAACTCTATGGTTGCCTGGGAGGACCACGACTCTATGGTTAGACCTCCAGGAACTCCCCTTCCTGTTAAGGAAGACGTCCCTATGGAAACCACGACAAACACTGTCAAACAGAGTCTACCGCTGCGGGATGCCCCTTATAAAAATACTAGAAATGCAGCTAAGAAACAGCTCTCTCCTGATTATCCCTCACTGCGGGAAAATAAAGAAAAGGAAATCGGGCTGTTCCCCTAAGGGAGGTGCCAATGTCAGGGGGAGGAACGGGGTTCGTGAATGCTCCCCTTACTTCCTCTGAGGTCAGAAGTTTTAAAAAGGAAATAAAAGGGATTCTGGAAGATCCCATAGGCACAGCAGAACAGCTTGATCAATTCTTGGGACCAAATATTTATACCTGGGGGGAAATGCAGTCTATAATGAAAATACTATTTTCCCAGGAAGAAAGGGAGATGATTCGAGCAGCAGGAGTAAAAATCTGGAATAGGGAACACTTACAGGGGCCCCCTGGGGAGGAAATAATGCCCGCAGAACCCCCGGAGTGGGGTCAGAATAGTGAGGAAGGGAGAAAGCGTATGGATGATTATCGCAATACATTGATCAAGGGGATAAAAGAAGCAGCCCCTCGAGGAGCAAATGCTAAAAAGGCCTTTGAGATACAACAAGGAAAAGAAGAGACCCCAACTGAATGGTTGGATCGGCTTAGGAGAAATATAAAACAATATTCCGGAATAGATCCTGAGACTGAAGTAGGGAAAGCTCTATTGAGAATAAATTTTGTTACGAATGCTTGCCGGATATTAGGAAGAAATTAGAAAAAATTGAGGATTGGCATGGAAAACCATTAGATGATTTATTAAAGGAGGCTCAAAAAGTTTATGTCCGGAGGGATGAGGAACAAGCCAAGCTGCAAGCAAAGGTTATGGCAGTTACTATGAGGGAAAACAGTTTCCAGGGAAATCAAAGACACACAAGCACTGCTCCTAAATATGATGGTCATAGAAATAGGAGAATGGAAAAAAATAGAAATCAAACACAAACAAAGCCACAGGGGTATTCCAAAAAGGTCTGTTTTATCTGTCGGGGGGAGGGGCATTATAAGTGTAGACTGTCCGAAACGGGCAGCAGACCTGAAAATCTTCAAAGAGATGAATACAGAGAGCGACTAGGGAAGTCTCAGGCTCTATTTTTTAGGGGACAAATACCATCAAGAGCCTGTGATAAGTCTAAAAGTAGGTCCCCAAGAAGAAGAATTGGGGTTTGTGGCGGACACTGGAGCGGAAAGAACTGTCTGATAGATATTCCAAAGGTTATAAAGCAAGTAAAGAGGCTGTAAAGGTGATAGGGGCAAAAGGAGAAAGCTTTTCCGCTCCAGTCATCAAAAATGTATTAATAGAGGGGGAAACTAGATTTTGGGTAGGAGATGTTTTATTGGTCCCAGGAGCAGGTAGTAATTTATTGGGACGAGACTTCCAAATAAAATTAGGAATAGGGGTTATACCAGAAAATGGGAAAATGACAGCTAAAATATTAAAATTGGAACAAGAAGATGAAAAGAAAATTAAAAAGGAGGTATGGGCTGCTGAAGGGAATAGGGGAGGATTAAATATTGATCCCATAAAAGTTACAATTGAGAGAGAAGAGTGTCCCATACGTGTGCGTCAGTATCCTATCTCATTAGAAGGACGGGAAGGTTTGAAGCCGGTAATAGAAGGATTGATAAGGGATGGGACATTGGAACCTTGCATGTCTCCCCTTAATACCCCATACTTCCAGTAAAAAAGCCTGATGGAAGTTACAGACTGGTGCAGGATTTGAGGGAGGTAAACAAGAGAACTCAGACTAGATACCCAGTAATACCCAATCCCTATACTCTCCTGAGCAAGGTCCCTCCCCAGCATCAGTGGTTCAGCGTGGTGGACCTTAAGGATGCCTTCTGGACTTGTCCATTAGCAGAGGAGAGCCGGGATATCTTTGCCTTTGAATGGGAGGATCCACAAAACGGGAGGAAACAGCAGTTAAGGTGGACAAAATTGCCACAGGGTTTTACTGAGTCTCCTAACCTATTTGGACAAGCCTTAGAAACCATATTACAAACTTTCCCCACTCCTCCTGGGATACAAATCATTCAATATGTAGATGATCTTTTACTATCAGGGGAAGTTGAAGCTGAGGTCAGGGAGGCTACTATAAAGCTTTTGAATTTTCTTGGAGAAAAAGGACTGAGGGTATCCAAAGGGAAACTGCAATTTGTGGAACCAGAGGTAAAATATCTTGGACATTTAATAAGTAAAGGTAATCGGAAGTTAAGCCCAGAAAGAATTGCGGGAATATTATCCCTTCCCTCTCCCTCTTCTAAAAAGGAGATCAGGAAACTGCTCGGGTTGTTGGGATATTGTAGATTATGGATTGAAGGATACACACAAGCAGTAAAATTTTTATATAAGAAATTGACAGAGGGAGATGATATAAGATGGGACAAGGAAGATGAAGAAAAACTGGGAAAGCTAAAGTCAAAACTAGCCTCCATACCAGCTTTGAGCTTACCTTCACTAGCAAAACCTTTCTATCTATATGTGAATACAGAAAAGGGGGTGGCACATGGAGTTTTAGCTCAGGAGTGGGGAGGGGTGAAGAAGCCAGTGGCTTATCTATCAAAAATGTTGGATCCAGTGAGTCACGGCTGGCCAGTATGCATTCAAGCTATAGCAGCTACTGCAATCCTAGTTGAAGAAAGCCGTAAACTGACATTTGGAGGTAAACTAATTGTGTGCACACCTCATGCAGTCCGAAATGTGTTAAACCAAAAGGCTGAAAAATGGCTGACAGACTCTCGGATGTTAAAATAAGAGGCAATCTTGATAGACAGTGATGATTTGACACTAGAAGTAAATAAAAGCTTAAATCCAGCTCAATTTTTATATGGGGAACCAACAGATAACTTAATACATAATTGTCTGGAAATTATCCAATACCAGACAAAGATTCGAGAAGATCTTGAGGAACAAGCCCTACTGGAAGGAGAAATAATTCATGTAGATGGTTCCTCCAGATGCCTACAAGGGAAAAGAATGTCAGGATATGCAGTAATTGATGGGAAGAATATGCAAACTATTGAAAAAGGGAAGTTACCCTCAAACTGGTCAGCTCAAACCTGTGAATTATATGCTCTGAAAAGGGCATTAGAATACCTAGCACACAAAAAGGGGACAATATATACTGACTCCATGTACTGTTTTGGAGTGGTACATACCTTTGAAAAAATTTGGGAAGAAAGAGGTTTGCTGAATTCAAGGGGAAAAGGATTAGTACATGAAGGGCTCATTTTAGAGGTCTTAGAAGCATTAAAATTACCCGAAGAGATAGCTGTAGTACATATCAGAGGTCACCAAAAGGGAACAGCTCCAGAAATAAGGGGAAACAATTTGGCAGATCAGGAAGCAAAAGACGCAGCAGAGAATGGAGTAGAAAGAGTAATGTTGATATTAACTACGAATGAAGAAAGATTGGAAATCCCAAAATTTAGTGAAACAGAGGAAAAAGAATTGAAGGAAATAGGAGGTGAACCAGATGAAACAGGGAAATGGAAACTTCCTGATGGAAGACAATTACTCAATAAAATACTGACTAGAAGAATATTAGAAAACATGCATCAAAAAAACTCGTTGGGGTACTCAGGCTTTGTGTGATCATTTCTTGAGGGACTATGGGTGTATTGGGATTTATGGGGTAGCAAAGAAGGTAACTGAAGGATGTATAACTTGTCAGAGAGTAAATAAAAAGGTAATGAGGAAAACTACCCAGGGAGGTCGGGAATTGGCTCTTAGGCCATTTCGAAGTGTCCAAGTAGACTTTACTGAACTTCCTCAAGTACAGAGATGGAAATATCTATTAGTAATAACAGATCATTTAACTCATTGGGTGGAGGCAGTTCCCACTACCAAGGCTACGGCTAACGTGGTAAGTAAAACCCTTTTAGAACAAATTATTCCAAGATATGGAATGATTAATAGAATAGATTCAGATAGGGGAACACATTTTACTTCAAAAGTGTTACAGCAATTAATCCAAGCTTTAGGAATAAAATGGGAACTACACACCCCATGGCATCCACAAAGTTCTGGCCAAGTAGAGAGGATGAACCAAACTTTAAAAAGAACTTTAACCAAATTAATAGTTGAAACCAGGATGTCATGGGTACAATGTTTACCATTAGCATTATTGAGGATTCGAACACAACCCAGATCAGACCTGGGAGTGTCACCATATGAAATGATGTTTGGGTTACTCTTTCTGACCACCCAGCATGAAAATGCTACCTATGAGATAGGGGAAAGGAGTGTTAAGGGATATATAAACACAATTGCAAAAACTCTTGAAAATCTGAGACTAAAAGGAATAATCCCTCAGACCACCCCTTTAGACTTTAAAATCCATAATATCCACTCAGGGGAGTGGGTACTAGTAAAAACATGGAAAGAACAATCTTTAACTCCACAATGGGAAGGTCCTTTTCAGGTGTTGCTGACGACCGAGGCTGCGATCCGGACCAGAGAACGAGGGTGGATCCACGCCAGCAGGATCAAAGGACCTGTGGAAAAGCCTAAGGAGTGGACAATATCATCGGAACCGGGTGATACGAAATTAACTCTTAAACGGGAATGAGTGGTAATGGACTGGGAAGATCCGCATGGTCCAGGAAACGTACGCAGGATCGCTCCTGACTGGGAGGTTAGACCGAGTTTGCATCAGTGGTTTCAAATACCACCCGGACAAACCTTGAAACACCTCCGATACCCTCCCTGGGGAGGAATACCGCCACCACAGACAGGAGGATCGGGACTGTTTCGGACTAAAGACCCCGCATTTTGGCTTTAGCCTGTGATTTATATAAAGAGGAGGGTGAATTACAACCTCACACATTACCACGCAATATACCCTGTTTGATTCACCCAAATACGGGACATGCTGGTTGGTTTAAGTGTGAGTGTGTAAGCTGTGGGAAAAATTGGTATTGTAGTTCACGCAGACGGCGCTCTCATTGTAGGAAGTGTCGAGTACCACCTGAATCCCCTATACAAGTAGAATTTGAAACAACTAAAATAATAACTTGGTTGTGTGGTTGGGAATTATTAGTGCCTGTTGAGTGGGAGATAGCTGAAGAAGAGTGGGAGACCACATTAAGAAGTGTCAAAAACGATTTGCCTGGAAATTAGCTAAGAGAAAGTGACAGGAGGCGAGAGGGCAAGACCAGATTGACCTCTATACTCGCCACCAAGAAGATCACATACACCTGCTGTGGGTTAAGCAACCCCATAGGCATGGGAGGTGGGAGTATAAGTCATACTGGACCTCTGCTGGCTCTGTCACTCATTCTCTGTCTCTTCCCTTTGGAATACTGACCAGGCCATGCTACAGGTGTTACCGGAAACTGTATATGGAAAACACCGAGGCTCCTTCTTCACCTCCCACACTTATGTCAACAGTCACTGTTATAACCCTTCCAAATTAGGAACTTGCATACACAATGGGAAAAAGTATTAGATTTCGGAAAATTTGGGGGGAAGTGAATGCCCAAGAGGGGAGAAATGGATGTGTTTCACATACACTACTGGGATAAAGCACCGGATTTGGTAAAAGAACAAAAAGACTAGACCAGCACCACCACCTAAACCT
>JADMLD010001252.1:0-297568 GCA_017589585.1 Phylloscopus whistleri | reverse complement strand
GGAGCGGGGACACCGGGAGGGAGCGGCGGGAAGCGGGGACGGGGGAACGAGCGAGGGGACGGGAGAACGGGAGGAGGGGACCGGAGGGACGGAGGGACGGGGGTCGGGGCGGGGGTGGTGCCGTTCCCGGTGCGATTCCCGGTGCGATTCCCGGTTCCGTTCCCTCTGCCGTTCCCGGTGCCGTTCCTGGTGCGATTGCGATTCCCGCTGTCTTTCCCGGTTCTGCTCCCGGTTCCGTTCCCGGTTCCGTTCCCGGCGCCCCCAGGCTGCCCCCCGGGTGAGGTGTGGCTGGACCCCGGCCCCGCCTGCGAGCGCAGCTGCCGGGACCTGGCGGAGCCCCCCGGGACCTGCGGGGGCACCCCCGGCACCTCCGCATCCCCCGGGACCCCCGGGAGCCCCGGGACCCCCGGAACTCCGGACGCCTCCAGCACCCCCGGCACCCCCGCGACCCTCGGGACCCCCGGGACCCCCTCGCCCCCTCCCCCGCGCTGCTCCTGCGCCCCCGGCCGGTACCGGAACGGCTCCGGGCAGTGCGTGAGCGCGGGGAGCTGCGGCTGCCGGTACCGCGGGGAGCTGCGAGCGGTGAGCGGGGCGGGGCGGGGGGCGCGGGGCGGGGGTCCCTGACCCGGTTTGGGGGTCCCTGACCCGGTTTGGGGGTCCCTGACCCGCTCCAGGCCGGCAGCGAGTGGCGGGAGCGCTGCGGGAGCTGCCGCTGCTCCCAGGGACGCGTCACCTGCGCCACCTCCTGCCCCGCGCTCACCTGCCCGGAGGTGAGGGGGGCTCGGGGTGGGCTCGGGGGGGGCTCCGGGGGGTCCGGGCTGGTCCCCGCGGGCCGGGGGCTGAGCCTGGGGGTCCCCGCAGGGCGCGGAGCCGGTGCGGGAGCCCGGGAGCTGCTGCCCGGTGTGCCCGGACGAGTGGCCAGGTGAGAGCCCGGGGAGCCCGGGGAGGGAGGGGCGGCCCCGGACGCGCCCCCCGGCCCCCCCCGGTCAGACCGAGCCCCCCCCCCCCGCGCAGAGGAGCCCCCCGGGCCGTGCCGGCTGCTGACGGCGCTCCGGACCATCGCCAAGGGCGCCTGTGCGCTGCGGGGCGTGCGGGTCACCTACTGCGCGGGGGGGTGCCGCTCCCGCACCGCCGTCAGCGCCCAGGTACGGGGGGGGAACACCGGGGGGACCGGGGGAGTACCGGGGGAGTACCGGGGGACACCGTGGGGGGTGGTACTGAGGGTACCGGGGGGGTACCGGGGGCTGTCTTGGGGTGTCGGGGGTACCGGGGGGATGTCGGGGGGTGCTGGGGAGGGGGTGCCCGGGGGTTACCGGGGGGTTCCAGGGGTCCCGGAGGTTACCGGGGGGTACCGGGCGGGGTGCCGAGGGTGTCGGGGGGATTCTGGGGGGTGCAGGGGGTTACCGGTTGGGTACCGGGGGTGCCGGAGGGGTCCCGGGGGGATGCCGGGGGTGGTGCCGGAGGGGTCCCGGGGAGGTCCCGGGGGTCCCGGGGGGGTGCCGGGAGTTACCGGGCGGGGTGCCGAGGGTGTCGGGGGGGTTCTGGCGGGTGCAAGGGGTTACCGGGTGGGCACCGGGTGGTACCGGCGGTGCCGGGGAGTGCAGGGGGTTACCGGGTGGGTACCGAGTGGGTCCCGGGGGTGTCCCGGGGGTTCCCGGGGTGCCGCCGCCGGCCCGCAGCCCCGGTGCCCGCAGGAGCCGTACGTGCGCTCGCTGTGCGAGTGCTGCGGTTACCGCCTGGACCCGGCCCGGCCCGTGCGGGCGCTGCTGCTGCCCTGCCCCCGCGGCCGCCCCCGGCCCGCGCTGCTGCCGCGCATCGCCGAGTGCCGCTGCCAGCCCTGCCGGGGTGCGGGGGGGGAAACGGGGGGAACGGGGGGTCCTGGGGGGGTCACACATCCCACAGTGCCGCTGCCAGCCCTGCCGGGGTCCGGGGGGGGAAACGGGGGGAACGGGGGGTCCTGGGGGGGTTCTGGGGGGGTCACACAGCCCCCGCATCGCTCAGTGCCACTGCCAGCCCTGCCGGGGTCTGGGGGGGTCCTGGGGGGGTCCTGGGGGTCCGGGGGGGTCACACAGCCCACAGTGCCACTGCCAGCCCTGCCGGGGGGAACGGGGGGAGAGAACGGGGGGGTCCCGGGGGGTCCCGGGGGGTCCTGGGGGGTCCTGGGGGGTCCCGAGGGGGACACACGGCCCCCCTCGCTCAGAGCCGCCCCGGGGTGCAGGGTGGGATGTCCCAGGGGTGCTGGGGGGGTCCCGGGGGTCCCGGGGGGTCCCGGAGGTCCCTGGGGGTGTCCCGGGGGTTCTCGGGGGTCCCGGGGAGCTGCCGGGGCTCGGGGAGCAGCCCGGGCTGACACCCCGCAACCCCTGTCCCGCAGGCGGGGACTTCACCCGGCGCTGAGGAGCCCCCGGGCACCGCCCCCGCCCCTCCCCCCCCCGCTCAGCGAGGCGCTGCTGAGCGATAACGGCAATAAACGGCCAAGGATCGATAGAGATCGATAATCGATAATCGATAACTGATCGTTAACCGATCGCCGCACCCGCGGGGCACCGGGGGAACTGGGGCGGGGGGCACGGGGATGGACTGGAGGGGCACTGGGGGGACACGGGGCACTGGGGGGGCACTAGGATGGACTGGGGGGAACTGGGGATACTGGGATGAACTGGGGGGCTCTGGGATGATCTGGGGGGCACTGGGATGAACTGGGGGGCACTGGGGGGCACTGGGGGGGCACTGGGATGAACTGGGGGGCACTGGGGGGCACTGGGGGGCACTGGGGGGGCACTAGGGGGCACTGGGATGAACTGGGGGGCACTGGGGGGGCACTGGGGGGGCACTGGGATGAACTGGGATGGGCACTGGGGGGGCACTGAGGGGGCACTGGGATGAACTGGGATGGGCACTGGGGGGGCACTGGGGGGGCACTGGGGGGGCACTGGGGGGCACTGGGATGAACTGGGATGGACTGGGGGGCACTGGGGGGGCACTGGGGAGGCACTGGGATGAACTGGGATGAACTGGGGGGCACTGGGATGAACTGGGATGAACTGGGATGGGCACTGGGGGGGCACTGGGGGGCACTGGGATGAACTGGGGGGCACTGGGGGGCACTGGGGGGCACTGGGGGGCACTGGGATGAACTGGGATGAACTGGGATGAGCACTGGGGGGCACTGGGTGCCGCTGGCTGCAGTTCCCTCCGCCACCACACGACGGCGACACATAGAGAGGGAGGCGGGTGGGAAGGCCCGGGCACCTCCGGGACGCGGGGACAGCGCGGGGACACTGCGGGATGGGCACTGCGGGATGGGCACTGCGGGGGGGACACTGCGGGGACACCGCGGGGGGACATCCTGGGGACACCCGAGGGGACTCCGGCGCCAATGGCGGCCGCGCTCTCCGCCGTGCACGGAAAAGGCGCCGGCGCCGCTTGGTGACGCAGGCGGCGGCCAATGGCGAGCGCGCGCGGCGCTGTGAGGTCGTAACTGCGCGACTCGGCGGCGGCCCGTGCGCGGGGCCGGGGCGGGAGAGGTCAGAGAGGCCCCGGGGCGGGAGCGGGACCGGGAACGGGGACGGGATTGGGGGTGGGAATGGGATTGGGATTGGGAACGGGAACGGGATCGGGATCGGGGGTGGGAGCGGGACCGGGGACGGGATTGGGATTGGGAACGGGAATGGGGGTGGGAATGGGAACGGAAACGGGAGCGGGAACGGGACAGGGGGTGGGAATGGGAATGGGATCGGGAACGGGGGTGGGAGTGGGATTGGGAACGGGAGTGGGATCGGGATTGGGACCGGGGATGGGACCGGGACCGGGGGTGGGAGCGGGACCGGGATCGGGGATGGGATCTGGACCGGGACCAGGACCGGGACCGGGGTCGGGATCGGCACCGGGATCGGGATCAGCACGGTGGGACAGGGCTGTGGGGAAGCGGGGCCCGGGGAAGGCCCCGGGCTGGAGGAGCCGGGCCGGGGGCACCGGCACCGAGCGGGCCCGGGGGCATTGCGGGGCCCGGGGGCAGTGCGGGGCATTGCGGGGCGCGGAGCCCAAACCGGGCGCTCCCCGGGTCGCGCTGCCCGCTCGCCGCCCTGCCCTTAGCCCCGTTGTCCCCGCAGCGCTCCCGGGATGCGGCGCTGAGCCCGCTGCCCACCCATGGCCGCGCAGCTGCTGCGGCGCTGCCGCCGCCTGCTCCCGCTGCCCCCCGCCCCATCCCCGCCGGGCACCGCGCTGCGCACCGGGCCGCCCCGCCGCGCCGAGGAGCCGCAGCCGCGGCCGCGCCCGGCCGGGGACGAGCGGCAGCTGCGGGAGCTGCTCCGGGCGGCGGCGGCCCCGCAGGAGGTGCTGCGGCTGGGGCAGGGGCAGGGCCCGGCGCTCAGCAGTAACCTGGCGGCGCTGGCCCTGGCGCGCCTGGCACGGCTCAGCGCCCAGCAGCGCCTGGACACCGCGGCGATCCGCGCCGACCCGCGCTTCGGGCAGCTGCTGGAGGCGCTGGATGCGCAGGTGGGAGCGGGGACAGGGCACGGGGGGCACAGAGGGAACGGGGGTGTGAGAGGGAATGGGGGGCACCGGGCTGTGTGAGAGAGGGCACCGGGCACGGGGGGCACTGGGGGCACCAGGGTGTGAGAGGGAATGGGGGGCACCGGGCATGGGGGGCACCGGGCATGGGGGGCACGGGGGGGTGTGAGGAGGAATGGGGGGAACAGGGGCACAGGGATGTGTCAGAGGGAACAGGGACACAGGGGGAATGGGGGGCACCGGGGTGTGTGAGAGGGCACCGGGCATGGGGGGGCACGGGGGTGTGAGGGGGGCGTGGGGGGAACGGGGGTGTGTGAAGGCTTGGGGGGAATGGGGGGCACCGGGGTGTGTGAGAGGGCACCGGGCACGGGGGACACGGGGGTGTGAGGAGGAATGGGGGGAACAGGGGCACAGGGATGTGTCAGAGGGAACGGGGACACAGGGGGAATGGGGGGCACCGGGGTGTGTGAGAGGGCATGGGGGGTAATGGGGGGCACGGGGGTGTGAGGGGGGCACAGGGGTGTGTCAGAAGGAACAGGGGCAAAGGGGGCACGGGGGAAATGGGGGGCACGGGGGTGTGAGAGGGCACGGGGGCACCCGGGGGGCACCTGGGGGGCACAGGGAACGGGGATGTGTGAAAGGGAACAGGGGCACAGGGGGAATGGGGGGCACCGGGGGTGTGTGAGAGGGCACGGGGGTGTGAGGGGGCACAGGGGGGCACTGGGGTGTGTGAGAGGGCACTGGGCATGGGGGGCACAGGGGTGTGTCACAAGGAACGGGGGCACGGGGCAGCCCCACACTGCACCTGAGCTGGGACGGGCTGCTGGGACACACCTGGGGACACACCTGGGGCACTGCTGGAACACACCTGTCACAGCTGCTGGGGACAGGGCTGTCCCTGAGCCCTCAGGGCACACCTAGGGACAGGCTGGCAGTGCCTGGGGCACGCTCAGGGCACACCTGGGGACAGGCTGGCAGTGCCTGGGGTGCACTCAGGGCACACCTGGCAGGTGGCACAGGTACAGACGGGCAGTGCCCCAATCCTCCTGTGCTGCCTGGGCCACGGCTGCACCACGGCTGTCCCTGTGCAGATCTCATGGGGGTGGGATGCACCTGTCCCTGTCACACCTGTCTGCGTCACACCTGTCCCTGTTACACCTGTCCCTGTGTCACACCTGTGTCACACCTGTCCTTGTCACACCTGTTTGTGTCACACTTGTCACACTTGTCACACCTGTCCCTGTGCAGATCTTGCAGGTGTAGAACACGCCTGTCCCTGTCACACTTGTCCCTGTGTCACACCTGTGTCACGCCTGTTTCTCACAGATGTCTCAGGTGTGGAACACGCCTGTGTCCGTGTCACACCTGTGTCTCACAGATCTTTCAGGTGTGGAACGCGCCTGTCCCTGTCACACCTGTCTGTCCCTGTCCCAGATCTCACAGGTGTGGAACGCATCTATATCCCACTGTCACACCTGTCCCTGTCACACCTGTCTGTCCCTATCCCAGATCTCCCGGGTGTGGAATGCGCCTCTCGCTGTGTCACACCTGTCCCCATGCAGATCTCCCAGGTGTGGAACACACCTGTCCATGTCTTGCACCTGTCACACCTGTCTCACACCTGTCTGTCTGTCTGTCCCATGCAGATCTCGCAGGTGTGGAACACACCTGTCTGTCTGTCTGTCTCTCAGATCTCCCAGGTGTGGAACGTGCCTGTCCCTGTCTCACACCTGTCACACCTGTCTCACACCTGTCTGCCTGTCTGTCCCATGCAGATCTCGCAGGTGTGGAACGCGCCTGTCGCTGTGTCACACCTGTCCCTGTCTCACACCTGTCTGTCTGTCTGTCCCGTGCAGATCTCGCAGGTGTGGAACACACCTGTCTCACACCTGTCCCTCTCTCACACCTGTCTGTCTGTCTGTCCCATGCAGATCTCTCAGGTGTGGAACACGCCTGTCCCTGTCTCACACCTGTCCCTGTCTCACACCTGTCTGTCTGTCTGTCCCATGCAGATCTCCCAGGTGTGGAACACACCTGTCTCACACCTGTCTGTCTGTCTGTCCCATGCAGATCTCTCAGGTGTGGAACACACCTGTCCATGTCTCGCACCTGTCACACCTGTCTCACACCTGTCTGTCTGTCCCATGCAGATCTCTCAGGTGTGTTCCACACCTGTCTCACACCTGTCTGTCTGTCTGTCCCATGCAGATCTCCCAGGTGTGGAACGTGCCTGTCTCTCTCTCACACCTCTCTCACACCTGTCTGTCTGTCTGTCCCGTGCAGATCTCCCAGGTGTGGAACGTGCCTGTCCCTGTCTCACACCTGTCTCACACCTGTCTGTCTGTCTGTCCCGTGCAGATCTCTCAGGTGTGGAACGCGCCGCTGCTGCAGCTGCTGCGCTCGCTGCCGGCGCTGGGGCTGCCGCGGGACGGGCGCCAGGTGCGCTCGGTGGAGCAGGAGGTGCTGTGGCGGCTGCGGCGCCTCCCCCTGCGGCAGCTGGCGCACCTGGCGGCACACCTGGCGGGGCAGGGCAGCCCCGGGCCGCTGCTGCCCGAGGTGCTGCGCAAGCTGGAGCTGCGCTGGACAGAGCTGGACGGAGCCCAGACCGTGCTGACCCTGATGGCCAAGGTGGGACACCTGAGCCCCGCCCTCATGGAGCGCCTGGAGGACAAGGTGAGCTGGGACACGCACCTGGGACACGGGGGGACACAGGGGGGGCACGGCCCTCAGCCTGGGCTGGGCGGGGTCACCTGGGGTCACCTGCACCACCTGTCGTGTGTGTCCCCTATCCCACCTGTCCCGTGTCACTGTCCCTGCAGGCCCTGCAGCTGGCGGAGCACTTTGATCCCTGTCTCACCTGTCCCTGTGTCCCCTGTCTCACCTGTCCCTGCATCACCTGTTTCACCTGTCTGTCTCACCTATCCCTGTCTCACCTGTCTCTGTCCCCTACAGGTGCTGGAGCTGGCAGAGTTGTGTGATCCCTGTCTCACTTGTCTGTGTCTCACCTGTCCCTGCAGGCCCTGGAGCTGGCAGAGCACTTTGATCCCTGTCTCACCTGTCTGTCTCACCTGTCTCACCTGTCCCACCTGTCCCCTAGCAGGCGCTGGAGCTGGCAGAGCAGTGTGATCTGTGTCTCACCTGTCTCACCTGTCTCACCTGTCTGTCTCCCCTGCAGGCCCTGGAGCTGGCGGAGCAGTTCGACGCAGAGCAGCTGTGCCGGGCGGCGCTGGCCTGGCGCTGCAGTGTGATCTGTGTCTCACCTGTCCATGTCTCACCTGTCTCACCTGTCTGTATCTCACCTGTCTCACCTGTCTCACCTGTCTCACCTGTCTGTCTCCCCTGCAGGCTCTGGAGCTGGCGGAGCAGTTCGATGCAGAGCAGCTGTGCCGCGTGGCGCTGATGCTGGCAGAGCAGTGTGATCTGTGTCTCACCTGTCTGTATCTCACCTGTCTCACCTGTCTCACCTGTCCGTGTCTCCCCTGCAGGCCCTGGAGCTGGCAGAGCAGTTCGACGCAGAGCAGCTGTGCCGCGTGGCGCTGGCCCTGGCGCTGCAGTGTGATCTGTGTCTCACCTGTCCATGTCTCACCTGTCTGTATCTCACCTGTCTGTCTCCCCTGCAGGCCCTGGAGCTGGCAGAGCAGTTCGATGCAGAGCAGCTGTGCCGCGCGGCGCTGGCAGAGCAGTGTGATCTGTGTCTCACCTGTCCATGTCTCACCTGTCCATATCTCACCTGTCTGTCTCCCCTGCAGGCCCTGGAGCTGGCAGAGCAGTTCGACGCAGAGCAGCTGTGCCGGGCGGCGCTGGCCTGGCGCTGCAGTGTGATCTGTGTCTCACCTGTCCATGTCTCACCTGTCCATATCTCACCTGTCTGTCTCCCCTGCAGGCCCTGGAGCTGGCGGAGCAGTTCGATGCAGAGCAGCTGTGCCGCGTGGCGCTGGCACTGCAGTGTGATCTGTGTCTCACCTGTCCATGTCTCACCTGTCTGTATCTCACCTGTCTCCCCTGCAGGCGCTGGAGCTGGCGGAGCAGTTCGACGCAGAGCAGCTGTGCCGCGTGGCGCTGGCCCTGGCGCTGCAGCAGCGCCGCTCGGTGCCGCTGCTGCGGGCGCTGTCGTACCACCTGCTGCAGAAACCTGCCCCGCTGCCCCCGGGGCTGCTCACTGACCTGCTCTTCGCCTACAGTGAGTCCGGCACCTGGGGCACCTGGGGGGCACCTGCGGGGCACCTGGGAGACACCTGGGACACCTGGGGACACCTGGGGGATACCTGGGGGGCTGGGGGACACCTGGGGGGCACCTGGGGACAGCTGCAGGGCACCTGGGGGGCATCTGGGGGACACCTGGGAGGCACTTGGGACACCTGGGGACACCTGCGGGACTGGGGACACCTGTGGGGCTTGGGACACCTGTGGGACAGCTGCAGGGCTGGGGACACCTGCGGAACACCTGTGGGACACCTGGGGACACCTGCAGGGCTGGGGACACCTGTGGGGACACCTGCAGGGCTGGGGACAGCTCCCTGGCTTGGTGTCGCTGTCCCAGGTGTAACTGGGAGTTACCTGGGCTGGCAGCAGCAGGGGGAGGGGCCAGGTGAGCTTGGAGCTCCCAAACCTTTCCTGTTCCAGCCAGGTGGGCTGGGGGGATCCAGGTGAGCTCAGTGGGTTATCCCAGCCCTGGGCTGGGAACAGGTACCAAACCCAGCTCACCTGGGAGGCTGCTCCAGGTGTGCTGTCCTCCCAGGTGTCCCAAAGCCCTGGGGGCTCAGTGTCAGGCCATCCCCCCCCTCTGGCTGTGCCAGGTGCCTCCTCAGCTCACCTGGAGCCCCTTTGGGCACTGGGAGGGCCCCCAGGTGTCCCTGGAGCCTCTCCTCTCCAGGTGACCCTGCCCAGGTGTGGGGGGCACAGGGCAGAGGTGCTGAGCTGAGCTGTGTCCCCCACCCCGGCACAGGTAAGCTGAACTTCCAGCAGCCGCAGGTGCTGCACCGCCTGGCCCTGGAGCTGCAGCCCCACCTGGGCAGCCTCAGCCCGGCCCAGGTGTCGCGCTGTGCCCGCTCCTTCGCCAGCCTGCGCTGGCTCAGCCGGCCCCTGGCCGAGGCCATGGCCCAGGTGAGCTCTGGGGGGCAGGGGGCACTCACCTGGGCATGGGGGGGCAGGGACCTCACCTGGGCATGGGGGAACAGGGGGGCACCTCACCTGGGCATGGGGGGGGCAGGGGGGAATCTCACCTGGGCATGGGGGGGCAGGGGGCACCTCACCTGGGCATGGGGGAACAGGGGGGCACCTCACCTGGGCATGGAGGGAGAGGGGACACTCACCTGGCCCTGGAGGGGAGGCCGGGGGCACTCACCTGTGCAGGGGGTGGGTGCTGTCACCTTTCCCAGCAGGGGCGGGGCACAGCGGGTCCCCTCCCCGGTCCGGGCTGGTGTCACCTGGGGCAGGTGGCAGCGAGGGCCCCGCCCCTGTCCCAGCTCGGGGAATCGGGGAGCGTTTCCACCCGGACCCTGCAGCCCTGGGTGCTGCTGCTGCTGCTGCTGCTCCTGTCCCAGTTCATCCCAGTCCATCCCAGTCCTGTCCCAGTTCCATCCCAGTCCATCCCAGTCCATCCCAGTTCTGTCCCAGTTCCATCCCAGTTCCTCCCCCTGCTCTTTCCCCCCCGCACTGGGCTGTTCCAGAGCTCCCCTGGTACCTGGATCCAGCCCTGGGTCCCTCCCGTTCCCCCTGGGGGTGTGTCTGTCCCTGTCCGTGTGTCCCTCCCATCCCTGTCCGTGTGTCCCTCCCATCCCTGTCCGTGTGTCCATCCCGTCCCTGTCCGTGTGTCCATCCCGTCCCTGTCCATGTGTCCCTCCCCTGGATCCAGCCCCAGGTCCCTCTCTCCCTTTCCCCCGGGGGTGTGTCTGTCCCTGTCCGTGTGTCCATCTGTCCCTGTTCCCATTTCCCCCAGCACTGCCTGGAGCACTCCCTGGTGCTGTCTCTCCCTGTCCGTGTGTCCATCTGTCCCCGTTCTGTCCCCCAGCACTGCCTGGAGCACTCTGCAGCGCTGTCTGTCCGTGTGTCTGTCTGTCCGTGTGTCCATCTGTCCCCGTTCTGTCCCCCAGCACTGCCTGGAGCACTCTGCAGTGCTGTCTGTCCGTGTGTCTGTCCCTGTCCGTGTGTCCATCTGTCCCTGTGTCCATCTGTCCCCCAGCACTGCCTGGAGCACTCCTCGGCGCTGTCGCTGCCCCAGCTCTGCGGGATCCTCGTCTCCTTCGCCCGCCTGCACTTCCAGCCCAGCTGCGGCCACGACTTCTTCCCCATGGTGAGTCCTGGGCTGCTGGGGTGGGGAGGGACCCGGGGGGCCTCAGCTGCAGAGCCCTTCCCACATCCCCTTTTCCTGTGCCCTGGTGCTCTGGGTGTCCCAAATCCCCTTCGCCCATGTCCTGGCACCCCAGGTGTCCCAAATCCCCCTTTTCCTGTGTCCTGACACTTGGGGTGTCCCAAATCCCCCTTTTCCTGTGTCCTGGCACTTGGGGTGTCCCAAATCCCCCTTTTCCCATGGCCTGGCACTCCAAACATCCCAAATCCCCCTTCTCCCGTGTCCTGGTGCCCTGGTGCTCCAGGTGTCCCAAATCCCCCTTCTCCCGTGTCCTGGTGCCCTGGTGCTCCAGGTGTCCCAAATCCCCCTTCTCCCGTGTCCTGGCACTCCAGACATCCCAAATCCCCCTCTTCCTGTCTCCTGGTGCTCAGGGTGTCCCAAATCCCCCTTTTCCCGTCTCCTGGCACCCCAGGTGTCCCCAATCCCTCCCAGCTCTCTCTCTGGGTGCCAGTTGAGGCCCTGGCAGCGCCCCTGGCTGTCACCTGTCACCTGTCCCAGGTGTTCCCCCTGTGGGAAAGGGGCTCTCGGGTGGAACCCGTGGGGCAGGGGGCCCCGGGGACCCCAGAGCCTCCCCTGGGGGGCCCTGGGGACACCTGCGAGCCTGGCTCCGTGCCCCCCTGCAGGTGCAGGAGCGGCTGCAGGGGCAGGAGCAGCAGCTGGACATGCACCTGCTGACAGACGTGGTGTGGTCGCTGTGCGTGCTGCAGCAGCCCCAGCAGCCCCAGCTGAGCCGGGTGCTGCACCCCGACTTCCACAGCCGCCTGCGGGGTCAGCAGGGGCTGGGGGGCCAGGGGGGGTTTGGGGTGGGGCAGGGGCTGCTGGGGTTTGGGGGTGGGACAGGAGCTCCTGGGGTTTGGGTTTTGGGATGGGACAGGAGCTCCTGGGGTTTGGGGTGGGGCAGGATCTGGGGTTTGGGGTTTGGGGTGGAACAGGAGCTCCTGGGGTTTTGGGATGGGACAGGAGCTCCTGGGGTTTGGGGTGGGGCAGGGGCTCCTGGGGTTTGGGGTTTGGGGTGGGGCAGGGGCTCCTGGGGTTTGGGGTTTGGGGTGGGACAGGAGCTCCTGGGGTTTGGGGTTTGGGGGTGGGACAGGAGCTCCTGGGGTTTGGGGTTTGGGGGTGGGACAGGAGCTCCTGGGGTTTGGGGATGGGACAGGAGCTCCTGGGGTTTGGGGTTTTGGGATGGGACAGGAGCTCCTGGGGTTTGGGGTTTGGGGTGGGACAGGAGCTCCAGGGTCTGGATTTGGGACAGGAGCTCCTGCCCGGGCAGGCGGGGCGGGCTCACCTGTCCCACCAGGTGACGCTGGCAGGTGCAGCCCAGTCAAATTCGGTGCCTGTCCCTCGGTGACAGGGACCGGCCAGTGGCTGCCACAGCGACCCCCGGTGCCACCAGCCCCGTGTCCCCTCCCTGGGGCCCGGGGGGTGAAGGCACCGGGGACACCCAACCTGGGGGGGCTGGGGGGCTCACCTGGGGCTGGGGCTCACCTGGGACACCACCTGCAGGGCCCTGTCCCTGGGCAATGTCCCCAGTGCCCCCCCGAGCCGTCCCCGTGTCCCCTGGGTGTCCCCTGAGCGTGTCCCCACCTGTCCCCAGGTGACACGTCCCCGCGGGCGCAGAGCTCGTGGCTGAAGCTGCTGCACATCAACGCCACGGCCAGGCTGGAGAGCCCCGGCTACCCCGGCCCCTTCCTGCCCCCCGAGCTGCTGGGGGGGCACGGGGACGGGGACGGGGACAGGGACAGGGCCACACCCCTGCAGCGGGGGCTGCGGGAGGCGCTGCCGGGGGCGCTGGGGGGCCCCGAGCTCGTGCGGTGTGACGTGAGCACGGTGTACGGCTGGGACATCGGTGAGTGCCACCCCTGCCACCCTGGGCACCTCCCACTGCCACCCCTGCCACCCTGGGCACCTCCCAGTGCCACCCCTGCCACCCCAGGGCCTGCTTGGGCACCTCCCAGTGTCACCCCCAGGCCATGCCACCTGCCTGGGCACCTCCCAGTGCCACCCTGGGCTCACCTGGGCACCTCCCAGTGCCACCCCCAGCCCTGCCACCCCTGTCCTGGCAGTCCCACCCCTGCTACCTTCCCCTGTGACCCCCAGCCTGTCACCCCCTGTTACCTTCCTGTGTCACCCCTCAGCCCTGTCACTGTCCCCTGTCACCCTCCTGGCTCTGTCACCCCCTGTCCCCCCCTGCAGCCCAGTCAAATTCGGTCCCTGTCCCGCGGTGTCGGGGACCGGCCACCGGCTGCCACAGCGACCTCCGTGTGCTCCTGGTGTCCCTGTCCCCTCCCCGGGGCCGGGGGGCGGATCCACGGATACAACGCCCGTGTCACCTCCCTGTCACCTCCCTGTCACCTCCCTGTCACCGCCCAGGGTGGGGCCAGCACAGCCCCGGCTGGCTCTGAGCCCTGTGTCCCCTCTGTCCCCCGTGTCCCCCGTGTCCCCACAGATGCCGAGGTGGTGCTGGACAGTGACAACAAACCCCTGCCCGTCAGGGACTTCGCTGCCCCTCACCTGTCCCACTCCGAGGGGACAAAGCCGCTGCCACCGGGGGCCAGGAGGTGGGTGGGGACAGGGGGGACAGGGAGGGGACAGGGGGGGGATAGAAAGGGTCAGTGGGGCAGGAGAGGTGGCAGGAGGGGGACAGGGAGAAGAGGAGGGGGAGGGGACATGGGAGGGGGACAGGGAGGGGACAGGGAGGGGACAGGAGGGGACATGGGAGGGGGACAGGAGGGGACAGGAGGTGGCGGGAGAGGCGCAGCTCGGGCCGGGCTGGGGCAGCCGGTGCTCACTGCTGCCCCCTGTCTGTCTGTCCTTGTGTGTCCCCCATTTGTCCCCTGTCTGTCTGTCCCTGTCTGTCCCTGTCTGTCCTTGTCTGTCCCCGTCTGTGTCTGTCTGTCCCTGTTCGTCCCTGTGTGTCTGTCCCTGTCTGTCCGTCTGTCCCTGTCCGTCCCTGTGTGTCTGTCCCTGTGTGTCTGTCCCTGTGTGTCTGTCCCTGTGTGTCTGTCCCTGTCTGTCCCTGTCTGTCCCTGTCTGTCCCTGTCTGTCTGTCCCTGTCTGTCTGTCCCTGTCTGTCCCTGTCTGTCCCTGTCTGTCCATCCCTGTCTGTCCATCCCTGTCTGTCCCTGTCTGTCTGTCCCTGTCTGTCCCTGTCTGTCCCTGTCTGTCCCTGTCTGTCCCTGTCTGTCTGTCCATCCCTGTCTGTCCGTCTGTCCCGTGCCAGGGTGGCCGTGCTGCGCTGGGAGGCGCCGCAGTTCAGCTCCCCGGGCCGGGAGCTGCTGGGCAGGGCGGCCATGGCCCGCAGGCACCTGAGAGCGGCCGGGCTGCTGCTGGCCGAGGTGAGCGGGCTGGGACGGACTGGGACGGACTGGGATGGACTGGGACAGCCTGGGGACAGACTGGGACAGACTGGGACAGACTGGGACAGCCTGGGGACAGCCTGGGGACAGACTGGGACAGCCTGGGGACAGCCTGGAGACCCTGAGGATACTCTGGGGACACTCTGGGGCACCCTGGGGACCCTGGGACACCCCGGGGACACCGCCCACCCATCCTGGCCCCTCCCAGCCCTTCCCAGGAGAAACGTTCCCCAAATATTCCCCAAAGTGTCCCCCAGGTGTTCCCAAAGTGCCACCTGGAGCTCCCTGCTGGGGGCAGAGCCCAACCCCCGTCCCGTGAGGTGCCCCCGGGCCTCAGGTGTGGCCTCACCTGTGCCCAGCCCAGGGGACGCTCCCCGTGGCCTCCCTGGTGACAGCAGCCGGGTGGCGTTGTCACCCTGGCACACCCTGGTACACCTGGGCACACACCCGGGTACACCCGGGCACAGCTGGGCACACACCTGGGCACACCTGGGCACCCCTGGCTCATGGGAGGGCGGCACTGACCCCCCTGGGGGGCTGCCAGCTGCCCCCACCCTGGGGCTCAGCAGGGATGATCCCCCCGGGCCACCTGCCAGGAGCTGGCAGGGACAGGGAGGGGACAGGGAGGTGGCAGGGAGGGCACAGGGAGGTGGCAGGGAGGGGACAGGGAGGTGGCAGGGAGGGGACAGGGAGGGGACAGGGAGGTGGCAGGGAGTGGACAGGGAGGGGACAGGGAGGGCACAGGGAGGGGACAGGGAGGGGACAGGGAGGGCACAGGGAGGGCACAGGGAGGGCACAGGGAGGTGGCAGGGAGGGGGCAGGGAGGGGACAGGGAGGGGACAGGGAGGGCACAGGGAGGTGGCAGGGCCCCGCTGATCCTGTGGGGTCAGCCAGGATTAACCCCTGCGGGTAATTATAGCCCGGGGGGGGGGAGGGGGGGTGTGACAGCCACGTGTCACCCCCGGGTCACCACCACACCCGGGGGGGCACAGGTGGCTGTGGGGACCCTCCCGGGGGGGCACAGCGGGGGAGGGGACACTGCCGGGACCCCCCGGGCTGCTGCCACCCCCCCGTGTCCCCGCAGGTGCCCCAGCACGAGTTCCTGGAGCTGAAGCTGGAGCGGCAGCGCGTGGCCTACCTGAGGGACAAGGTGGCCAAGGCCCTGGCCAGGGACACGGCGGGGGACACGGCCACCGGTGCCACCTAAGCCGCTGCCAGGGCCACCCCCTGTGCCAATGTCACCGCGTCACCCTGCCCGGGTGGCCCGGCTGCTGAGCCTGGGTGGCCCTGGGTGGGTTGGCATGTCACCTCAGTGAGGACCCTGTGTCACCTCAGTGAGGGCCCCGTGCCACCTCAGTGAGGGCCCTGTGCCACCTCAGTGCCACCTCAGTCAGGGTCCCGTGTCCCCACGTGGCTCCGATGTCGCTGCTCTGTGTCACCAACGGCTCAAATAAACCTCAAACTGTACAGGGATGGTGGCTGGGCCTGGTGGCACTGGGGACGGGTGGCACTGGGGGTGGGTGACATTGGGGACATGACATTAGGGACAGGTGACATTGGGGACAGGTGACATTGGGGGTGGGTGACACTGAGGACAAATGTCATTTGGGATGTGACATTGGGGACAAGTGTCATTGGGGACAGGTGACATTAGGGACAGGTGACATTGGGGACAGGTGTCATTTGGGACAGGTGACATTGGGGACAGGTGTCATTTGGGATGTGACATTGGGGACAGGTGACATTGGGGACAGGTGTCATTTGGGATGTGACATTGGGGACAGGTGTCATAGGGGACACTGGGGACGTTGGGCGTGGGTGCCATGGGAGACAGGTGACACTGGGGACAGCTGCCATCAGTGCCAGGGGCACCGGGAGTTGGGTGACATCAGTGCCAGGTGTCCTTGGCACCGGGTGACATCCAGGCTGGGTGGCAGAGGGGCTGGCTGCCATCGTGGCCGGGTGACACTGGGGTCGGGTGACATCAGTGGCCGTTGGCATTGGGTTTGAGTGACATTGGGTGACACTGGGGCCGGGTGACAGCAGGGACAGGTGACATCGGGGCTGGGTGACATTGGGAATGGGTGACACTGTGGATGGGTGACATCAGGGTTCAGTGACACTGGATGGGTGACAGTGGATGGGTGACACACTGGGTGGGTGACACTGGATGGGTGACACTGTGGATGGGTGACAGTGGCACCGGGCGCTGTCCCTGCTGCTGGCACGTGGCTGTCCCCGCGCCCCCCGCGCGCCCCCCCCGCCGTGCCGGGGCCGCCGGTCTGAGCCGGGATCGGGATCAGAGCCCGCGGCCTCCAGTCCCCTCCAGTCCCGATTATTCCCGATTATCCCGGGATTGTCCCCGGGCGGGACCGGGACAGGGCCGGGGCTGGGGGGGCTCAGCGGGGACCCCGCGGTTCGGGGCTGTCCCTGTCCGGGGGGGTCACACCCCGGCCGCACCCCCGCGGTGTCCCCGTGTCCCTCAGCACGAGTCCCGCGGGGGGCAGGGGGGACAGGGGGGCTCGGGCCGGCCCTGGGGGGGACACCGGGGCCGGGAGGGGCTCTGGGACCCCCGGGAGGGGACACACGGTGACACGGGGGGCACACGGTGACACGGGGGTGACACGGTGACACACGGGGGACACACGGTGACACGGGGGGGACACACGGTGACACGGGGGGACACACGGTGACACGGGGGGGACACACGGTGACACACGGGGGGGACACACGGTGACACACGGGGGGGACACGGTGACACGGGGGGGACACACGGTGACACACGGGGGGGACACACGGTGACACACGGGGGGGACACACGGTGACACACGGGGGGGACACGGTGACACGGGGGGGACACACGGTGACACGGGGGGACACACGGGGGACACGGGGGGCACACGGTGACACGGGGGACACAGTGACACGGGGGGGGACACACGGTGACACGGGGGGGACAAGGGGGACACACGGTGACACGGGGGGGGGACACGGGGGACACACGGTGCCACGGGGGGGACACGGCGGGGCCGGGAGCTGCTGAGTCACCGCCCGGGCCGTGCCTGGCACCGGCAGCGCGGGCACGGCCAGCCCGGGGCGGGGGGGACAATGCCGCCCTCATCCCGCACCCCCGGCGCTCCGGGGACACACGCGGCTCCTCCCCTCCCCCACCCGCGCAGACGCCTCGGGGGGGGCTCCGCCCCGCGTCCCCCTCCCCAGCCCCCCCCGCACCCCGCGGGATGCTCAGCCCCCCCTCCCCTTCCCCAGAGACAAAGTGGGGAAACTGAGGCCGGGCCCCGCCCCCCCCCGGAGCTGATGCAAGCGCTGGGTGGGCGCGGCCCCCCCCCCCCCCCCACCCCCCTCTCGCACCGCAGCGCCCTCCGGCACGAACCCTCTATCGCGACAGAGCCGGGGCCGGGCGGGACGCGATTCCCCCGCTGACATCAGCCGGGCCGGGCCCCCCCGCGCCCCCCCCGCCGCCCCCGCCCCCGGCCCGGCCCCGCTGATGCTCCGGAGCCGCCGCCGCAGCCGCGTCCGCCCGGCCCAGCCGAGCGGGGGGAGCGGGGGGGGCCCGGCCGGGGGGGGCCGCGGGCAGCGCCGAGCCCGGAGAGCCCCGGGAACCCGCGGGGGGCGGCGGCACCGAGACCGGGAACGGGAACGGGAACGGGATGCCCGAGGGAGCGGAGGCAGGTGAGGCCCGCGGGGGATGAGGATGAGGATGAGGAGGGAGCGGGAAGAATGGGAGCGGAGCGATGGAGGGCGCGGGCCCGGGGGGATGGAGCCGGAGAACGGGAAGGAAGAACGGGGGCGATGAGGATGGAGCGGGGGGGGATGAAGGACGGAGCCGGAAGGATGAAGGACGGAGCGGAAAGGACGGAGCGGGAGGATGAGGATGAGGATGGAGCCGGGGGGATGAAGGGCGGCGCGGGGAGGAGGGAGCCGGAGCCATCGGGATGGAGATGGGAGATGAAAGGCAGCGCTGGAGGGCGGGGGGCGAGGATGGAGCAGGGAGGGCTGCGGGGTGGGAGGATGAGGATGGGGCAGGGGGAAGGTGCCTCGAGGTGGGGATGAAGGGCAGAGGGGCAGTGATGGAGCCGGGGGGTGAAGGGCAGAGCCCGAGGATGAGGATGGAGCCGGGGGATGAAGGGCAGAGCCCGAGGATGAGGATGGAGGGGGGGATGAAGGGCAGAGCCCGAGGATGAGGATGGAGCGGGGGGTGAAGGGCAGAGCCCGAGGATGAGGATGGAGCGGGGGATGAAGGGCAGAGCCCGAGGATGAGGATGGAGCGGGGGATGAAGGGCAGAGCCCGAGGATGAGGATGGAGCGGGGGATGAAGGGCAGAGCCCGAGGATGAGGATGGAGCGGGGGATGAAGGGCAGAGCCCGAGGATGAGGATGGAGCGGGGGATGAAGGGCAGAGCCCGAGGATGAGGATGGAGCGGAGGACGCGGCCCGGCCGCCGCCGCTCTCCGGGCCTGGCACGACCGGGGGGCTCCGGGCCTCCCCCCCGGGCGGGGCACGGGGGCACTTTGGGGGTCTCGCGTCGGGGTCGCCGCCCCCCGCCTCGGGAACCCAGCGGGGTCGGCACCGGGCCGTGCCCCCCCCCGGTGGCGCTGGGGGCTGGGCCTCGCCCCCTCCCCAGGGTGGGAAACTGAGGCACGGCCCAAGGTCACCCCACGCCGCTGTCCCCGGGGGCCACGGTCACGTGCCGGGGGGGGGCTGGGGACAGCCGGGGTCCCCCTCACCCTCCTGCGGGGACAGCGGGGACAGGGACAGGGCCACACCCCAGGGCCACCCCCTGTGCCTCAGTGCCCCCCCCGAGCTGCGGCCGGGGGTCCCCGAGAAAGGGGCGAGGGTCCCGACTGTGCGGGGGGGTCCGGGTGGGCAGCGGGGACCCCCAAACACCCCCAGGGTGCGGGGGGGGCTGCACCCGGGTGGGGGAGGGGGTACAGGCGCTGCATTGAGGGGGTCCCAGCAGCCCCTCCCCCACCATAGAGCGGAGTCACCCCCCGAGCGGCCCCGGGGGTGGGGGGCGCCGGGACCCCCCCCCCCCCCCCAATGAGCCTCTCGGGGGTCCCCAGCACGTGGTGAGGGGGGGGATGTGCTGGACTGAACCATCTCACACTGGGGGAGGGGGGGGACAGCGGCACCTGCCCCGCAAATCCCCCGCAGGCCCCGCCCCCTCCCGGCTCCCCCCGCGCCCGCCCCGCCCCCCCCCGGCCTTTATCAGCGCGGGGGGCGCGGGGGGGTCGGTGCCGCGGGCGGGGCCCGGTGACCGCGGCTGCCACCGCATCCCCCCCCACCCCCCCCGCGCCATGGAGCCGAGCCCGGAGCCCGCAGGTGACCCAGGGAGGGGCCCCGGTGATGGGGAGGGGGGGGGCGGGGGTTTTTTGGGGTGGGGGGAGGGGCGGTGCAGGGCTGAGCACCCCCAAAGTCAGCACGGGGGGAGGGGGCTATGGGGGGGGGGGTGCGCCCCTCACCCCCCACCCGGTGCAGGGGTCGGGGTCCCGCCTGGGTGCGGCTGCGTTTGGGAACGGGGGGGCTGCTGCTGCCCCACCCCCCCCCCCAGTGTCCCCAAACCTGTGGGGACCCCCCCCAGGTGCTCTGGATGGGTGGGGGGTGACACCAGCCCCCCCCCCCCCACCCAGGGGTGTGTCCTGGGTGTCCCCCCTGCCACCCTCACAGGGGGGCCCTGGAGGAGGGGGTGGCACTGGGGGGTGTCCCCTCTCTCCCCGGTGACCCCGGGGGGGCCGTGGCGCTCAGGGCCGTCCCCTCTCTCCGCAGCCCCCCCGCCGATGCCGCCCAAGGAGGAGGCTCGCCCCCCGCCCGAGGGGGCCAGCTGTGACCCCGGCCCCGCCGCCGCCGCCCCCCCGGGCTCCCCGTGCCGGCCGCCGCCGGGCGCGGACCCGCTGGACACGCGGATCGTGATGGGCGAGGAGACGCGCTGCCCCCCGCCCGAGCCGCGGGGGGGGCCCCCCGGGCCTTGCCCCTTCCCCGCGCCCCCCAAGGAGCCCCCCCCGGGCCGCCCCCCCGCGCTGGACCCCGAGCTCTTCTTCACCGCCCCCTCCACGCCGGTGCGGGCCGGGGGGGCGCGGCCGCCCCCCGAGGAGGCGCCGGACGCGGACAGGGACAGCGAGGGGCCCTGCTCGCCGCCCACCTCCCCCTCGGGCTCCTACATGACGGCCGAGGGCGGCAGCTGGGGCTCCTCGGGCACGGCCAGCACCTCCCCCTCCTGCTCGCCCAACCTGGCCAACGAGGCCGAAGGCCTGGGGGAGGCCGAGGGCGAGGCCGAGGGTCTGGGGGGGGTCCTGGCGCTGCCCCCCGGGCTGGGGGAGCCCCCGGCCTTCCCCCCGCTGTCCCCCGAGGAGGAGGAGGATGATGAGGAGGATGATGATGAGGATGAGGACGGTCCCTTCGCCCCGCCGGGCTGTGCGGATGATGATGATGATGATGAGGACGGGCAGACGCCGGAGGAGGAGGAGGAGGATGATGAGGAGGGCTCGGGGCTGATCCCGGCGGCGCTGCTCCCGTTCCGCGGCAGCCTCCTCTTCCAGGCCGAGGCCGTGGAGATCTCGCCCCGCGCCCGCGCCGAGGAGGAGGAGGAGGATGAAGGCAGCACCTCGGCCTCCTTCCTGCGCTCGCTGTCCGAGAGCTCCATCCCCGAGGGCGGGGACGAGGCCTTCGCCTTCCGCGACGACACCGACGCCTCCTCGGACTCGGCCGCCTACGACGGGGACGAGGACGAGCGGCTCTACGGCACCGAGCGGCACGCGGGGGGCGCGGGGAGCCCCCCCGGGCCCGCCGGGGTCGAGCTCCACCTCCGGGCGGGGTCCCCGTGTCACCCCGGCCCCTCGGGGACACCGGAGCCGGATGGTGTCCCCGTGGCGGGGGCGGGGCCGCCCCCCGAGCCCCCCGGGGAGGCGGTGGAAGGTTCTGGAGCGGCGCCGGGACGGGGACCCTGCCCGGAGCTGGCACGGAGCGGCCCTGACCCCCGGGACCCCCAGAGACACCGGCTGGGGGGCAGCAATGGGGAGCCCCAGGGCTGCCCCGGGGGTGACAGCGACGGGGACAACGAGCTGGAGCTCAGCACGGGGAGCGCCGGTGGCCACGGCCGGCTGGGCTCTGCAGCCACTCTGGGGACACCGGGGACACCGACCCCCCTGCAGGAGAGGGACACTGCGGCCCAGGAGGGGGTGACACCCGTGACACCCAGCCTGGTGGACTCGGGGGACACTGAGCTGGTGGCACCAACCCCGCTGGAGGAGATGGATGCTGTGGCCACCAGCCCGGTGGCACCAGTGACACCCAGCCTGATGGACTCAGTGCACACTGACCTGGTGGCACCGGTGACACCAACCTCTCTGGAGGAGATGGACGCTGTGGCCACCAGCCCGGTGACACCAGTGACACCCAGCCTGATGGACTCAGTGCACACTGACCTGGTGGCACCGGTGACACCAACCCCATTGGAGGAGATGGACACTGTGGCCACCAGCCCGGTGACACCAACACCGGACACTGCGGCCACGGACGTGGGGACAGCGGGGACACCAACCCCGCCCGATGAGCCGGGCACTGCAGACACTGAGCTGGTGGCACCCGGCCTGAGGGACAGCACGGCCACCCGCCTGGTGGCACCAGGGACACCAATCCCACTGGATGAGATGGACACCACGGCCACCAGCCTGGTGGCACCCAGCCCGTTGGATGCTGCAGCCCCTGATGTAGTGACACCGGTGACACCCAGACCCCCAGAGGAGCCCGACACCGTGGCCACCAGCCTGGTGACACCAGGGACACCAACCCCACTGGATGAGAGGGACACCGTGGCCACCGGCCTGGTGACACCAGGGACACCAACCCCACTGGATGAGATGGAAACTGTGGCCACCAGCCTGGTGACACCAACGCCACTGGTGACACCCAGCCCCCCAGATGAGCCTGACACCGTGGCCACCAGCCTGGTGACACCCAGCCCCCCAGATGAGCTGGTCATCTCGGCCACTGAGCCGGTGACAGCGGTGCCACCCAGCCTGCTGGACAAGATGGAAGCTGTGGACGCTGTCCTGGGGACACCGGGGACACCCACCCTGAAGGATGCTGCGGCCGTTGACTTGGTGACATCAGTGACACCCGCCCTGATGGCCACTGCGGCCACCAGCCTGGTGACACCGGTGACACCTGCCCTGATGGCCACCACGGATACCAAACCGGTGACACCAGTGACACCTGCCCTGATGGCCACCACGGATACCAAACCAGTGACACCAGTGACACCAGTGACACCTGCCCTGATGGCCACCACGGATACCAAACCGGTGACACCTGCCCTGGTGGACACCAAGGATGCTGCCCTGGTGACATTGGTGACACCCACCCTGACGGCCACCACGGATACCAAACCAGTGACACCGGTGATACCAAGGCCCCGGGATGAGATGGCCCCTGTGACCCCGATGGACACCGTGGCCACCCCCCTGGAGCCTCCCAGCCCCCTGGCCGCCGTCCCTGCCCCGTGTCCCCCTCCCCGGGTGGTGTCCCCCGTGGCGCTGGCAGCCGGGGTGGCCCCGTCCCACGAGTGCCCCGCTGTCCCCCCGTGTCCCCCCGGGGATGTCCCTGAGGGGCGGGAGGACGAGGATCTGTCCCCGGAGCTGCCGCGTTTTGTCACCGCCCCCGAGGGCAGCGCCGGAGAGCCCGAGGAGGAGGAGGAGGAGGAGGAAGAGGAGGATGAGGAGGCGGCCCCCGCGCCCCCCTCGCCGCAGTTCACGGCCTCGGAGCGGGAGGTGTTTGTGGGGACCCCCCCGGCCCCCCTCGAGCCGCTCCCACCACCCGGTGCCTTTTCGGGGCGCGGGGCCGGGCCGGGGGTCACCGCCCCGCCCCGGGGGGCCCCGGGGGTGCCGCCCCCCGCCCCCCGGCCGGGCCCCGAGCCCCCCGGCCACGCCGCGGGGGGCACCGATGCCAAAGTCCCCCCGAGCTCCCCCGCGGCCCCCCCCGAGCGGCGGGAGGAAGAGGAGGAGGAGGAGGAGGCGGCGGGGGGGGTCGCACCCAGCCCCCCGCCCGCTGCGGGGGCTCGGCCGGGGCCTCCCCCCGAGCCCCCCCGCCCCGCGCCCCCCAAACTCAGCCAAGTGCCTCCCCCCGCCGCCCCGAGCCCCCCCAGGCCGCCCCCCGGCCAGGAGCCCCCCCCGGGGCTGCCGCTCTCCAGGAAACACCTCGAAGGTGAGAGAGACCCCAGACCCCCCGTGGGTGTGGGGCTGGGGGGGGGCACTGCCCGGGGGGGCGGTTTGGGGGGTCCCTGGGTGGGTACTGCCCGTGGGGGGGGTTTGGGGGGTCCCTGGGTGGGTACAGCCACATGGGGGGGCTTGGAGGGGTCCCTGGGTGGGCACTGCCTGTGGGGGGGTTTGGGGGTCCCTGGGTGGGTACAGCCCATGGGGGGTTTGGGGGGCACCACCAGCTCAGCCCCCCACCCTTGCCATGCTGGGACCAGGGTGGGCACCTGGGGGTGCTTTGGGGGGGTCCCGGGGTGAGCGGGAGGGGCTGAGCCCCCAGAGGGGTTTCGGGGACCCCCCCAGCTCAGCCCCTGTGCCCCCACAGCCCCCCAGCCCTCCCCGCAGAAGGAGCCGGAGCCCCGGGGCCGGGCGGGGGTCCCGGGGGCCGGGCCGGGCCGGGCCCCCCCCCGGGGGTCTCTGCAGTCGGAGTCCAGCTCGTCCAGCGAGGCCGAGACCCCCCAGCCCCCCCCGGCCCCCCGGCGCTGCCAGCCCAACCACCGAGGTGAGGGGGGGTCCCGGGGGATGCCCCCACCCCCGGGGGGGTCCGGGGAGCCCCTCTCATCCCCCCCCATCTGCGCAGGCTCCGGGAACGAGTCCGAGAGCAACGACGAGTCCATCCCGGAGCTGGAGGAGCCCGAGGGCTCCGAGCTGCCCCCTGCCCAGCCCCAGGTGCGTGTCAGGGGGGTCGGGGGTGCTGGGGACCCCCAGGGCATGGGGGTCTGTCCCGCTGACCCCCCCCTGCTCTCAGCAGGTGCCCCTGGGCCACGGCCCCGGCGAGGAGCCGCTCAGCAAAGCCAAGCAGAGCCGCAGCGAGAAGAAGGCCAGGAAGGTGGGGGGGCCCTGGGGGGCTGGGGGGGCCCCTTGGGGTGGGGTCCCTGTGCCATCCCAGGGTCGGGGAGGGGGCACAGCCCTGGGAGGGGCAGGGTCTCACTTTGGGGGGGGGCTTGGCCACAGTGGGGTGGGACTCAGTGGGCTGGGGGGGCCCATCCTGGCCCTGCTGAGGGACACCCCCCTCATATGGGGATTTGGGGTGCTGGGGGGCCCAGCCTGGCCCTGCTGAGGGACATCCCCCCCATATGGGGATTTGGAGTGCTGGGGGGGCCCATCCTGGCCCTGCTGAGGGACATCCCCCCCCACTTTGGGGATTTGGGGTGCTGGGGGGCCCATCCTGGCCCTGCTGAGGGACATCCCCCCCCATATGGGGATTTGGGGTGCTGGGGGGCCCTGCTGAGGGACATCCCCCCCCTTTGGGGATTTGGGGTGCTGGGGGGCCCATCCTGGCCCTGCTGAGGGACACCCCCCCATAAGGGGATTTGGGGTGCTGGGGGGCCCAGCCTGGCCCTGCTGAGGGACACCCCCCCAATATGGGGCTTTGGGGTGCTGGGGGGCCCATCCTGGCCCTGCTGAGGGACATCCCCCCCCAAATGGGGATTTGGGGGGGCTGGGGGGCCCAGCCTGGCCCTGCTGAGGGACACCCCCCCCATATGGGGATTTGGGGGTGCCGGGGGGCTGTCTCCCCTGGGCCGCGGTGCTGACCCCGTGCCCCCCAGGCCATGTCCAAGCTGGGGCTGCGGCAGATCCACGGCGTCACGCGCATCACCATCCGCAAGTCCAAGAACATCCTCTTCGTCATCTCCAAACCCGACGTCTTCAAGAGCCCCGCCTCCGACATCTACATCGTCTTCGGGGAGGCCAAGGTGGGCTCGGGGGGGCTCGGGGGGGGGGGGGCGGCTCCCGGCTCGGGGGGGCCCTGCTGACCCCCGTGTGTGCCCCCCAGATCGAGGACCTGTCCCAGCAGGTGCACAAGGCGGCGGCTGAGAAGTTCAAGGTGCCCCTGGAGCACTCGGCGCTGGTCACCGACGCCGCCCCCGCCCTGGCCATCAAGGAGGAGAGCGAGGAGGAGGAGGAGGTGGGTGCTGGGGGGCTCTGAGAGCCCCCCCGGGGGTGCCATGGGGGGGTGGCAGTGCTGTGACACCCTGGGGTGATGGGGACAGGGCGGGAGGTGCAGGGTGGTGGGGTGGGCAGGGGTTTGGGGTGCAGGGGGCTCCCTGCTGTCGGTGTGCCCCCCGGGGGGGTCACAGCGCCGTGCCCCCCGCCCCAGGTGGACGAGACGGGGCTGGAGGTGCGGGACATCGAGCTGGTGATGGCCCAGGCCAACGTGTCCCGGCCCAAGGCCGTGCGGGCCCTGCGGCACAACAACAACGACATCGTCAACGCCATCATGGTGAGTGGGGCTGGGAGCCCCCTTATCCTGGGGGGATTGGGGCTGGGACCCCCCTTATCCTGGGGGAATTGGGGCTGGGACCCTCCTTATCCTGGGGGGAATTGGGGCTGGGAGCCCCCTTTTATCCTGGGGGGAATTGGGGCTGTGACCCCCCCCTTATCCTGGGGGAATTGGGGCTGTGACCCCCCCTTATCCTGGGGGGAATTGGGGCTGTGACCCCCCCCTTTATCCCCATGGGAATTGGGGCTGTGACCCCCCCCTTATCCCCATGGGAATTGGGGCTGTGACCCCCCCCATTTATCCCCATGGGAATTGGTGCTGTGACCCCCCCCTTATCCCCATGGGAATTGGGGCTGGGACCTCCCTTATCCCCCATGGGAATTGGGGCTGGGACCCCCCCCTCCTTATCCCAGGGGAATTGGGGCTGGGACCCCCCCTTATCCTGGGGGAACTGGGGCTGTGACCCCCCCTTTATCCTGGGGGGAATTGGGGCTGGGACCCTCCTTATCCTCCACAGGAATTGGGGCTGGGACCCCCCCTTTATCCCATGGGAATTGGGGCTGGGACCCCCCCTTATCCCAGCAGGAACTGGGGCTGTGACCCCCCCTTTATCCCGGGGGGAATTGGGGCTGGGACCCCGCCCCTTTATCCCAGCTGAAATTGGGGCTGTGACCCCCCCCCCTTATCCCAGTGGGAATTGGGGCTGTGACCCCCCCTTATCCCAGTGGGAATTGGGGTTGTGACCCCCCCTTATCTCTATGGGAATTGGGGCTGTGACCCCCCCCTTATCCCCCATGGGAATTGGGGTTGGGACCCCCCCTTATCCCAGTGGGTGACCCCAATCCCCCCTCTCTGCTCTCTCCCCCAGGAACTGACCATGTAGCAGCCGGGGGGTGCCCTGGCCCCCCCTGTAGAGATGCACAGAGCCCCCCCAGCCCCCCCCTCCTGCCCCCCCTGCTCCCCCCGGCCCCCCCGGACTGCTCAATAAAGGCTCCTGCACCCTTGGATTGCACCTCGCCTGCCAGGCCGGTGATTTGGGGGGGCCTGGGGATGGGGCCCAGGGGTGTAACTGGGATGGGGGGAGGTGGAAGGGCAGGTTTGGGGGAGCAGCAGCACCCCAGGGTGCTCCCAGCATCACCCCAGGGGATCAGGGATACCCCCTCCCCTCCAGGTTTGGGCGGTGGGAATGAAGCCCCAGAACTTCAGGGGCTGGGAAGGGAATGGAGCTCCTGTTCCCCAAATCCCGGGGGTCTCAGGGGCTGGGAAGGGAATGGAGCTCCTGTTCCCCAAATCCCGGGGGTCTCAGGGCTGGGAAGGGAATGGAGCTCCTGTTCCCCAAATCCCGGGGGTCTCAGGGGCTGGGAAGGGAAGGGAATGGAGCTCCTGTTCCCCAAATCCCGGGGGTCTCAGGGGCTGGGAAGGGAATGGAGCTCCTGTTCCCCAAATCCCGGGTGTCTCAGGGGCTGGGAAGGGAATGGAGCTCCTGTTCCCCAAATCCCGGGTGTCTCAGGGGCTGGGAAGGGAATGGAGCTCCTGTTCCCCAAATCCCGGGGGTCTCAGGGGCTGGGAAGGGAAGGAGCTCCTGTTCCCCAAATCCCGGGTGTCTCAGGGGCTGGGAAGGGAATGGAGCTCCTGTTCCCCAAATCCCGGGGGTCTCAGGGGCTGGGAAGGGAAGGAGCTCCTGTTCCCCAAATCCCGGGGGTCTCAGGGCTGGGAAGGGAATGGAGCTCCTGTTCCCCAAATCCCGGGGGTCTCAGGGGCTGGGAAGGGAAGGAGCTCCTGTTCCCCAAATCCCGGGGGTCTCAGGGGCTGGGAAGGGAGGGAACTCCTGTTCCCCAAATTCGGGTGTCTCCTTTCCCTGCTCCCCATTTTCCCGGTGTTGGAACAGGAGGGGACACGGGGTCCCCGGAGGTGCCTCAGCTCCCGGGACCCCCGAATTCCTGGGGGAGGAGGAGGGGCTGGGATACCCCTGGGAGCAGGGGGGGCTCAGCAGGGGGGTCCTGGTGTGGGGGGACACCCCGGGGTGGGCACTGCTGGGTGTGGGGGGGGATTTGGGGCCGCTGGAATGTGCTGGACCCCAAAGTGCTGAGTCAGCGTCTGGTTCCAGGGGGGGGAGGGGAGGAGACAGAGCCCCCCCGGGGTGGCTGTGGGGTCACTGGGGACCCCACTCAGGGTGGGAGCTCCCCAGGGGCTGCAGATAAAGGTTCAGGCTCAGCTCTGGGGCTCCTGCCCAGGTGGGTGAGGAGGGGGGGCAGTGCCTGTGGGGCCCCCCAGACTGCCAGGCCTGTGATTTTGGGGAGCTGGGATCCTCAGGAACGTTCCAAGACCGGGGACGAGAGGGTGAAAAAAAATTCACATTGTGGTAAAACTTCATTGGGGTGTGGGGCAGTCCTGGGGGAGCCGCTGTGCAAACTGTAAACTGGGGGTGGAGAGGGGGGGAAGCAGATCCCAGCGCTCAGGACACCCCTCAGGAGGAGAGCAGTCCCCAAAATCCAAATCCAGATCTGTCCCCCACGTCCCAGCGGGAGCCCCCGGAGCCTTTGCTGGGGCTGGGGCAGCGCAGAGACCCCGCTGGAGCCCCCAGGGCCCACGGGAGGGGGGGTGTGGGGTCCCTGGGGGGGCAGCCCCAGGTGCCAGGATCTCGGTGAGGGCACAGCTTGGTGCTCTTGGGCCCCTCTGGGGGCAGCTCCAGGTGCCAGGATCTCGGTGAGGGCACAGCTTGGTGCTCTTGGGCAGCCCCAGGATCTCTGTGAGGGCACAGCTTGATGCTCTTGGGCCACTTGGGGGGCAGCTCCAGGTGCCAGGATCCCTGTGAGGGCACAGCTTGGTGCTCTCGGGCCCCTCTGGGGGCAGCCCCAGGTGCCAGCATCCCCCGGGGATCACCCCCAGGCTGCATGTCCCCTCCGGGGGCACCCCCAGGCTCCGTGTCCCCTCCCAGGGATCAGCCCCGGGTGTCCCCCCGGGCTCCCCTCAGGACGAGTCCCGGTCCAGGCTGCAGCCCAGCGCCTCGATGTCGCTGCTGATGTGGGAGATCATGCGGTCCCACTCGTCCTCCTCCGAGGGCACGGACTGCTCGTCCGAGCTGCCGGCGGCGCCGGTGCCGTTGGAGGCGGAGGCGGCGCCCAGCGAGCGGCGGTAGCGGCCGAAGCTGTCGGTGATGATGCCCCGCCCGTCCTTGACGCCGATGGTCTCCAGGAAGTTCTCGAAGTGCTGGCTGTCCTTCTCGGGGATGAAGGGACGCAGCCCTGCGGCCGGGACGCGGCCACGGTCAGTGGGACCCCCGGGGACCCCCGCCCGCTCACAGCTGAGACGGGCAGCTGCTCGCTGAGGGCAGAACCCGGCTCAAGGGGGATTTTCTGAGCTCTGAAAGATCCCAATTCCTCACCCGGCATCTTGCTCGGCTTTGCTGAGCTTATCCCAGTGATTTGTCCCCTCAGGGACATCTGTCCTGTCCCCTCGGTGTCCCCAGGGTGGGACACAGCGCTCCTGTGCTCTGGGGATTTTAAACTCCTGGCTCCTTTTCCTTGGGTGTGAGAGACCCCAGGTATGGCCAGGCACTGCCCCTGTCCTGGGAGGGTTTTGTGCTCCTGACCTGTTTCCCTAGGATTTCAGAGGCCAGGTTGTTTAAATACCCCTGATCTGGAGGAGGTGTCCTGGCCTGGAGACTTCCAGGTTGGAATTAAATGTCCCTGGTCTGCAGGAGGTGTCCTGGCCCCTGGAGATTGCCAGCTTGGAATTAAATGTCCCTGGTCTGCAGGAGGGGTCCTGGCCTGGAGATTTCCAGGCTGGAATTCAATTCCCTGGCTCTGGAGGAGGCCTCAGGGTTTGGGAGAGAGTCTCAGCTCTGAGGGAGGTTCCCAGGTGTGGATTAGCTCACCTGGACCTGGAGGAAGCTCCCAGGTGCTTCCCAGGCAGGTGGGAGCAGGGAGCAGCCCCAGGGAGAGCCTGGGCTGGACGGAGGAGCAGCAGAGCTGGGTTGGGCTGTTCCTGCCGTGGTGGTGGTGGCACCCCCGGGCCCCCCCGTGCCCCCCAGGGCCGGCTGCTGCACTCACCCAGCAGCAGGAACTTCCTGCTGTCCCCGTAGAGCTGCTTGAGGTTGATGCAGAACTCGTGGATGGAGGCGCCGTTGCGGTACTCGTGCAGCAGCATGGCAAACTGCTGGATCTCCTGCGACGACAGCTTGGTGCGCAGCTGGGGGGGGACACACGGCCCCATGGCACCTGCCCCACACGGCTGGGGGGGCCAGGAACCCCGGGGGGGCGGGCTCTGGGGGTCACCAGGGCTGTGACTCGGGGCATGAGGGGACCTGGGGGCTGGGGAAGGGAAAATGGGAGAGAGAGAGGGAGGAACCCTGGAGCTGCTGCAGGGCTGGAGCCAGGCTGGGAGAGCTGGGAATGTTCCCCTGCAGAGGAGAAGCTCCAGGGAGAGCTCAGAGCCCCTGGCAGGGCCTGAAGGGGTTCCAGGAGAGCTGGAGAGGGGCTGGGGACAAGGGATGGAGGGACAGCACACAGGGAATGGCTTTAGCTGGAAAAGGGGTGAATTCCTTCCCAGGTGGGACACTGGGAACAACTCCTCAGCTGGGAGGGCAGCGAGGGACTGGAATGGATTCCCCAGAGAAGCCCCTGGACCCCTGGCAGTGCCCCAGGTGAGGCTGGAAGGGGCTGGGAGCAGCCTGGGACGGGCAGAGGGTGGGACTGGATCATCTCACAGCCCCTCCCCACCCAAACCCCCCCAGATTCCGTGACCTGAGCCCAGGATCAGCCCCTGCCAGCCCAGCCTGGCTGTGCAGGACGAGCTGCTCCCCCCCAGCCCCTCAGACAGGCAGGGCAGCCCCCCAGCCCCCCAGGGAGGGCAGGGCAGCCCCCAGCCCCACCGTCAGCATGTAGTCCTGCAGCAGCTCGGTGGCCGTGGTGCTGAGCTCGCTCTCGCTGGCCGTGGTGGCGTGTGGGGACGGGAAGGAGGTGGGGGACGTGTCCCCTGCTTCCAGCGTGTCTGCAAAGGAACTGCCCCCCAGCACCATCAGCTCCCCATGGCTCCTGGGGTTTGGGGGTGGCTCCTGCAGGGCTGGGAACAACCCAGGGAAAAATCCCCACACTCTGGACTTTGGGCCTAAATGTGCCATTTTCAGTGAGGTTCCTGATTCCGGTGTTAAACACTCCTGGAGTATCCCTCCAGGTTAACCAGCAGTGTGTGTGTTAGGATTTCACCCCACAAATGTTGTCCATGTTTCCCCCAGGAGGGAAAACCTCCCCAAAATAACGAGGTTTTGAGGAAAAACCTTTCTCCCAGCTGCAGCTGGACCCCAGCTGGTGCCCCTGCGCTGCGCTGGCACAGGGACAGCACTGGATGTGAGTCCCTGGAATGCTGAGGGCAGAACAATCCAGGCCTGACAGGATCCCTGCCAGCCCCCAGCTCAGCAGATCCGGGCTAATCCTGGCCCTGGGGCTCACCCATCACCCCCAGGGTGTCACACGTGTCACTGACAGTGTCACACGTGTCACTGACATGTCACACACGTCACTCACAAAGTGCTGGCATCCGCCTCGAAGGGCTCCTTCACGTCCACTTTGGTGGAAGAGTCATCTGCAGGGAAAAGATTTGGGAGATGGAATGGGAGAGGCACCAGCTCAGCACCTTCCCCAATCCCCAAAGCGATTTCTGGCCTGGCTGGAAGGGACCAGGCCAGGAAGGAGCGAGCAGGTAAGAGCAAAGGGCCTCAGGCTGTGCCAGGGGAGGTTGGGGTTGCACCTCGGGAAGGTTCCTGCAGGGAGAGGGTGGTCAGGCACAGGCGCAGGCTGCCCGGGGAGGGGTGGGGTGGGGTGCAGCACCCGCCCCCAGGGATGTGACCCTGGGGACACAGGGGTGGGCTGGTCAGTGGTGGGCTGGGTGGGCTCAGGGGTGTCTGGGGACATGGTCAGGGGTGGGGCTGGGTGGGCTCAGGGGTTTCTGGGGACGTGGTCAAGGGTGGGCTGGTCAGTGGTGGGCTCAGGGGTTTCTGGGGACACGGTCAGTGGTGGGGCTGGGTGGGTTCAGGGCTTTCTGGGGACATGGTCAGGGGTGGGCTCAGGGGTGTCTGGGGACACGGTCAGTGGTGGGGCTGGGTGGGTTCAGGGCTTTCTGGGGACATGGTCAGGGGTGGGCTCAGGGGTGTCTGGGGACACGGTCAGGGGTGGTCAGTGGTGGGTTCAGGGCTTTCTGGGGACATGGTCAGTGGTGGGGCTGGGTGGGTTCAGGGCTTTCTGGGGACATGGTCAGGGATGGGCTCAGGGGTTTCTGGGGACACGGTCAGTGGTGGGCTCAGGGGTTCCTGGGGCTTTCCCAGCCTCAGTGGCTGTGGTGGCAGTGCATCCCAGGGCAGTTCAGGGCAGGGGACAGCCCCAGGGCAGTTCAGGGCAGGTGGCAGTGCATCCCAGGGCAGTTCAGGGCAGGGGACAGCCCCAGGGCCACCCCAGGGCCAGCCCAGGCCCGTGGGGACGGGCACACACCGCTGTGCAGGGACAGGTGCCGCGTGGGGGTGGAGGCCCCGTCGAAGATGGCGCGGTCCAGGAAGTCGATGGTGGACTCGGTGTAGACGATCTGGAAGACCTGGCTGAGCAGGGAGCACAGCTCCTCGGCACACACCTGGGGGGGAGCAGGGAGCTGGGGCAGGTCCCACGGAGGGAGGGAGATCCCCTCTCCCTCGGGCTCTGTGGGATGGGGTTTGGGCCCCCACGAGGACAGGGGGTGCACAGAGCCCGGGTGCAGCGCCCTCCCTGCATCCCCGTCCTCCTCCACCTGGCAGGGGGAGCTGGGGTGCTCCAGCACCAACCCAGGAGCCCCCACGCTCTGTGCTGAGGCTCCTCCACGCAGCTCCCTGGGGTTTTGGCTCATCCCAGAGGGGGGTAAGTGCCCCAGGGAATGTCAGAGCTGGGAATGAGGGGAGTGAAGCTCCACCCTCAGTGATCAGAGAGGCTGAGACTGGAATCCCTGGATCCAGACACTGGATGAAGCAAACTCCCAGCTCAGCACAGGGAAAACACCCCCATCAGCAAAACCCCGTTGTGGGATTGTCCTCATGGACCCTGTGCTGCTGCAGAAGGCTCTGGGTGACAGGGACCAAGGGAAAAACACTCCCTGGAGACCCTCTCGTGTCCCAGGATTCCTTCTCCAGGTGCTCCAGCCATGCCCAAGCACACCTGGCACCCCTAAACCTGCGTCCCACCAGGTGTGAGAGCGGGGAAGGACCGGGACACACCACAGGGTTTGGCCACTGTGCTGTCTGTGCCTGCACCATCCCCACAACCCCAGAGCCAGACTCCTGCCAGCAATCCCAGCGAGGCCAGGCTGTTCCCAGGGGCTCCAGGGAGCAGTGGTGGCCCTACCTTGCTCTCCGTGGCCAGCACCACCAGGCAGCAGGACTCGAGGGGCGCGCCCGCGCTCTCCGACAGCGAGCCCGACGTCAGCGCCTTGGAGCCCTCGGCACACAGGCTCTGGCTGGGGGAGATCCCGGGGTCCTGAGCTGAGGGGAGACAACAGGTGAGGGCATGGAAGGAGCCCTGTGAGGAAGGGCCCTGAAGCAGGAGAATGGGATGAAAAGCCTGTAGTCTGGAGCTGGCTTTGACCCTTGTCCGGCTGTTTTCACAGTTCAGGATTCCACCACCAGGTTTCCATCCCCTGAGGTGTTTATCCCTTTATTCCACAGCCCATCCTGGGGTTTGTAACCAGAGAAATCCCTGGCTCAGCCCTCCCCAGCTGCCTGTTCCCACCCCGTGCAGGTGTGACACGCACAGAGCTGCACACAGGACAGGGCACGAGGAGTCACAAAAACCTCATGGAATGTTCTGGGTTGGAGAGGCCTGGAAACCCCACCCCCTGCCATGGCCAGGGCCATCCTCCACCATCCTGGGTGGAATCCCAGTCCCACCTGGCCCTCAGGGGGGACAACCCCAACCCCCTGGGCCCAGCTCACCTGTCTTGAGCACCACCAGGTGCGCGGAGTCGTCGCGGACGTAGGAGACGGAGGCGATGTCGTGGATGGGCACCCTGAGGATCAGGTCCTCCCCGTCCCTCCACACCAGCTTGACGTTGTAGGCAGAGAGGCTGATGACGGCGTCGTGCTCGGGGCTCAGCTGCCCCGGGAGCTGGTGGGCTCTCTGCAACGGGGGGGGGTCACTCGTGGTTGGGCTTGGAAGGAGCTGAAGGGTCACCCACACCTCCCACTGCCCCCCAGGCTGCTCCCCATCCAGGGACACTGGGGAAATCCCTCCCAGCCCCACACTGCCCTCCCAGGGGAGAGCAGCAGCCTGCCAGCCCCCAGCCCCGAGGGGCTCCCTGCTTTGTGCCCCCAGAGCAGCTGGGCGCTCACCTTGGCGTTGTCGATCAGGTGCAGGATCTCGGTGCGGCTGGAGGGGTTCAGGTACCCCGGGATGGAGGTGAGCTGCCCTAAATACTGAGAGAGAGGAGCCAGGCTGTCACTGCAGCACGGACACCAGCCTGCACAGGCACCACGAGCCACGGGGACGCTCCCAGGGAAACCAGAGAGGGGTGAGAGCTGGTGTCTGCGGTCATGGAACCAAAGATGTGCGTTCTGTTCCATCTGCTGGAAGCAGCTGGGGAGATGTTTGTTCTTTATCTCTTGTAACTCTGAGGGAGGGGGGTGGTGCCTTCTGATAATGGGGCAGCTGTTCAAACCAGGTGGGGCAGTGTTTGTTATCTCTGTCACCACCCGCCCTCCCTCCAGGGGGATATCTGCTGCTGATGGGCCATGAAGGTTTGTGCTCCCGCTGCTCCCGCTGCTCCCGCTGCTCCCGCTGCTCCCGCTGCTCCCGCTGCTCCCGCTGCTCCCGCTGCTCCCGCTCCTCTTTCTCCTCTTTCTCCTCTTTCTCCTCTTTCTCCTCTTTCTCCTCTTTCTCCTCTTTCTCCTCTTTCTCCTCTTTCTCCTCTTCCTCCTCTTCCTCCTCTTCCTCCTCTTCCTCCTCTTCCTCCTCTTCCTCCTCTTCCTCCTCTTCCTCCTCTTCCTCCTCTTCCTCCTCTTCCTCCTCTTCCTCCTCTTCCTCCTCTTCCTCCTCTTCCTCCTCTTCCTCCTCTTCCTCCTCTTCCTCCTCTTTCTCCTCTCTCTTGCTCTCTCTCTCTCTGCCCTGGGCTGCAGCTGCAGCTCCCAGCAGGGCCCTTCACCCACACCCCATGCAATAAACCACGAGCAGCCCTGACCCCAGCAATCTCTCCTCTCCATCCCCCCAGCTCTCCCACCCGTGGAACCTGAGGCAGGAACCCCCCCGTGTGTACCTTGACCTCCTTCTCGATGTAGTCGTGCAGCAGCAGCTCGGGCTCCACGCGCTCGGGCAGCGCCACCAGCACCGTGTGCAGCGGCCGCCGCTCCGTCACCTTCTCCTGGGCCTTCTTGTCCCGGCCCTTCTCCCCCTTCAGGAACACTCGCTTGAACGGGGACACGATGCCAGGCTGGGGAGAGACACCAGGCTGGGAATGAGGAGGGGGCTGGGGGTCTGGCAGCCCCTCAAACCCAGCCACCCTCGATCCCATCCTGCTGGTTTTGCCCCAGGGACAACGCCAGGCTTGGTGTTGTCTGGGTTTTTGCTGTTCTCTGCAGCCACAGCTCGTGCCTGCCATGTTTTGGTCTCGGGAAATTCTTTTCCCACAGACACCTGCTGTAAACAAGAGCATGTTATTATAAACGATCTTGTTTTTCTGCGTTCTTTCCCAAAGGAGGGATTTCGTTTGATGGCCCTTTGGGGTGACCAATGGGTCAAAGGATCCCACCTCTTAGGTGGGCTCGTTGTAAAAAAGCATATAAGGCAGGTTTGGAAAATAAAGAGCAGCCTTCGAGTCTGACACAGCCTTCTGAGAACCAGAGCCCGTGTCCTCAGTTCGTGTCCCACAGCGACAGCTCTCCTCTGAAGCTTTCTAAGATTTTATTTTAGTTTTCTGTGTTTACCTTCTGGTTTTCTGCGTTTACCTTTTTGTAGCTCGGACTCTGTCAGGGTTTCTAGGATTGTTGTTTGTTTGCTTTGGGTTTTTTTTACTCCTACATTTGTGTTGTTAATATTCCCAGTAAAGAACTGTTACTCAGACATGATTTTACATCAACAACTTTCTTGTTATTGTAACCATCCAACCATTTTTACACTCTTCTCATAAGCAGGAGACTGCTGATGGACTGTTGGGTAGTTAAAGAGGAAGATTTTCCTCCTCCAATCCATGGTCACTGCTGGAATTCCATAAATGTTAAAATTTGTAAATAAACCTCCTCTTTTCTGCCCTGGACATCTCTGTAGGTGTCACTTCTCTGCGCCGTGTGCGACGGTTTGGAGCTACAAATCCACGGCTTTCCAGAGAAAACCCCTCCTCCTGGGACACACCACGAGTGCTGAACGTTCCCACCACCAAAACGTGGTGGTTTCCCCCCAAAATCACCGTGCTCAGCCTCCCAGGTAAGAGAAACACAACTCCTGTACACAGCCCAGGTGAACAGCTCCCCAGAGGGAGCCCCCATGGTTCTGTACCTCCCTGAGGATGTGCTGGGGCCACCCAAGGAGGAAGGCCAAGGAAACCTGCAGCAACTCCCCAAGGAGAGCCCAAACTGGGAGAGAACGACCCAGAAAGTGGATTCCCCTGGGAAAAGTGGGAAATTCCAGACCCTGGAAGGTGGGAACGTTCCAGGAACCCAAAGCAGAGCGAGGCAGGAAGGTGGCCCTGGGCTCGAGGCCGTGCCCAGGCAGTTCCCCCTGCAGCAGGGGGGCTCCAGCTCCACCCCACCCCCGAGGGACCCCTTCTGCCCCCAGGCTGAGGCTGCACCCATGGGGCTGGGGTGATTCCTGCTCCCCTGGCTGTGCTGGGGGTCCCAAACCCAGCCTGAGCCCCTCCCTCGGGCCGTGCCACAGCCCCACACAGCTCCTGCCCTTGGGACCCCCAAACCCGGCACCCACCTCGTCCTCCATGGGATCCCACAGCAGAGCAGGGCCCAGCCCTGCTGGGGGGCTCTGGGGGGCTCTGGGGGAGCTCCCCTCGGTTTGGGGGTGCTGCAATGGAGGCGCTCGGGGCAGGAAGTGCCACGGCTTCCTCTGCCTGCCCCACGTGACAGCCCGGGCTGGGGAGGGAACCACGGCGGGGCTGAGCCCGTCCCTGCACCCCAAATCCCTGCTGCACCCCAAATCCCTGCTGCACCCCAGATCCCTGCAGCACCCCAAATCCCTGCAGTACTCCGGTGGGGCTGAGCCCATCCCCTGCACCCCAAACCCCTGCAGCACCCCAAAATCCCTGCTGCACCCCAAAACCCCTGCTGCACCCCAGATCCCTGCAGCACCCCAAATCCCTGCTGCACCCCAATGGGGCTGAGCCTGTCCCCTGCAGCACCCCAAAACCCCTGCTGCACCCTGGTGGGGCTGAGCCTATCCCCTGCACCCCAAAATCCCTGCAGCACCCTGGTGGGGCTGAGCCTATCCCCTGCACCCCGAAATCCCTGCAGCACCCCGAAATCCCTGCAGCACCCCAAATCCCTGCAGCACCCCAATGGGGCTGAGCCCATCCCCTGCACCCCAAACCCCCTGCAGCACCCCAAACCCCCTGCAGCACCCCAAAACCCCTGCTGCACCCCAAAACCCCTGCAGCACCCCAATGGGGCTGAGCCCATCCCCTGCACCCCAAAATCCTGCAGCACCCCAAAATCCTGCAGCACCCCAAAACCCTGCAGCACCCCAAACCCCCTGCTGCACCCCAAAATCCCTGCAGCACTCTGGTGGGGCTAAGCCCATCCCCTGCACCCCAAAACCCCTGCAGCACCCCAAACCCCTGCAGCACCCCAAAATCCCTGCTGCACCCCAGATCCCTGCAGCACCCTGGTGGGGCTGAGCCCATCCCCTGCAGCACCCCAAATCCCTGCAGCACCCCAAAACCCCTGCAGCACCCCAGATCCCTGCAGCACCCCAGATCCCTGCAGCACCCCGGCGGGGCTGAGCCCATTCCCTGCACCCCAAAATCCCTGCAGCATCCCAAAACCCCCGCAGCACCCCAAAACCCCCGCAGCACCCCGATCCTTCATCCTCCACCCAGCAGGGAGACACCCCCGTGCCCGGGGGGGCTGAGCTCTGCTGTCCCCTCCCAGCTGGACCCCAGCTGCTGCTCCCAGAGGCTTCTCCAGCCCCAGTGACCCCCCAGCCCCTGGGCTGCAAAGCTCCTTGTGCCCCCAGCAGCTGTGCTGCCCCTGGCAGTGCCCCAGGCCAGCTGGGATGGGGCTGGGAGCACCTGGGGCACTGGGAGCTCCTCCAGCACCCCAACTCCTGATCCCACAGCACAGAGCCTCCAAACCCCCCTCATCCCACAGGGCAGAGGGGCTCTGTAGCCATGGTCCGTGCTGTGATGTTTTGGTTTCTCTGAGACTCTTTCCCAGAGAGTTTTCTGCCAACAGAGACACGTTTTCCTGACTGTGACCTTTGTTTGCATCCCTTTCCCTAGGAGGGACTTCTTCTTGGTGTCCCCTGACTTGAAGAAGTTTGTCTTTCTCCCACCCCTTGGGTGGTTCTTTGTAAAACAGAATAAAGGGAAGGAATTCCTGGGTAATAAAGATTGGAGTCATTTCAGCCTTCTGAGCTCAGAGTCTGTGTTGTTGTAACCTTGAGCAGTGTCAGGGCTCCAGCCCTGCAGCAGCTCTGGGGCTCCCCTGCACCTCCCCTTCCCCAGAGGGGCCAGGGTTGATGGTGACCCCCAGGCAGCAGCTCCCAGGGCTCCTGAAGCACCCAGAGGATGGAGAGCTGGCTCTGGGATGGAGCCCTGGGGCCAAGGCACCCCCAGCCCTGCCCTAGGGGCACTCGGGGGGCTCCTGACCCATTGGGATCAGGGCAGGAGGTGGAAAATGTGGGGTCAGCCCGGGAAAGGGCCAGAGCAGGGGTCAGGGAGCAGAGGGAGGACAGGTGGGGCTGTGCAGGTGGGATGAGAGGGGTGGGGGGACCAGCCCAGGCTGTCCCTGGGGAAGGGAGGAGGGAACGACCTAGAGTGTCCCCAGTGCCAGGAGCTGCAGCCCCAGGGACCAGGGGGGACAGAACCTCTGAGCCCTGGGAGCAGGAGCATCCTGTCCCAGGTGAGACACAGCCCCTCAGAGCAGGCGCATCCTGTCCCCAGGTGAGACACAGCCCTGCAGGGCCGTTCCCACCCAACCCCGCCGGTTTTACCTGCTCTGGGCAGGTTCTGCTCAGCCCCGGGCAGAGCTGCAGCCGAACCCGCTGCCACCCCCCGGGATCCCAGCCGGGCCAGGGCCCCCCAAAATCTCCAGTTCCTCCCCAAACCCTGGGATCGGCTCCCCCCGAGGGCACAGCAATGGGCTGGGAGGGGGGAACCAGGGCACGGCCGGAGCCGCCGAGCCCCGCACACACAACAAAGGCGTCAATTAACAGATCTGTGAATTAAATTAACTCGCATCGCTAATGACTTAGATAAAATAGCAAGCTCAATAATTAATCGCTCCGTAATTGACAGCCCCATCAATCAATCCCCTTCTCAAAGCCCTCACTCACAGAGGGCGGGTTGGGGTGCGGGGGCTCTGGGGAAGCCCCCGGTAACTCCCGGGAAGGGGCTCGGGAACAGCCCCGGGAGGGACCGGGCACCCGGGGGGGCTCCGGGCCGGGCTCAGCCACCCTCGGGGGGCACCGCGCGACCCCCGGCCGCCGCTCCGCCCCCGCTCTCACCTTCTTGCCCTTCTTGCCCTCCTCCTCCATGGCTCCGGCGGCGGCCCGGGCCCCCCCCGGGGCATCCCGGCCCGGGTCAGCGGCGGGGCCTCAGCGCGCGGCAGCGGCGGCGGCGGCGGCCATGGCCCGCCCGGTTCGCGCTCCAGCCCCGCCTCCCGATCCCGGTCCCGATCCCGGTCCCGATCTCGTTCCCGATCTCGTTCCCGATCCCGCTCCCGGTACCGGCGCCGCCTCAGCGCCCGCGGCTCGGCCCCGCCGCCATCTTGGGCGGCGCCTTCCCGTGACGTCATCGTCCCGCCGCCGGGGGGAGACGAGACCCCGCCCACATCCCGGCCTTCATTGTGACGTCATATTTATCACCCTATCTGTGGCCACACCCACCGCCGCTGACCACGCCCCTCCCTGGCCCCGCCCCCAGTGCGCCTCGCGCACTAATCCCTCCTCCCCCGCGTTTCTGTGACGTCATCAGGAGGCGCCCGCTCTTTCAGCCATGGCCGCCGCAGCAGCAGGTGAGGGCGGGATGGCGGCCCGTGCGCATCCGCCGCCATCCGCCGCCATCCGCGGCCGGGGCCGCCACCGCGGGACCTCCGATGGTTCCTTGGGCCTCACCGATGGCTCCCGGGCCCGCTCCGGTGGCTCCCGGGCCCGCACCGGGCGCGCCGCTTCCCGCCCATCGGGCCCCGCGGGGATCGTGAGGGGCCGCGGGGCCGCCCTGGGGTACCCGGGGCTCGAGGCTCCCTCGGGAGCGGATTTCCCCCCGCAGTCTCCAGCATGGGGAGGCCTCCCGTGGCCCCTGCCATTCCTGTAGCGCTGCCAGAACATCCCGGGGCCGTTTGAGGCCGCTCCCGGCGCTTCCCGGGGGCGGTTATAGAAACCCCGCACACGCCCGGGCTGGGGAGGGCGCTGGGTGGGACACGGGGGCGCTGCGGGAGCCCCAAACCCCCGGGCAGGGCCGGTGACATTCCTGCCCTCTCCCACTCCAGGCTCCTGCTCCGAGCATCCAGAGGCATCCGGGAAGAAGGAAGTGGATTCAAGGGACCGGCCACCGTAATTAACGCAATTCTGGTTAATTAATGCTACCGAGGGCTCTGCCCTTCATCTCCCAGGGCTGGAATTCCGCGGGAATGCGGTGAGCTGAGGCACGGAGCCCCACGGCGGGATCTACCTGTCCAGGTGAGGGTCACCCCCAGCCCTGCCCTGCCCTGCGGGTCTGGGACACCCCGGGGAGCCCGGGCAGCCCCCGGGGCCGTGTGAGGCCTCTCCCGGGGGGGTCATGGAAACCCAGGGCTGTGACATTCCTGCCCTCCCCTTTCCAGGCTCCCTCCGTGGTGATCCCCAGGGGTTCAGGAAGCAGAAAGTGCCACGCTCTCGTGGCTGTAATTAACCCAAATTTGGTTAATTAACGCTGCCAGCAGAGAGTGTGTGCTGGGTGTCACTGACCGAGGCCTCAGCTCATCCCACCCCTCCTGTGATCCCACAGGGGTTCCTGCAGTGGCCGTGCATGGAAGGAGGAGCTGGAGCAGCGTGGCAGATTCCCCGTGGAACAACGAGGAGGATTCAGCAGCACCAAAATGCAGGAATTAAACACGAACACACAGTTTTTCCACCTTTGGATTCCAAAGCTGCTTTTTTCTTTGTGTTTCTGATAAAAAGGGGTAAAAATAGAGATCCAGTGGGAGGGGAAGGAGATGGGGGTCCAGGGGAGCAGGGACCAACCCCGTGTCCCCAGGGTCACCTGGGCTTGCTGGCCCCCAGGCTCAGGGTGCCCCTGTGGCCCCATTTCCCTGAACCACGGTGTCCCAATGTCCTGGGGTCCTGCTTGTCCCTCTGTCCTGGTGTCTGATGGGGTGGTGGTGGGGCAGGGACAGGGGCAGCTCCTGCTGGGCTCTTGGGAGCTGCTGAGGGGCTGCTCCTCTGCCAGAACACATGAAATAGCGCCGTGCACGGCTCAAACAATTAAATTAATGGAGCAGATAATGACAGTAACAGTCATTACTGGAATGTTGTGGGACAAAACTCCTGTTACTGAGTGGAACAGCCCTGGGGGAAGAACGAGGAGTCCCTGGGACCACCGAGCCGTCCTGGAGCCCTAAACACGGAACAGGACACTGGGGGAGCCGCGGGAGGTGGGGAGAAGGGCAATTAACGGGGTAATTAATTACCGGCACCCCGGTAGGGCCAGCCTTGACAGGGCTGGGGCGGGGCCGGTTGCCATAGCAACGCCCCGCCTGCGGGGCTTCTCCATGACAACAGCAGCTCCTCCAATCAGCGCGCGAGGCGTCCCCATGGCAACGGCGCTTTGTCCCGCCCACGAGTGGGCGTGGCCACGCGATCGCCTCTTTGAAGGGGCGGGGCGTTGCCGTGGGAACCGGCCCGAGGGGCGGGGCGTCGCCACGGCAACGGAGCCGGAAGTGTCGCGCGGACTCGGTGTCCCGTGAGCCCCCGCGCGCGGTTCCGGCGGGCCGGGCCGTGCCGGGATCGGGGCCGGGATCGGGCCGGGCCGGGCCGGGCCGGGATGGAGGCCGTGCCCCGCATGCCCATGATCTGGCTCGACCTCAAGGAGGCCGGGGAGTTCGCCTTCAACGCCGCCGTCAAGAAGGTGCGGCCGGGGAGGGGCCGGCGGGGCCCGGGCGGGGCGGGCCGGGGAGGGGTCGGGACCGGGACCGGGACCGGGAGGGTCCGGGCGCCTTTGGGGGGCACCGGGAAAGGGAAAACGGCGCTCGGGATGCTCGGGGAGCCGCCGGGAGTCGGAGCTGGCGGATCAGGGCGGTGGCGGAGCGGCCGGGACCCCCCGCGCCGGGGCTGACGCGCGTCCCCGCCGCCCCCGCGGGGCCCTGATTAATTAATCACTTAATTAACGGCTGGGAACCAGCTCCGCCCCCGCCGGGCCTTCCCGGGGCGGGCTCGGGGGCTGCTCGGCGCCGGTGCCGCTGCCCCCGGTGGCGGTGCCCGTCCCGGGTCCCTCTCGCTCCCGTTCCCCAGCCCGGCCGGTCCCGGTCCCGGTCCCGCTCCCCGGGCCGCCCGTGAAACTCCTCCCGGGAGCGCCCCGGGGCCCTCACGCTCTGCCCTTCCCCAGTTCGTGCTGAAGAACTATGGCGAGAACCCCGAGAGCTACAACGAGGAGCTGCGGAAACTGGAGCTGCTCCGGCAGGTGAGGGGGGGGCGGCCCTGGGGGGCTCTGGGGCGGCCCTGGGGGGCTCTGGGGCGGCTCTGCCGGGCCCCCCGGCCCGGGGCTGCTCCCCTGCCTGGCCCGGGTGATCCCTTGGGGTGATCCCGGGGGGGCAGGGACAGCTCCGGGGGTGACCCGGGGGGGCAGGGACAGCTCCGGGGGTGACCCTGGGGGGCCTGGACACCCCCAGCCCAGCGCTGCTGCTGAAGGGGGGGGCAGGACCCTTCCCGGGGCTGCTCCGTGCCCCGGGACACCCAGACCCCCGCGGGTCTCCCCCCGGGAGCTGTGCCGGGGGTGCAGAGCCCCCTTGTCCCCCCCGTGTCCCCCCGGTCCCGGTTTTGGGGTCACCCCGCTGTTGTGAGCATTCCCGGGGTCTGGCCCCACCCCGAGCAGCCCGGTGGCTCCTGCCCCTGTCCGGGCCGTGTCCCCAGCCTGTCCCTGTCCCCATCCCTGTCCCTGCTGTCCCCAGAGCGCCGTCAGCGTGCCGCGGGACTTTGAGGGCTGCAGCACCCTGCGCAAGTACCTGGGGCAGCTGCATTTCCTGCAGAGCCGCATCCCCATGGGCAGCGCGCAGGAGGCGGCCGTGCCCGTCACATGGTGAGGGACGGGGGGCTGGGACTGGGGATCCTGGAACTGGGGATCTGGGGTGGGGATCTGGAGTGGGAGAGCTGGGGTGGGGTATCTGGGGTGGGGACCCTGGCATGGGGAACTGGGATGGGGGAGCTGGAGTGGGAGATCTGGAGTGGGGGGATCTGGGATTGGGGGATCTGGGATGGGGATTTGGGATGGGGGATCCTGGAACTGGGGATCTGGGGTGGGGATTTGGGATGGGGATTTGGGATGGGGGATCCTGGAACTGGGGAACCTGGAATGGGCATCTGGGATTGGGGGATCTGGGATGGGGATCCAGGGTGGAGGATCTGGGGTAAGGGGACTGGAACTGGGGATCCTGGAACTGGGGGATCTGGAATGGAGATCTGGGGTGGGGATTTGGGATGAGGATCCTGGAACTGGAGGATCTGGGGTGGGGATCCAGGACTGGGGAACTGGGATGGAGGATCTGGAGTGGGGGATCTGGGCTGGGGAACTGTGATGGGGTGGGGGGGGTCCGGGATGGGGGATCCAGGTTGCAGATCCAGGATGGGGATCTGGGATGGGGATCTGGAATGGGGATCCTGGAACTGGGAGTGCTGGAACTGGGAGTGCTGGGACTGGAGGATCTGGAATGGGGATCCTGGGATGGAGGGACTGGGATGGGGGATCCAGGTTGCATATCCAGGGTGGGGATCCTGGAATTTGGGATCCTGGATGGAAGGACTGGGGTGGAGGGCTGAGCCAGGCAGGGTGTGGCCGTGCCCATTCCCTGGGGAGGGGCTGCTCCAGGAAGCCCCTGGGGAGGGTGGCCCTGCCCAGGGTGGCACAGGGGGGTCCCAGGGCCCCTTGGGGCACAGGGTCCTGCACAGGGGGGTCCCAGAGCCCCCTGGAGCACGAGGCTCCCAGTGAGTTCCCCTCCTGGGGGCTCCCCTGGTTGCCCCCACCCCCCAGGACCGAGATCTTCTCGGGCAAGGCGGTGACACACGAGGACATCAAGTACGAGCAGGCCTGTGTGCTCTACAACCTGGGTGAGCTCCCCCTCCCCACAGCCCGGGCTCCCTGCCCCCAGCCCCCATCCCGGGGGGGCTTTGGGGTGTCCCTGCCCCCCTGAGCCCGGCCTGTCCCCACAGGAGCTCTGCACTCCATGCTGGGGGCCATGGACAAGCGAGTGTCCGAGGAGGTAACGAGCCCTCAGTGCCAGCCCTGCCCCTCCTGGGGGCACCTGGGGGGACAGGGCAGGGACCTGAGAGGGGGCTGGGGGTGGACTGGGGGGCTGCAGGACACTGGGGGAGGGCTGGAGCACCTGGAGGGGCTGAGGGGACTCAGGAGGGGACAGCCAGGGCACAGGGACAGGAGCAGAGGGAACAGCCCCAGGCTGGGCCAGGGGGGCTCAGGGTGGAAATTGGGAAAATTCCTTCCCCAGCAGGGCTCTCCAGCCCTGGCACAGCTGCCCAGGGCCATGGAGTGCCCATCCCTGGAGGGATTTCACAGCCCTGTGGATGTGGCACCTGGGGACATTGTTGGGGTGGCCTGGGTGGGCTCCCTGATCTGGGAATTCTTTTCCCAGCCTGACACTTCCATCCCCCCAGGGCATGAAGGTTTCCTGCACCCACTTCCAGTGCGCTGCTGGTGCCTTCACCTACCTGAGGGATCACTTCCCCCACTCCTACAGCGTGGACATGAGCCACCAGATCCTCAGCCTCAACATCAACCTGATGCTGGTGGGCACTGGGGGCACTGGGACACCCCGGTGTGCCCCTGGGGTTGGTGTCCCCACGGACCCCAGTGTCCCCCAGGGGCTCTGTGTGGGCTCTGGGCTCTCTCCCTGGGGGGGGAGGAGGTTTGGGGAGGGGCTCAGGGGGGGCTCAGGGCCATTCCTGGCTCTGCAAGCCCCCTCAGGGCTGGTGCCCCCTGTGTGTGTTCCCTGTGCCACCCCTTGGGACAGGGGCTGAGCCAGCGGGTCCTGCAGGGCTGGGGACACTGACCATCCCCTCCCGTCCCCGGCAGGGCCAGGCACAGGAGTGTCTGCTGGAGAAATCCATGCTGGACAACAGGAAGAGCTTCCTGGTGGCCAGGATCAGTGCCCAGGTGAGCTCAGGGGCTGCTCCAGCACCAGGGGCTGGGGACAGGGGACACAGGGACAGGGGACACTGGGAATTGCTCCCAGTGCCAGAGGGGAGCTGTGGGGGGAGCACTGGGAAGGGATTCCTGGCTGGAATGGAATTCCCAGCTTTGCTGTGGCTGCCCCAGGCTCCCTGGCAGTGCCCCAGGCCAGGCTGGAGAGCTTTGGAGCAGCCTGGGCTGGTGCCAGTCCCTGCTGTGATCCCAAACACATCCCTGGGCTGCCCCATCATCCCTGTGGGAGATCTGAGTCCTTGGGCTGCAATTCCCCTGGGATCCCCAGTTCCAGGGCTGTCCCCTGCCTGTAGCTTTGCCTTGTGCCTGTGATGTTTTGGTTTTTTTGAAACTCTTTCTTAGAGAGTTTTTTGTCAACCAAAACCATCTTTTTTTAACTGTAACTTATATTTACATTTTTTTTAAGAGGAACTTCTTGATGTCCCTCTGACGTGACCAATGTGATTGAAGAAGTTTGGGGTTTTTTTTTTTCACTTATTGGGTTGTTTTCTGTAGAATAACATAAAAAAAAAGAAATTCCCCCAAATAAACAAAATCATTGTCACCTTTCTGAGTCCAGTCTGTGTCCTTGTGACCTTTACCCACGTCCCCTGTCCCTTTGCACAGGTGGTGGATTACTACAAGGAGGCCTGCAGGGCCCTGGAGAACTCAGAGACAGCCTCGCTGCTGGGCAAGATCCAGAAGGACTGGAAGAAGCTGGTCCAGATGAAAATTTATTACTTTGCTGCTGTGGCCCACGTGAGTTGGGGGGCAGCTGGGGCTGGGGGGGCTCCCCCTGTGCTCCTGCCAGCCCCCCTGGGCTTCTCCTCGCTGGAGCTGCAGAGCTCTGATCCCCCTTTCCTTCCAGCTGCACATGGGGAAACAGGCTGAGGAGCAGCAGAAGTTTGGGGAGAGGGTGAGTGGGGCTGTCTGATCCCATTTCACCTGCTCCAGCCTCTGGATGGGGGTCCTGGGAAGGGGCTGGGTCCTGCCAGGGCCTGGGGGCTCTGGGAGAGCCCTGGGGGGCTCTGGGGCTGTGCAGAGCCAGGGACCCCAATCCCCCTCTCCCCCCCAGGTCATCTACTTCCAGAGCGCCCTGGACAAGCTGAACGAAGCCATCAAGCTGGCAAAGGTGTGTCCCTGGGGGGGGAGGAGGAGGAGGAGGAGGAGGATGAAGATGAGGAGGAGGAGGCTGGGTGGCTCTCAGAGGCTCAGCTGCCCCCAGGCCTCCCTGACCCATCCCCTCTCGATCCCACAGGGGCAGCCCGAGACCGTGCAGGAGGCCCTGAGGTTCACCATGGATGTCATCGGTGGGAAGTGAGTCCGGGGCACCCCAGGGTGCTCCATCCCCCTCCAGGGCCTGGGGATGGTGGTGCAGGGGCAGCCTGGAGCGTGCAGAGCCCAGCCCTGCCCCGGGCCCTGCGCTGGGAGTCGCTGGAGCAGTCCCAGGGGGGCTGAGCCCATGGGGGGCGAGCTCAGGGAGCCAGAGCTGCCAGCTGCTCCCTCCCCCCAGCTGCTCCCTCCCCCCAGCTGCTCCCTCCCCCCAGCTGCTCCCTCCCCCCAGCTGCTCCCTCCCCCCAGCTGCTCCCTCCCCCCAGCTGCTCCCTCTCCCCAGCTGCTCCCTCCCCCCAGCTGCTCCCTCCCACCAGCTGCTCCCTCTCCCCAGCTGCTCCCTCCCCCCAGCTGCTCCCTCCCACCAGCTGCTCCCTCTCCCCAGCTGCTCCTTCCCCTTCCCAGGTACAACTCAGCCAAAAAGGACAACGACTTCATCTACCACGAGGCCGTGCCTGCGCTGGACACCCTGCAGTCTGTCAAAGGTCAGGGGGGCTCTGGGAGCCCTGGGATCTGCTGGGGGTGGGCAGGAGCTTCCCCTGGGAGTGATCCCAGCCCGGGCTGTGCCCCCAGGTGCCCCCCTGGTGAAGGCTCTGCCCGTCAACCCCACGGACCCCGCGGTCACCGGCCCCGACATCTTTGCCAAGCTGGTGCCCATGGCTGCCCACGAGGCCTCATCCCTCTACAGGTGTGCTGGGGCTGGCTGCAGGGCTGGGGGTGATGGGGTGGGATCCATGGGGTGGGATGGGATGGGATGGGATGGGATGGGCTGGAGCAGGATGGGATGGGATGGGGTGAGATAATGAGATGAGATGGGGATGGGATCCATGGGATCCATAGGATGAGATGGGGTGGATGGAGCTGGGGCGTGGAGCCTGGGGGGTATTTCCCTGCACTCACAGAGGGTTCTGTTCTGTTCTGTTCTGTTCTGTCCTGTCCTGTCCTGCCCTGCCCCAGCGAGGAAAAGGCCAAGCTGCTGCGGGATGTGATGGCCAAGATCGAAGCCAAGAACGAAGTGCTGGAGTACGTGAGGGGCCCTGCCCTGCCCTGCCCAGCCCTGTCCATCCCTGCCCTGCCCTGCCCAGCCCTGTCCATCCCTGCACTGTCCATCCCTGCCCTGCTGCCCCCGGGGCCCCGCTGCCCCCCAGCCCCTGCCCGGGCGGGCAGCGCCAGCCCTCAGGGCCCCTGTGTGTCCCACAGCCAGTTCATGGACTCCATGCAGCTGGACCCCGACACCGTGGACAACCTGGAGATGTACGAGCACATCCCGCCCGTGCTGATGGAGAAATGCGCCGCGCTCAGCGTGCGCCCCGACACCGTGCGCAACCTGGTGCACTCCATGCAGGGTGGGGCCTGGGGCTGCCTGGGGATGCCTGGGGATGGGGCTGGGAGGGCCTGGGGCTGCCTGGGGCTGCCTGGGGCTGGGGCCCTGAGGCTGGGAGGGTCTGGGGATGGGGCTGGAGCTGCCCCCTGCCTGGGGCAGGGGATGGAGATGGGGATGGGGGAGCCTGGCACTGCCCCCTGTTCTGGGGCTGGCATTGCTCCCTGCCTGGGGCTGGGGCTGGGAGGGCCTGGGGATGGGGCTGGGGCTGGCACTGGCCCCTGCCTGAGGTTGGGGGGACTGGCATTGTCCCCTGCGTGGGGCTGGGAGCCTGGGGCTTGGCACTGCACTCTGCCTGGGGCTGGCATTGCCTGGGGCTGGGGCCTGGCATTGCCACCTGCCTGGGGCTGGGGCTGGCACTGCTCCCTGTCTGGGACTGGGGCTGGCATTGCCCCTTGCCTGGGGCTGGCACTGCTCCCTGCCTGGGCCTGGGGGCCTGGGGGCCGGCAGCACTCCCTGCCCAAGGTGTTGGGAATGTTCTCACCGCTGGCTGGTCCTGCACTGGCAAAAATCCCTGAATCCCAAAGCACGTTCCCTGTTGGATGGGAGCGGGGATGCCCCCAAAAGCACGGGTGCCCAGGAGCCCAGTGTGCCACACCTCTGGGTTTATTCCTGGAGCTGCCGTGCCCAGCCCCCAGCCCCAACAGCCCCCCCGTGTCCCCCCAGTGCTCTCGGGGGTCTTCACCGACGTGGAGGCGTCGCTGAAGGAGATCCGGGCCCTGCTGGAGGAGGACGAGGCGCAGGAGCGGAAGCTGCAGGAGCTGCTGGGGAGGGTCCCACCCCCACCGGGGTCCCCCCCGGGGCTGGCCGAGGTGAGCAAGGAGTGCTCCAAGTACCTGGAGCTGCACGAGAAGGCCAGCTTCACCAACACCGAGCTGCACCGCGCCATGAACCTGCACCTGGGCAACCTGCGCCTGCTGGGCGGGCCCCTGGAGCAGGTGCGGGCTGCGCTGCCCAGCCCCAGCCTGTCCGAGGGTGAGTGCTGCCCCGGGGCTGGGGGAGGAGGGGCTGCACCCCTCGTGTCCCTCTGGGGCTGGGGGAGGCAGGGCAGCCCCCCCGGGGGTCCCCGTGGGTCACCTGGCCCTGTCGGTGTCAGTGGGGCGGGGGCTGTCCCTTGCCCCGGGCTCTGTGTGGGGACAGAGGGGACACGGGGTGCCCCAGGCAGGCAGGTCCCGCCCGGCCCTGAGCCCGCCCCACCCCCAGACGACAAACAGGTGCTGCAGAACCTGAAGAGGATCCTGGCCAAGGTGCAGGAGATGCGGGAGCAGCGGCTGTCCCTGGAGCAGCAGCTGCGGGAGATGATCCAGAAGGACGACATCACCACCTCGCTGGTCACCGCCGACCGCTCCGAGATGAAGGTGGGGCTTGGGGACAGCCCCGCGGCCTGGGCGGGGACAGCTCTGCCCCAGAGCCCTGCAGAGCCCCCTGTGTGCCCGCAGAAGCTCTTTGAGGAGCAGCTGAAGAAGTACGACCAGCTGAAGGTGTACCTGGAGCAGAACCTGGCCGCCCAGGAGAACGTGCTCAAGGCCCTGACCGACGCCAACGTCAAATACGCGGCCGTGCGCAAGGCCCTGGCCGAGGTGGAGCACAAGTGAGTGACCGGGGCGGGTCTCGGTGCCCAGGAACAGCCCCCAGCCCCCTGGGATGGCTGTGGGGCCACCAGCAGCTTCTCCTGTCCTGCCCCACTGCGGGGCTGTGGTGGCTTTGTCCTGTCCCTGTGCCCATGCCAACTGCAGGGTCCCGTGGGTGCCCGGAGCTGGGTGCCCACCTTCTCCCTGAGCCCCTCTGTGCCCTGCCCCAGGTGGAACACCACGGTGCAGACCCTGGTGGCCTCCTACGAGGCCTACGAGGACCTGATGAAGAAGTCGCAGGAGGGGAAGGATTTCTACACCGACCTGGAGGGGAAGGCGGCCAAGCTGCTGGAGCGGGCGCGGGCGGCGTGCCAGGCCAGCGAGGCCCAGCGGCAGCAGCTGCTGGAGAGGTGGGCAGAGCCCCGGGGAGGGAGAGAGGGGCCCTTGGGTGCTGCTCTGGGGGTGCCCCCGGCCCCGCACTGAGCCCCCTGTGCCCCCCAACCAGGGAGCTGAAGAAGCAGCCGCCCCCCCCGGCCCACGGCCCCCAAGCCCCCCCTGCAGAAGAAGGCCCTGGAGGAGGCCGAGGCGGCCGAGCTGGGCTCGCTGGCGCTGCCGGAGCTGCCGGAGGAGCTGCGGAGCTCGCTCCCCCCGGAGCTGCTGCCCGGGCCCCTGGGCCAGCTGCCCCCGCCGGCGCTGGCCGCCCTGGCCGGGGGGCTGCGGCCCCCCGAGCCCTACATGCTGCCGGGGGGGGCGGCCAGCGCCCCGCTGCCCCCCCTGGCCCCCACGCCGCCCTTCCCGGGGCACTACCGCCTGCCCGGGCCTGCCGCCGTGCCCGGTGCGTTTCCTCCGGGCGGGGCGGTCCCGGGGCAGCTCCTGCCGCCCTCGGCGCCGGCCGGGCCGGTCCCCAGCTCCGCCGCCGCTCCGCTCTTCCCGGCCGCGCCGCTGATGCGCGCCCCGGCCGCGCCGGCCTTTGCGGGCGGCCCGCACCTGCCGCCCCCGCGCTCGTCCCCGCAGCACGGGCCCCTGCCCGCCCCCGCCTACGGCCCGGCCCCCGGCCCGCTCCGCCCGCCCGCCCCGGGGCCCGCACCCCTGGGTGCTCAGCCGGGGCTGGGCGGCCACGAGCCCCCGGGGGCGCGCCCGGCCACCACCACGGTGGACAGCGTGCAGGCGCCCATCTCCAGCTGCTCCGTGCCCCCCCGCGGGCCCCCGGGCCCCTTCCTGCCGCCCCAGCGCCCGGGGGGGCCCCCGGCTCCCTTCCCCTACCCCGCGGGGGGGGTTCAGCCCTTCGGGGCGCCGGCCCAGCCCCCCTTCCCCCCGGCACAGCCCCCGCCCGCCTTCGCCCAGGGCCCCCAGCAGTTCCCCCCGGGTCCCTTCCTGCCCCCGGGCCGAGCCCCGGCCGCTCTGCCCTTCCAGCAGCCGCCCCGAGCGCCGCTGGCGCCCCCGGCCCAGTTCCCCCAGCAGCCCTTCCCCGCCCCGGGGGCCGCGCTGCCCCCGCCGGGCCCGGGCCAGGCCCCGCTGCCCCCCCAGCTCTACCAACTCCCCGGGCAGGACCCGCTGCCCCCCACGGGCCTCGCCCCACACCCGGGGGCCGTGCCCTTCCCCAGGCCCCCCGCCCAGAGCGGCCCCCCGGCCCTGGGGGGGCTGCAGCCGGTGCCCCCCGCCTCCCCCGCGCTGCCCTTCTGCCCCAGCCCGGCCCCCGCCAGCGCTCAGCTGCCCCCCGGGACCATGGCCCTGGGCCCCCCCGCGCCCGCCCCGCCCAGCCAGGCCCCCTCCCCCGGGCCCCTCCCGGGGGCCATGGTGGTCCAGGGCCCGCTGGTCCCGTCCCCGGCGCCGTCCCCGTCCCCGGCGCTGCCCCTGCAGCCCCCGGCGGCGCGGCCGCCCCCCGCGCTGCCCCCGCCGGGCACCGGGGACGCTCCGTTCCCCCGGCAGAGCCCCTGCCCGGCCGACCTGCTGTCGTCCAGCCCCGAGAGCCAGCCCGGCGGCTCGGCCGCGCCCGGGGGGCTGCTGCAGCCCACCAAGGCGGGGGCGCAGGAGGGGCAGCGGCCCCGGGCCGTGCAGCTGATCGAGGCCGACCCGTACGCGGAGCCCGAGCGCGTCCGGCGGCTGCTGGCGGAGCTGGAGCGGTTCCGCGGCCTGGCCGAGCGGCTGGAGCGGCCCGCGGCCGGCGGCGGCTCCGAGCTGGACGCGCTCTGGAAGGAGCTGCAGGAGGCGCAGGAACGGGACGCCCGGCAGCGCTCCATCGCCATCGCCCGCTGCTACTCCATGAAGAACCGGCACCAGGACATCATGCCCTACGACCGCAACCGCGTGCTGCTGCGCTCGGGCAAGGACGACTACATCAACGCCAGCCGCGTGGAGGATCTGTCCCCGTACTGCCCCGCCCTGATCGCCACCCAGGCGCCGCTGCTCGGCACCGCCGCCGATTTCTGGCTGATGATCTACGAGCAGAAAGTGTCCGTGGTGGTCATGCTGGTGTCCGAGCAGGAGCTGGACAAGGTGCGTCCCCTCCTGGCTGCGGGCTCCCGGGGCCCGGCGGGTGTCGGCGGGACACGCGTGGGTGCCCGGGCGGTGCTGACGGCCCGTCCCGTGCAGAAGGTGCTGCGGTACTTCCCGTCGGAGCGGGGCCAGCCCGTGGCCCAGGGCCCCCTGACCGTGGTGCTCACCAGCCTGCGCGCCACCCCCACGCACGTGGAGCGGATGCTGACGCTGCAGTACCGAGACCAGAGCCTCAAGCGCACCGTGGCCCACCTGCAGTTCACCTCCTGGCCTGAGCTGTACGCGGGGGGACCGAGGGGGGCCGGGGGGCAGCTCCGGGACCTCAGCCCCGGAGTCGGGGAGGGCGTTTGGGCAGCCCCGACCCGCCTGGGGGGGTGGGGGGGTGGGTGCGGAGACCCCCGCAGCGAGCGCCTGTTCCCCCCGCAGGGGCCTGCCCGACAGCAAGGGGAGCCTGCTGCGCTTCATCCAGGAGGTGCACGGCCACTACCTGCACCAGCGCCCGCTGCACACCCCCGTGGTGGTGCACTGCAGGTGAGCGGGGCCGGGGGGCTCCCGCGGCGGGGCAGAGGGGCTCCGCCCGCCCCTGGGCTCTGTCACGGCTCGGCGCTCTCTCGGCAGCTCCGGCGTGGGCCGCACCGGCGCCTTCTGCCTGCTGTACGCGGCCGTGCAGGAGGTGGAGGCCGGGAACGGCATCCCGGACCTGGCGCAGCTGGTGAGGCGGATGCGGCAGCAGCGCAAGCACATGCTGCAGGAGAAGGTACCGCGGGGGGCCGCGCCCCGGGGCCTGGGGCAGGGGCTGCGGGCCCCCTCGGGCCTCTCACCGTGTCCCCTTCCCCTGCAGCTGCACCTCAAGTTCTGCTTCGAGGCCGTGCTGCTCCACGCCGAGCAGGTGCTGCTGCGCCACGGCGTGGGCGGCCCGGCCCTGGCCAAGCCCCCCAACAGCACCTCCCCCAAGGTGGGTCTGGGGGGTGTCTGGGGGGCTCCGGGGGGGCTCTGCCGCTCGCGGGGCTGACGGCGCCGCTCTCCCCCAGCTGTACTTCCAGCAGGACCCGCAGGACCTGGTGCTGGGCGGGGACGTGCCCATCAGCTCCATCCAGGCCACCATCGCCAAGCTCAGCATCAAACCGGGCGGGCCCAGCGCGGAGCCCGGGGAGGGCTGGGGGCCGGATCCCGCCCCCGCCCCGGAGGCCGCCCCGGAGCCCACGGAGCCCGAGGTGCCGCCGGGGATTCCCGACGGCCTCGTGGACGGTGTCGGTGCCCCCGAGCCCGAGCCCCCCGCCCCGAGGCCGCCCCTCCCCGAGCCCTCGGGTGACGCTGAGAGCAGCAACCACGTCGGGGGGGAGAGCCCCGAGGGGCCGGGGAAGCCGCCGGAGCCCCCCGCGGCCCCGCCGGCCTCCTCCTCCTCCTCCCTGGAGCTGCTGGCCTCGCTGACGCCCGAGGCCTTCAGCCTGGACGCGTCGCTCAAGGGCAAGCAGCGCATGAACAAGCAGAACTTCCTGCAGGCACAGCCGGGCGAGGGGCTCCGCGGGCCCCGGCCCAGCGACGACCCCCTCAGCATGCTCGACCCCCTCTGGACCCTCAACAAGGCGTGAGGGGGGCGGGGGCCCCGCGGCCCCCAGCCCCACCTCGTTCGATTCCTGGTAGAACTGACTTTTTCAGCTCTTTGCTACTAAAATAAAGCGAGTTTCTCTGCAGGGCCGAGCCCTGGTGGCGCCGGGCGCGGGGGTGGGTCGGGGCCGGGCCAGGCTCGGGTTAGTTCCGTTTAATGGATGTTCCTGCACACGTTATAAAACACGATCGGTACAAAAAGCGTCCCCTGTACAGCGCAAAGGTACAGCTGGGCGAAGGCCACCCGCGGGGGCTGGGCCGGGGTCCCGGGGGTCCCCCCTGCCCCTACAATCACCGGGGGTCAGAGCGGGCGGGTCGGGGCACGGCGGGAGGGGCCGCGATGGAGCCGGGAGGGGAGCGGAGCCGCCGGGCCGGGCAAGGGGGTGGCCCCGGGTGGGTCCCGCTGTGCCCCCCTCGGGCCCCTCCCCAGCGCCTGCAGGAGGGGGGCGAGGGCTCCGCCCGCTCCCACCCTGAGAAAAGCCTCCTGTGGCCCCGCAGCGGGAGGAGGAGGAGGAAGGGGAGGAGGAAGGTGCTATTGCTGCAGACGGGGCGCAGGTGGGAGCCGGGCAGGGCAGCACTGCCGGGGCTGGACCCCCGCGCCCCCCGCCCCAATAAATAACTATTTACAGCGTATAAATAAATAGGGTGGGGGCAGCTGCGGCCCCGGGCGGGGTCGGGCGGGGCCCTGCCGCGCCCTAAGGCACGTGGGGGCCGAGCCGCGCCCGGGAGGGGTCGGTCCCGGTCCCGGCCCTCGCCCGGCCGCCCCCCGGGGCCGGGGCTGTCCGAGGGCCGTCCTGGGCCAGCCGCTGCCGGGTGCCCGGCCTGGGAGCCACCGCGCTGGCCCCGCTCCTGCCCCGCCCCGCCCCGTGTCCCTCCGCACCACGGAGCCCACAGGGAAGGTCCCGGCCCGGGGAGAGCAGCGGGAGGGCGGCGGCCCCACCCGCCGGGTGACCACGGAGCCGCAGTGCCCGCGGCCCCGGCCCCGGCCCCGCTCCGGCACAGCCCCGAGCCCCGCCTCGGTGCCGCCGGCCCCTCCTCCTGCTCAGTCCAACTTCTCCAGCACCGAGGGCACGTAGACCAGGCTGAGCTCGCTGCCGAAGTTGCAGACGATGGCGGCGTTCTCCAGCACCAGGATCTGCCGCGCCGGCTGCGACTCGTTGCTCTTGCCCAGGTAGACGGTCTGGAGCAGGTCCCCGTAGCCGATGTCCCAGAAGGACACGCAGCCCTGGCCGCCCGTCACCAGCAGGTTGTCGGAGATGACGCCCAGGCTGGCGCCGCAGCCCAGCTCCTGCGGGACAGGGCCGGGGGCTCAGCTCGGGGGGCTGCACTGGGGCAGAGCCCGGCGGTGGAGCCGCCCTATCCCGAGCCTTTCCCGGGACACGGGGGGGTCTCCAAGCTGTGGGGTTGGAACGGAGGCTCCTCGGCCTCCAAGTGCAGCAGAGGTGTCTGCAGGGTCTGGTGGGGGCCTGGAGAACCCAGGAGGATCCCTGAGGATGTGAGGTGGGGCTGGGGAAGGGGCTCAGCCTGGAGCAAAGGAGGCTCAGGGGGCCCTTGTGTCTCTGCACAGCTCCTGCCAGGAGGGGACAGCCGGGGGGCTCGGGCTCTGCTCCCAGGGCACAGGGACAGGAGGAGAGGGAACAGCCCCAGGCTGGGCCAGGGGAGGCTCAGGGTGGGCAGCAGCAGGAATTTCCCCATGGAAAGGGCGTTTATACATTGGAAGGGGCTGCCCAGGGTGGCAGGAATCCCCTTCCCTGCAGGGATTTAAAAGCCCCGTGGCTGTGGCACCTGGGGACAGTCGGGGGTGGTTGGACTCGGTGTTCCCCAAGGGTTTTCCAAGCCAAGCAAGCCCCGAGTTCCTGAGAACCCTGGCCAGGTCCCACCTGCTGGATGGAGTAGAGCTTGGTCCCCGAGCTGCGGTCCCAGATGCTGATGACGTCGTCCAGGCCGCTGCTGATGACGCAGGAGGTGGTGCAGGTCAGGGAGGTGACGTCCCCGCGGTGGGCGAACATGTGGCTGACACGGCTGCCCGTCAGCACGTCCCACAGGCAGATGGCGCCGTCCTGGCCGCCGCTGGCCAGCACCATGGTCTGCGGGACACCGGGCTGTGTGAGGGGGCACACAGGGGACACGCAGTGCCACTGACATCCAGGGGGGCACACAGGGAGACACCCAGGGGGGCACCCAGTGCCACTGACACCCAGGGGGGCACCCAGGGGGCACCCAGGGGGACACCCAGTGCCACCAACACACCCAGGGGGACACCCAGTGCCACTGACACCCAGGGGGGCACCCAGTGCCACTGATACGCCCAGGGCAGGGCAGGGAGGACAGGGCTGTGGGCTGGAACCCTGCACTGCCAGCCCAGGGCTCCCTGCCTGTTCCCTGTGCTTCAGCAGGCTGGGGAACAGAGCCCAGGTGCCCCAAGTGCAGAGGCACCCGAGTTCACTTCATGGGGTGGGAGAACACCCGGGGGCACACCTGGCTGAGGGAGCACATTGAGGCTCCCACTCCTGGGGGCAGAGCCTCCCTGGGGCTCGGTTTCAGGCCTGCTCAGCCCCAGCTGGCAGTGCTGGAGCAGGGATTCTCTGCTCCAAAAGGACAGAGGAGCAAGAGATCTCCAGGGGAAGAGATTGCTGAGCTCGCAGGGAACTGGGGAAAAACAAGGGGCCCAGGTGGGTGCCTCTGGCTGAGCACTGGCTCAGGGATGGGGCCAGGGATGAAGCCAGGTGTGGGCTGAGGTGCAATCTCAGGTGTGAGCTCAGGTGTGAGCTCAGGTGAGGCTCAGCCCAGCAGCTGCCCCGTACCTGGTCGATGTACACGGCCGTGATGGCTCCCGAGTGGCCCTGCAGGGTGAAGAGGCAGCACGAGTCCTCCAGCCGGAACACCTGGGGCAGGACAGGCTGCAGTGAGGGCCCGGGGCCACCTGAGCTCCCCAGGACACAACAGATCCCACACCTGGCCCCACTGTGGCAGGGGGCAGCCAGGGGGCACGGGGGGCTGCAGCCCAGGGCAGGGGCCAGGCTGGTGGGCAGTGACAGGGTGGTGACAGGGCAGTGACTGCACAGGAGAAGGGGAGAGGGGACATCCTGAGCTCTGCCACTCGGGGTTTGTCACAGCAACCTCATGGAATGTTCCAGACTGGGCACACAGGAGCTGGGAAGCTGGGAGGGAAGCTGGGAAAGGCCCTGGGGTGCTAGTGGATGTGACCAGCTGTGCCCTGGTGGGCAAGAGGCCAAGGGCACCTGGATTGTATCAAAATCACTGTGGCCACAAGGCCAGAGCAGGGATTGTCCCCCTGTGCTGGCCCTGCTGAGGGGCCTCAGATCCTGGGGGCAGCTCTGGGTCCCTCCCGACAGGAGAGCCCTGGAGGGGCTGCAGCGTGTCCAGGGCAGGGAATGGAGCTGGGAAGGGGCTGGAGCCCCAGGGGAGGCTGAGGGAGCTGGGAAGGGGTTCAGCCTGGAGAAAAGGAGGCTCAGGGGGATCTTGTGGCTCTGTCACAAGGAGGGGACAGCTGGGGTGGGGCAGGGGGCATTGGGCTCTGCTCCCAGGGAACAGGGACAGGAGGAGAGGGACATTCAGGTTGGATGTTGGGAAAACTTCATGGAAAGCACTGGAAGGGGCTGGCCAGGACAGGGCTGGAGTCCCCACCCCTGGAGGGATTTAAAAGCCATGTAGTTGTGGCACTCAGGGACATGGGGTTAGTGGTGGCCTTGGCACTGCTGGGGACTGGTTGGACCTGAAGAGCTTTTCCAATCTCAGTGACTCCATAATTCCTTGAAGTCACCCAGGAGGGAGACTCCAGCAAGGCAGGAGGGTCCCACACCCAGCTCAGGGTGACACTCCCGGGCTCCATCCTTCCACCTCCCCTGGTGCCACACCCAGGCAGGCGAGCAGAGCCCAGGCAGCTCCCAGAGCTCCCCCTCCCCGTGCCCCCATTCCATCCTTACACCCTCACCCTGAGCGTGTGGTCCTGGCTGCCGGTGACCAGGCAGCTCCCAGAGCTCCCCGTGCCCCCATTCCATCCATCCCTGTGCCCTCACCCTGAGCGTGTGGTCCTGGCTGTGTGACCCAGGCAGCTCCCAGAGCTCCCCCTCCCCGTGCCCCTGTTCCATCCATCCCCATGCCCTCACCCTGAGCGTGTGGTCCTGGCTGCCGGTGACCGGGCGGCTCCCAGAGCTCCCCTCCCCGTGCCCCCATCCCATCCATCCCTACACCCTCACCCTGAGCGTGTGGTCCTGGCTGTGTGACCCAGGCAGCTCCCAGAGCTCCCCATGCCCCCGTTCCTGCCCCCATCCCATTCCATCCCTGTGCCCTCACCCTGAGCGTGTGGTCCTGGCTGCCGGTGACCAGGCAGCTCCCAGAGCTGTCCCTCCCCATGCCCCTGTTCCTGCCCCCATTCCATCCATCCCCGTGCCCTCACCCTGAGCGTGTGGTCCTGGCTGCCGGTGACCAGGCAGCTCCCAGAGCTCCCCCTCCCTGTGCCCCCATTCCATCCTTACACCCTCACCCTGAGCGTGTGGTCCTGGCTGCCGGTGACCAGGCGGCCGGCGGCGGCCCTGAGCGCCGTGATGGGTTTGTGGTGCGCGCAGGCCACGCTGTGCGTCAGCTGGCAGCGCACGGCCGCCCCGCGGCACAGCTCCGGCGACGGCGGCAGGCTGCCCCTGCCCGGCCCACCTGCGGGACACACACACACCTGGCTGGGGTGGGGTGGGCTGGGGCACCTCGGGGTGCTCGCCTGGGCTGGGACTGCAGAGAACTCTCTGTGCTGGGGTCAGGGTCTCAGTGGGGTCAGGGAATTGCAGGCTGGGTTGGGATTAAGAGACCTTAAAGCACATCTGGTCCCATACCCTCCCTACCAGGGGACACTGCCAGGGGACACTGCCAGGGCCAGGGACACTTTCCACGATCCCAGGTTGCTCCTGGGATGGCCCTGTCCAGCCTGGCCCTGGATGCCTCCAGGGATGGGTCAGCCACAGCTTCTGCAGGAAATTCATTCCAGTTCCTCACCACTCTCCCACAGGGAAGAATTTCTCTCCTGTACCCCCATCTGAATCATCCCCTCTGTGTGAGGAGACAAAAGGAGATGCTGCTGAAGGCACTCCCCTCTGATCTGTTACAGCTGTGTTAATTATCCTAGAGTGGGAACAGCCTTGCCCTCACAGCCATGGGTGTGATGATAAAGAGTGAGTGAGCTGGGAAGGAGGCAGTTGCAGTCTGCTGGCCGTGCTGAGAAGAGCTGGGGACAGGAGGTTGTGCAAGGGCCAGAAAAGGTAAGGTGCTGTACGTAGGACACACAGGGTTAGGTGGCTGTGCTAGGGACAGGAAGGAGTGAGCCAGAACTGAAGGAGAGACAGAGCCAGAGCTGTGTGGAGCTGCTCTTGGGAGTTACAGAGAAAAGGTGTGGGAGACTTTTTCATAACAAGGTGCTGATGCTTGGAGCCTTCTGATGATTCTAATGAAGCACCTGGAGTGCAGTGTCCATGTCGACTGCCACATATCAGCTGTGACACCTCTGTTCTGCTCCAGAAGCAAAGGAGCAGAAGGAGCCCTGTGCTCTAAGCAGTCTGGGCCGTGCTGTGGTTGTGCCCAGGGCTCGGTGTGGGAACAGGTGAGACAGAGACAAAGGAGGGAGAAGAGGAAGGAGGTAAGGGCAGTGCTGGCCCTGGAAGCACAGACCCCATGCCCTGGGGAAAAGCAGCACAGGGATGGTGTCCCAGCACAGGGAGCTCCCACAGCAAACCGCAGCTCAGCTCCAGGTGCTTTTGGAGCAGCTCCCACCAAAGCTGCAGGGGGTGTGAGGAAGACTCAGCTATGAGGAGGGAGGAGGGGAAGGCAGGAGCCCAGGGCAGGGCACTGACATTGCCACAGCTGCTCACCTCGGAACTGCAGGTGGTTCAAGGACGTGTGTGTCTCCAGAGAGAAGAAATCCAAGGAGCCGTTCAACCGGGCAGCCACGATCCTGAGGGAGGGATGGGGGTGTGAGGAGAGGCCCCTCCCCGAGCCCCAAACCCAGACACCCCTGGGCCAAGCACAGAGCACCCACTCCCGGGAGGAGGCTGCAGGGAACTGGACACAGCTCTGACTGCACTGGGCAGTGGCAGTGCCTCTGGAACAGCAGAGATCCACAGCTCTCCCAGCCCTGAAACCCTCTGGATATTCAGCCACTGGCAAGGCTGAGGGCTGAAGAAGCGGCTGCTGGAGCAGACCTGGAGCCAGGAAAGCTGGTGAGAGGTGGATGCACAGAAGGATTAGGCTGGATCTGAGGCTGGATAGCAAGGAAAGGTGGTTGGGCACTGAACGGGCTCCCCAGGGAATGGTCACAGCTCCAACCCCGCCAGAGCCCAGGAGTGTTTGGACAAAGGCACAGGGTGGAGTTCTTAGGGTGTCTTGGGCAGGGCTGGGGGTTGGACTCCATGACCCTTGGGGGCCCTTCCAGCTCAGGTTATTCCATGACACTGATTCTAAGGGGGAGACAGCCCAGCTGAGGCTCTGCTGCTGGGAGCTGCCATGGAGGTTGGGGCTGGGGATCTCCCAGCACAAGGAGTTACCTGTTGTTGAGGAAGACGAGGGCTGTGATGCCCGATTGTCCTTCATCGTTGCTGCTGCGAAGGGTCCCCTCGATGGCATCCCAGACCTGGGGAGGAGGGGTCACTGTGGTGACACTGGCCAGAGGAGCACTGCACACAGCGGGGTCAGGGATCCTGAACAGCTCTGTGTGCTCTGCTCCCGGCCCCTGAGCTGAGTGAGCAGGTCACGGCTCCCTGTGCTGTGCTCCCAGGCTGTGTGACCTCCTGCCTCCCGTTACTGCATTCCTGCTCCTCACCTTTGCCTTGCCATTACTGTGTCCCTGTTCCTTACCTCTGCTTTCCCGTTACTGTGTCCCTGTTCCTTACCTCTGCTTTCCCGTTACTGTGTCCCTGTTCCTCATCTCCACCTTCCTGTTACTGCAGCCCTGTTCCTCACCTCTACCTCCCTGTTACTGTGTCCCTGCTCCTCACCTCCACCTGTTTATTGCATTCCTGCTCCTCACCTCTACCCTCCCATTACTGCAGCCCTGCTCCTCACCTCCACCTCTCTGTTAGTGTCCCTGCTCCTCACCTCCACCCTCCCATTACTGTGTCCCTGCTCCTCACCTTTGCCTTCCTATTACTGTGTCCTTATTCCTCATCTCCACCTGTTACTGTGTCCTTGTTCCTCACCTCCACCTTCCCTTTACTGTGTCCTTATTCCTCATCTCCACCTCCCATTGTGTCCTTGCTCCTCACCTCCACCTGTTACTGCAGCCCTGTTCCTCACCTTTGCCTTCCCATTACTGTGTCCCTGTTCCTCATTTCCACCTCCCTGTTACTGTGCATTCCTGCTCACCTCCACCTCTGTTACTGCATTCCTGCTCCTCCCCTCCACCCTCCCTCCCATTACTGTGTCCCTGCTCCTCATTTCCACCTCCCTGTTACTGTGCATTCCTGCTCCTCCCCTCCACCTTCCCATTACCGTGTCCCTGCTCCTCCCCTCCACCTCCCCGTTGCTGTGTCCCTGCTCCTCCCCTCCACCTCCCCTGTCCCTGCTCCTCACCTCCAGCTTCCCGTTACTCCTGCCAGCCACGATGAGGTTCCCCTGCAGCTCCAGGCTCCAGACGGAGCTCTCCGGGTCCCCTCCCCAGGCGGGCGGGGCCGAGGCAGTGTCGCAGCCGGCGCAGGCCTCGTCCCCCAGGCTGCGCTCCCCGAGGCTGCGCCGCCGGCCGCCGCCGCCCTCGTCCGGGGAGAGCCCGGCGGGGCCGTGCGGGGCCGAGAGCCCCGGGAAGTTCATGTTCCTGCAGGCGGAGCCGCCGTGCTCCTCGTACACCTTCCCCACCAGGCTGCTAAAGTCGTATCCCGAGCCCTTGTGGCGAGCGCCCACGGCCCGCAGCCGCGGCTCCGACTCGGCCGCCTTGGCGTGCTCCGAGAAGTTGGTGTCGATGAGGGAGGTGAGGTCGGGCTGGTCGCAGAACAGGGGCGGCTGCGGGGGGCCCAGCAGCCGTTTCAGCTGGTGGCTGCTCTCAAAGGAGTCCTCCAGCCCGTTCTTCCCGTCGGGGCTGGGATCCCACACCTCCTGGTAGTCGAAGATGCCGCTGCTGTCCCTGCGCAGCCTGCGAGGAGAGACAGAGCTCAGCCCCTCTGCTGCGGGCTGCCCTGGGAGCTGCCCTGGGAGCGCAGGGCTGTGGGGACACGGGGACACGGGCAGGGCCCCACCTGGGCTTGGGGATGACGGTGAGGCAGTCGCCCGTCTGCGCATCCCACACGCGGATCTGCCCCACCAGGCAGCAGCTCACCAGCAGCATCCCGTCACTGGCCAGGCACTCGATGTCCTGCGAGGGAGGAAGGACAAGCACAGCTCAGTGTGGCACCAGCGAGGCCTCTGGGTCCTGAGCACAGCCTGCTGTGGCTGGAGAACTGCAGAGAGGATGGATTTTATGTCAGAACTGGCTGGCTTGGGAACTGAGGGGCAGTGAGGACCTGGATGTCCCTGGCAGTGCCCAAGGCCAGGCTGGATGGAGCTTGGAGCAGCCTGGGATAGTGGGAGGTGTCCCTGCCCGTGGCAGGGGTGGCACTGGATGAGTTTCAAGGTTCCTTTCAACCCAAACCACTCTGTGATTCTGGGATTCCAGGATCTCTGCCCAGAGACCTCAGTGAGCACTGGGCTGCTCCAACAGCCTCCATCTGTCTTGCCTTACCTAAAAAATTCTGTCGCAGTTTGCAGGCAGGATCAGGAGCAGAGATACAACTTTTCTGGGAGACACAGCACAGCATTTTAAACTCATCTGTCTGCATACCCAGGAGCTTTGTTTCTTCTCAGAACAGGAAGAATCCCAGACTCATCCTGGCTGGAAAAGCTCCCCAGAGCACTGAGACACATCCGTGACTGATCCCCACCCTGTCACCCAGTGCCACATGTCCCTTGGACCTCAGGGATGTGGAGTCTCCCAGCCAAGCAGGAGCCAGAGGCGGTGATGGGAATGGCAGAGAGCAAGTCCCAGGAGGAGATGAGAACCTGCTGCAGGAATGTCACACTCCAACACCCTCTGAGTATTTCTCTCTAAGCTGTGCCTACCATGAGGTGTCCCCTGAGCACCAGGGGCACGATCTCGGTCTCGGGGGGCGAGTAGCCGTAGTCGTCGCAGGGCAGGTCCCCCCGGCGCCGCCGGCCCGGCCCGTTCTGCCCGTAGTTCTTGGGGCACAGCACCCGGTACAGGCAGAACAGCAGCAGCACCAGCAGCATGCCCGAGGCCAGCCCCAGGGCAGCCACCCTGCAGAGACACACACACACACACAGGGAGGTGAGAAAAGAAACCCCCATTTCTAATCCAAGGATAGATTTGGGAAGTCCCGTGCCAGGATTACTCATGTGCTGGTCTGAATTTCTCAGCTTCTCACCAAATTACTGAGATTTGTTGGAAATTAAGGGGGGGTTTAATGAGTAAATGATGATTTCAACAAGATGTTGAGACTTTTCAGTAAGGGAAGTAACAAGCAACTGAGATTTTAAGAAAGCACCAGCTGTGGACTGGGATAATCTGCACCTGCAGATTCAGGCAGGGGTTGTGAGCCATCCTCTCTGGAGGGAGGGAAGCTCCTTGCACCAGAGTTTGATCTAATCCAATAAATCATTATCAAATTATGATGGTGGCTGCCCCTGCATCCCTGGCAGTGCCCAAGGTCAGGCTGGATGGGCCTTGGAGCAACCTGGCACAGTGGAAGGTGTCCCTGCCCATGGCACAGAGTGGGACTGGATGAGTTTTAAGGTCCCTTCCAAGCCAAGCCATTCTGGGGCTCTATGAAACCACATTTAAACCCCCAAATTGACCTTCTGTCCTCATCACCCCGTGATCAGCCCCGTACTGCAGCAGGAGCACCAAGGGCCTCCGTGCACAGCCCACTCCTGCCCTCAGCTGCTGCAGCACTGCCAGCAGAGACCAATCTCATTTCACACTGCAGCATCCCGAGCTTTGGCACCGAAGCTTCGGGAGCTCCCCTGCTCTCCCAGCAGCGGGAGGGGCCCAAAGCAGCCCCCGGGGCAGGGTCGGGGCGGGGTCGGGAGGCTGGGCCGGGAGGTTTTACTTGTACAGGGTGACATCCTGGTGGCCGCGGGGCTGCTCCGGCGGCGCTCCCGTCTCCGGCTTGCCCGCCAGGAAGGGCTGGGAGCGAGAGGCCTCCTGGGGGTGCCGCACCTCCAGCGCCTCCTGCGGCTTCAGGTACAGCGTGACCGGGATGGCCGGCAGGATGCTGATGTACCTGCGGGCACAGGGAGAGCAGCACCGGTCACTGGGCAGCCACGGCAGGACTCGGGGCGTAACTCTGAACTGAAGATCTCCTTGGAAATGCTCTCTGAAGTTATTCCCCGGGGTTTTAACCCTTCAGTGAAGTCCTGGTGAGATCAAGTGGATCCCATGAATTTAAGGAAGGATCTGGCTTCCTGTGTGCTGCAGGCTGGGAGGTCTCACCAAGAAGTTTCTTCAGCTCAGATGTCTCTTCCTGACATGTACTATTCCCATCACTTACAGGTGAGTGTATCAGACAACTGTGGAATTGCTGAGGTTGGAAAAGCCCTCTGACACCATCAAGTCTGACTGTTCCCTCTTGTGTTGCCAAGGCCACCCCTGACCATGTCCCCAGGTGGCACATCCACAGGGTTTTTAAATCCCTCCAGCAATGGGGACTCCACCCTGGCCCTGGGCAGCTGTGCCAGGGCTGGAGAGCCCTTTTGGGGAAGGAATTTTCCCAATTTCCACCCTGAGATTGCCCTGGCCCAGCCTGGGGCCGTTCCCTCTCCTCCTGTCCCTGTGCCCTGGGAGCAGAGCCCGACCCCCCCGGCTGTCCCCTCCTGGCAGGAGCTGTGCAGAGCCACAAGAGCCCCCCTGAGCCTCCTTTTCTTGTTTTGCAAAATCGAAAACCTCACTTCCAGGGTCAAGGAAGACACAAGACACCAAGCACATAAACCACCCAGGAGCACAGGGAGAAAACAGCCCTGATCTGATTCCCAGAGGAGCAGCCCTGCAGCGTTTGTGAGCTCTGCCCACCCCAGGGGACCTGCTCAGCAGCTCCTCCCAAAGACACCAGGAACGAGCCCCAGGGAACCAGAGCACAAAGGACAGAAGGAAGGCAAACCCTTGGGGTTTCCCAGATCCCAGTGCCCGTGGCACTCCACGCCAGCCCACTTGCCTCTTGGCCAGGGTGATGTTGTAGTAGCTGAAGAGGGCTGGCCAGTGCCTGAAGGAAAGCTTCCTCCAGATCTCCTCATCCTCTGCTCCCCAGGTAACCTCTGCTTCGGCTCCCAGCTCCACCTGCCCGTTCCCCCTGCCCTCGGCCCCCTGGGCCCAGGAGTGCTGCTCGGGCTGCAGCCCCGGCTGCTGCTCCCGCTGCTGCGTCTGGTTCTCCGACAGCTGCACCGGCTCCGAGGGGAAGACGGAGAGGTCGACCTTGGGGTCCCCAGCAGGCAGGACCCCTCCAGGGACGGGCATGGGGGGCAGACCCGCGTCCCCCAGGGGGCTCTGCTCGGTGACCTGGGAGGTGAGGTAGGTGCGGAGCCCGGCGGGGTCGGTGTAGACCAGGATCCCGATCCAGATCACTGTCCCGGCCTGTGCGGGGGGAGCAGAGACACAGCTGCCTTCAGTGCCTGTCCCCTCCTGAGCAGGTACCACAGGTACCCCCTGTTCCCTGCAGCCTCACTGCCTGCACTGCTCCTTGGGGAGGGTTTGCAGCACTGCCCAGCACACACAGAATCTGGACAGCACTTCTGTGATCCGTGTGATGGTCAGAACCCAACATCTCTCCCCAAACGTGCAGCAGGAAGGAGGCTCCGTGTGGGACCAGCACGTCTGGCACCTCCAAGCAGGGCTGGAACAGCTCCATATGGGGGTTTGGGTCCACACTTGTGCAAGAGCCACTGCTCTGGGACCATGTGGGGATTGAACTCAGACTGCCAGTGCTGCCTGACTGGGCTGGGAACACAGAGATCCTGTAATTCCCTTACAGAAATCCCAAACAGAGACAGGGGGGACAAGCAGGGCCAGACCTGGTGTGGCTTTGTAAAGAGAGAAACCTTGAGCAAAATATCTCCTGAACACCTGCAGTCCTCATGTGGAGGAACATACTGTGACTTCTGCCTGAAAAATCACTGAGGACTCAGGCAGCCTTGGAAATCTGCTGCTGGATCCCATGGGGCAGCACCAGAGTGCTGTGGGAACCAGGACATGGAGGTGTGGCAGGCCTGGCTGCGGGGGGTGCCTGGCAGGGTGGGCAGGGGTGACAGCCTGGCTGCTGGGGATGCCTGGGGCCAGGTAGGGGTGCCAGCCTGGCTGCTGTGGGTACCCAGTGGGGCAGGAAGGGGTGCCAGCCTGGCCACTGGGGATGACACTGGGGTGGGCAGGGGGGCCAGCCTGGCTGCTGTGGGTGCTGGCCTGGCCACTGTGGGTGAAAGTGGAGCAGGCAGGGGTGCCAGCCCAGCTGCTATGGGTGTCAGTGGGCAGGGGTGCCAGCCTGACTGCTGTGGGTGCCAGCCCAGCCACTGTGGGTGCCTGGGAGTAGGCATGGGGGCCAGTCCAGCTGCTGTGGGTGACACTGGGGCAGGCAGGGGTGCCAGCCTGGCCGCTGTGGGTGGCACTGGGGCGGACAGGGGTGCCAGCCCAGCTGCTGTGGGTGACACTGGGGCAGGAAAGGGTGACAGCCTGGCTGCTGTGGGTACTCAGTGGGGCAGGCAGAGGTGCCAACCCCCCCGTGCAGGTGCCCAGGAGCAGACAGGGTTCCATCCCACCGATGCAGGTGCCCAGGGGCAAGCAGAGGTGCCAGCCTGGCCACTGTGGGTGGCACTGGGGCAGGCAGGGGTGCCAGCCTGGCTGCTGTGGGTGCCAGCCCGGCCATGTGAGTGCCAGCCTGGCCACTGTGAGTGCCCAGGGGTGGGCAGGGGTGCCAGCCTGGCTGCTGTGGGTGCCATCCCCCCCCGTGCAGGTGCCCAGGAGCAGGCAGGGTGCCATCCCCCCTGTGCAGGTGCCAGCCCGGCTGCTGTGGGTGCCATCCCCCCGTGCCGGTGCCCAGGAGCAGGCAGGGTGCCAGCCTGCCCTTGCAGGTGCCCAGGGGCAGACAGGGGTGCCAGTCTGGCTGCTGTGGATGACACTGGGGCAGGCACGGGTGCCAGCCTGGCTGCTGTGGGTGCCATCCCCGCCGTGCAGGTGCCCAGGGGCAGGCAGGGTGCCACCCCCCCGTGCAGGTGCCCCCCGTACCATGATGAGGCGCTGCGCCAGGCGCGTGCGGGCGAAGAAGTAGATGACGCGCAGGCGCTTGGGCAGGCGCAGGTTGCGCAGCGACGACGGCTGCAGGGTGATGGTGTGCGGGGTCTGCGGCGCCGCCGGCCGCAGCGCCGGGGCCCGGGCGCGGCACGGGGCCTTGGCCGGCGCCAGGCACGACTCGGGGGGCAGCCGCTTGTTCAGGTCGGCCAGCTGCAACAGAGACAGAGAGACAGAAAGGTCAGGGGTGAGGGGTGAGGGGTGATGGGGTGAGGGGTGAGGGATTCTCCCCCCAGGGTCGTGGTGGTGACCCTGGCTCCTTCCAGCCCATTCACCCCAAATCTGCACATTTATAGACTCAGGGGATCACGGAATGCTCGGGATGGAAGGGACCTTAAAGGCCACCCAGTGCCACTCCTGCCGTGGCAGGGACACCTCCCAGTGTCCCAGGGTGATCCAAGCTCTGTCCAGCCTGGCCTGGGATCCAGGGGCAGCCACAGCTGCTCTGGGCACCCTGTGCCAGGGCCTGCCCACCCTTCCAGAGAAGATGATTTTCCTAATATCCAATGTAAACCTTCTCTCTGTCAGTTTGACAACATTCCTCCTTAACCTGTCCAAAGTCTCTCTGTCTTTCTTGTGGGCTCCCTTCAGGTCCTGGAAGGCCTCAAGCAGCTCTCTAAGCCTTCCTTCTCCAGGCTGTACAATCCCGATTCTCTCACAGCAGAGCTGCTCTAATCAACTTGATGCCTCCCCTGGATTTGCCCCCACAGCTCCATGTCCCTCCTAAGAGTGTCTTTTCCCTCAAGTGTTCTGTTCCCAATCCCTGTGTGTGTAACCAAGTACAGAACCAGAACTTTACCAGCTCAGGACAAGAGGAAAAGCCTCAAATTGATCAGGGAAAGTTTAGGTTAAATATTAGGAAAAATTTCCTTCTGGAACAGGCTGTCCATCCCTGGAGCCCCATCCCTGGAGGGATTTAACAGCCATGTGGATGTGGCACCTGGGCACAGGGGTGAACACAGTGCTGGTGCTCTGGAATGGCTGGACCCCATGATCTTGTCCAGCCTCAGTGAATTTCTGGTTCTGTTTTCTCTTTAGGGGGTGAGATGCTCCCCTTCCCCCAGGGCAGGGCCGTGCTCCGTGCTCACCTCCATGCGGCGGATGTCGATGGACAGCACCGTGGTGAAGAAGAACATCTGCAGGAAGAAGTCTGACACCAGCCCCACCACGGCGAAGAGGCAGAACTCCTGGGGGTGGGACACAGGGATCAGCTCCCATCTCACCCCACAGCGAGGGACACTCAGCAGTTTCACTGACAAACCCCCTGATCCACCTCTTGTGTGGGCTGAGAGCTCAGTGCTGGGTGAGTCCACGTGAGAACCCAACAATATTTATTCTAATTGATTCTCTTTGTTCTTTTTGGCCACAATCCATCGAGCCCCTGGGACTCTGCTCCCAGGAAACAAGGGACAGGATGAGAGGAAAACGTCTCAGGTCGTGCCAGGGGAGATTTAGACTGGAAATTGGACAATTTCTTTCCCAAAAGGGGCTATTAGGCACTGGAACTGCCCAGGGCAGGGGTGGAGTCCCCATTGCTGGAGAGATTTAACAGCTGTGGCACTTGGGGACATGGGTTAGTGGTGGCCTTGGCAGTGCTGGGGACTTGGTGGCCTCCAAGGCTTTTCCAAGCTGGACAATTCCCTGGCTCTGTGGTCCTGCAGTGCCCCAGGCTCTGTGCTGCCAGCCCCACTCACCTGGATGGCCGGCACCAGGGTGAAGTACCCGATCAGGATGATCCCCAGCTCCGTGGCCATGTTCTTCATGATGGACCAGCTCTCGTTGCTCAGGCCTGGGGGAGGGCAAGGACAGGTCAGGGCAGCCTCTTCACTGTGCCAGACATGGACACAGCAAAAGGAGCTGCACTTCCCCTCTTTAAAACCAGGAATCTACAGCAGCAGGCCAAAAAGGCCCTTCCAGGGTAAAATTCCTGAGTGCAAAGGCCCACTGGAGTTCTGAGTCCTGTTTCCCATCTAGGATCCAAACCACCTGGATTTTTAAAACTAAAATCAGCATTACTCTAGAATCTCTTCTCCCTGATGTTTAGAAACAGCTCTGAAGATGGCAAATCCCATTTATCCGTGGTGTGAGCACACTCAAATCCTTCCACAGGCACAGAGCATTTATAGAAATGGAAAAGATAATTTTGTCACACACTCAGGGGAATTTTGTAGGACCTGTGTTCTGCACTTCTGATATCCATGATCTGAGGACAGTGCTCAGTATCCACACTAGGAGACCCAGCTCTCCCTTACTATTTTTAATATTTATTTAGCCTGTTTCAGTTAACAATCCCACAACAACAGCATTACATTCTGGGAATTCAAAACAAAAGGCTGTACAGCCCACCTTGTTTCCATCCCAGAGCTGAAGGAGACCATTCCCCCTCTCCCAGCCCCTGGCTGTCCCCAGTTTCCCTCTCTGCAGCCCCCAGAGCAGGATCCCACCTTGGGCAATGCGGAGCTTCACCTCCAGGTCCACAGGCGTGGACACCACGGACTTGGTGAGGACCAGCACGTTCTCCAGGCCAATCACCACCACCAGGTATGGGAATATCTCTCTGAGGGAACAGAGGCAGAACTGAGGAGGAGATCCATGGGGAGAAAGAAGGGAAAGAGGAGCCAAGACACCCCTGGGAGCTGAAATGAGGAGACACCACCCCAATCCCACCCCTCAGTGTCACACTGTGCAAGGAGAAGGTTTGTGTTTCCTCTGCCCTGGGCAGGAATCACCATTTCTGCAAAGCTGCAGGAATTCCTGGCAAACACCCACTGTGGAGCAGCACTAAATTCATCCTGGTGTTCCCAGGGTGGGGACAGAGCCCCGTGCTCTCCAGCATGGGGTACAACAACAGATGGAGCTGGCACACCTTGGGAGGGGCTGGGGGTGGGTAATCACTCACTCAGCAGGGAGGGGCAGTGTCCCACCTCCTTTAAGGATCATCCCACTCCACCCCTGCCATTTGCAGGGACGTCTTCCTCTATCCCAGTGTCCAACCTGGCCTTGGACACTTCCAGGGATCAGGGGCAGCCACAGCTTCTCTGGGAAATCCATTCCAGTCCCTCGCCACCCTCAGAGGGAAGGATTTCTTCTGTCTATCTCACCTAAATCTCCCCTCTTTCAGTTTGAACCATTGCTCCTTGTCCTATCACTGTAGTTCCTGATGAAGAATCCCTCTCCAGCTTCCCTGTAGGCTCCCTCAGACACTGGAAGGGGGGAATGTCAGTGAATGTCCACAGTGAGTGATAAAACCACCAACACAGGTAAGGGCAGCTTCTTGTTCGTGCCCGAGAATCCAAAATTCAGCAGGAACAACCCAGGCCTGCCTTTAATTAAAGTATTTTCAGTTGATAAGCTGTGTGAGTCCTCCAGGCAGCACCAGCACAGGACAGAGATGGGAGATAAGCTCCTTGGGGATGGGAATCTCTGAACAGAGAGGAGGAGGCTGTGGGAGAGCCTGCTCAGCTCCAGAATAACTGCTACCCCAGCAATTCCCCCTGCTTCAGGCACACACAGCCAACCGCTCAGCATCTCCAGGAGGACTGGCCAGCAGAGGAACACCTGCCCTGCATCCCTGGAGAGCAGCTGCTGGTGGTGCAGCCCAGGAGCAGCTCCCCAGCCCCCCAGGCCCTGGCAGGGCTGGCACGTACCCGCCGTTGAGCGTGGGTGTCAGGCCAAAGAGGGTGCAGAGCCCCACGGACATCAGCAGCGAGCTGAGCACCGTCACCACCGCCGCCAGCGCCAGCCCCCACTTGGACTTCACCATGTCGATCTTCCCTGGAAAAGAGCCCGGCCCGTCAGCAGGGACAGCACAGAGGGACAGCACAGAGGGACAGCACAGGGGGACAGCAGGGACAGCACAGGGGGACAGCAGGGACAGCACAGGGGGTGAGCAGGGACAGCACAGAGGGACAGCAGGGACAGCACAGGGAGCAGCAGGGACAGCACAGGGGTCAGCAGGGACAGCACAGGGGAGCAGCAGGGACAGCACAGGGGGACAGCAGGGACAGCACAGGGGGACAGCACAGGGGTCAGCAGGGACAGCACAGGGGGTGAGCAGGGACAGCACAGGGGGTCAGCAGGGACAGCACAGGGGTCAGCAGGGACAGCACAGGGGGTGAGCAGGGACAGCACAGGGGTCAGCAGGGACAGCACAGGGGGTCAGCAGGGACAGCACAGGGGGACAGCAGGGACAGCACAGAGGGACAGCACAGGGGATCAGCAGGGACAGCACAGAGATCAGCAGGGACAGCACAGGGGGTGAGCAGGGACAGCACAGAGGGACAGCACAGGGGTCAGCAGGGACAGCACAGGGGTCAGCAGGGACAGGGAGCGGCCTCGGGGGTCACAGGACAGCCCCCAGCCCAGGGGAAGGAACTGCAGTGCTCTGAGTGCAGCTCCAGAGCCTCCCAGGACAAGGCTGGGACAGGGGACGATGCTGGTTCGGTCACACCAGTCCCAGCACTGCACTGAGGTGGGAAAAACCAAACTGGGATGTGGCCAGAGAGGTCTGAACCCAGCAGCTCAGAACACGTGTCTGATCTGATAATGGATGAAACAAACTGGGGAAAAAGGCATTCCTGTGGTATCTAAAGGTGCCTAAGGCAGAAAACACCTTGGAAGGTACCAAAGAACCATGGAATAGTTTGGGTTGGAAGGGACATTAAAGATTGTCCCATTCCAGCCCCTGCTGTGGAAAGGGATGCCTTCCATGTCCCAGGCCTTGGACACTTCCAGGGATGGGGAAACACCTCCAGCTGGGGAGGTGGATCACAAGGAATAACAGCACACCTGCTAAGAGGGGCAAATTAGCAGGAATCAGGTAAACAGCTACTAATTCTCCCCGTGACAGTTCAGGGCAGAATTTCAACCCCTCCTCCCCTGCCCAAACAGGTGGGCAGTGCGGTGCTGCTACAGCCAGGAGCCTGCAGCCCTGAGCCCACCCCAGGTGCCCCCAAACCCACGTGTGGAGAAGTAGATGTAGGCGAAGAGGATGATGTAGGTGGTGACCAGCGGGATGAGCTCGGCGATGCCGATCTCCTCCTTGAAGTGCACGTGGACCACGCTGTCCTCCCGCAGGCTGCAGTTGGGGCTGGGGTGCAGCAGCTTCAGGCGGGAGCGCAGGCTGCTCAGGAACCTGGGCAAGGGCAGCACTTCAGTCAGGAGCTACAGACACCCACCCTGTCCCAAAGAGCTGCTCAGGAACCTGGGGAAGGGCAGCACTTCAGTCAGGAGCTACAGACACCCACCCTGTCCCAAAGAGCTGCTCAGGAACCTGGGGAAGGGCAGCACTTCAGTCAGGAGCTACAGCCACCCACCCTGTCCCAAAGAGCTGCTCAGGAACCTGGGGAAGGGCAGCACTTCAGTCAGGAAGGAGCTACAGACACCCACCCTGTCCCAAAGAGCTGCTCAGGAACCTGGGGAAGGGCAGCACTTCAGTCAGGAGCTACAGGCACCCACCCTGTCCCAAAGAGCTGCTCAGGAACCTGGGGAAGGGCAGCACTTTAGACAGGAGCTACAGACACCCACCCTGTCCCAAAGAGCTGCTCAGGAACCTGGGGAAGGGCAGCACTTCAGTCAGGAGCTACAGGCACCCACCCTGTCCCAAAGAGCTGCTCAGGAACCTGGGGAGGAGCAGCACTTCAGTCAGGAGCTACAGACACCCACCCTGTCCCAAAGAGCTGCTCAGGAACCTGGGGAAGAGCAGCACTTCAGTCAGGAGCTGCAGACACCCACCCTGTCCCAAAGAGCTGCTCAGGAACCTGGGGAAGGGCAGCACTTCAGTCAGGAGCTACAGGCACCCACCCTGTCCCAAAGAGCAGCTCCCAGCTCCTGTGGGAGCTCCATGGGTTCCCCCACACCACCAAAGCATGGTTCTCTCCAGGCTTTGCTCCCAAGGCTGCTCCTTGCTGGCCCCAACCACCCAGACCTTGATTTCTACAGAGGTCTGCTGGGCAGACTCATCAAAACTTTATTTAAAGCAAAGGCTCCTTATCCACAATCTGGGCTGGTGGAACAGAACACGCCATGGCCTCCAAACTTCCAGAATTTTCCCAGAATTACAGAATTGTGTATAGAAATGGCTGATGGAAGGTGCCACACAATGGCCATCAGAGCTCCATGCTCTGGAAGAGCAAGTTCCAACTCTGGTGCTGCCAATTCCATCCCAGGCATCCCCTGGGGAATTCTGTGCAGCTCAGAGTCCTCAGATCCACTCGATCCACGCCGGTTTGGCCAACACTGCCAAAGTGTTTTCACCAGTTGCACCAGTGCTTACTGGAAAGCAAACCAGTCTGTGTACAAGGAACTGGGTCTAACCAGAGCCAGTGGGCCCTGGATGCCACAGGAACTGCCCCTGGCAGCTCTGGATGCTGCAGACACTGTTTGCGAAGAGGAGCTGAGAACTCAGAGTATTACTGTGAAACACAGCCAGTTTTCTCCCCAGAAAAGCACCTCCAGAGATGCAAGCAGAAGGAAGATGGAGGGTGCAGAGAAGCTGTGAGTGGGGAAGGCAGCAGCTGTGCCCCAGCAGCCCTCACCTGGAGTCGTAGCGCTGCAGGCCCAGGGTGACGGTGTAGGAGACCACGCGGCGCCGGTTGTACAGGCTGACCCCGCTGTACCTGCCGGGCAGCCCGAACAGCAGGTCTGCAGGGACAGGGAGGGCAAAGGGTTAATCATTTCTGGGAAACTGCAGGAGGGTTGTAGCCATGGTCCGTGCTGTGATGTTTGGGTTTCTCTGAGACTCTTTCCCAGAGAGTTTTCTGTCACCAAGAGCCACGTTTTCCTGACTGTGACCTTTGTTTGCGTTCCTTTCCCTAGGAGGGACTTCTTCTTGCTGTCCCTCTGAATTGACCAAGGTACTTGAAGAAGTTTGTCTTTCTCCCACCCCTTGGGTGTTCTCTGTAAAACAGTATAAAGGGAAGAAATTCCCAGGTAATAAAGATTGGAGTCATTTCAGCCTTCTGAGCTCAGAGTCCGTGTTGTTGTGATGCTGAACAGCGTCAGAGGGTGACCAGGGGTGGGGGTGGTTCTGAAGGGAAAGGCCTGGGCTTGCTGCTCCATAGGGCCTTGAGAACAGAACATCGGCTTTGCTGTAATTGCTGCAGCTAAGGGCATTGTTTTAACCAAATCAAGTATCACTTTGTTCAAGGGAATTGAATATGATCACTGTTTGGCTAATCACAGGAAATTTATGCTTGGGTAAAATCAACAGAACAATATGGGGTAAATAATCAATACATAGCTGTGTAGCAGAAGGGTATAAAAACATGTTTGTCACAAATCACTGTTGGAGTCAGATTTGGGGTTGTCTGTCTGTACCCCGGCTCCCAGAGCTCTCAATGAAAGCACCTGCATATAATCATCCTGTGATTATTATGTGTTCTGACACAACAGGGCTCACATCAGGGAACAGCACACACACCCAGGGGGATCCTGGTCAGCAGCACCACTGGGGATGGCTGCTCTCAATCCCTGGGATATCCCACCCTGCTGCTCTCATCCCCTGGGATATCCCTGCACTGCTGCTCTCATCCCTGGGATATCCCTGCATTGCTGCTCTCACCCCTGGGATATCCCTGCACTGCTGCTCTCATCCCTGGGATATCCCACCCTGCTGCTCTCAATCCCTGGGATATCCCTGCACTGCTGCTCTCATCCCTGGGATATCCCTGCATTGCTGCTCTCACCCCTGGGATATCCCTGCACTGCTGCTCTCACCCCTGGGATATCCCACCCTGCTGCTCCCATCCCCTGGGATATCCCTGCACTTCCCAGTGCTCTGGGGTGACCCAGTGGATGGGGTAACACAGCTCCATGTGCTTCAACCACAGCCAGCTCACACCCTGGATGCTCAAAAATAACCTTTAAAGCAAACCTCCTGTAGGGTTACAAACCCCCTTCTCAAACATGTAATATAGTACACATCAGACACTTCCAGAACTGTGAAGTTCCTTTAAAAATGCAGGACTCAGCCTGCATTCAAACCAGCATTTCCTCTGGCGTTGTGGAACCACTAACGATCTCACACATGGTCAGGGTTTTTTTTTTAATAATTAAGAGATAAAAATTCTTTTATGCTATCCATTGTCAGCTCGGGCTGTGTGCAGGAATTAGAACACACAGGGGAGCAGGATGGATGCTGATTTATCTGTGCCAGTGAGGCAGCCTTTGAACGTGACAGAGGGAAAAGCCAGGCTGGAGCGTGTGTAGAATGAGAGGAACAAAAACCCTGCTATTTTTACCTGCAGAAAGAAGCCCAGCTGAGTGATTCATTCACTTCTCACAAATACAGATCAGGGCTCCAATACACATAAAAAACGAGAGACAACAAAGACAGGGCAGCCTGGGCTGACAAAACACTGCCCAAACTGGCACTCTCAGCAAGCCAGGTGTTGGAATGAGTGAGGATGCAATAGCAATGAAGCTGTAGGACACCCTCAGCTTCCCTGGCTCTGCAGCCCCTCACCTTTGAGCGTGGCTGAGGTCTGCAAGGTCTTTGGCTCATGCTGGTGGATGGTTTTGATGATGTCTGGGTCGGCGTTGAAGCGCTCGCGGTCGTTCTGCCAGAAGTTCCCCGGGGACAGCAGCAGGCAGCCGTGCTCTGGGAGCAGGTTCCTCAGCCTCCTGAGCCCGGGCAGCAGGTCTGTCACCTGCAGGCACACCTCCTCCAGGCTCCTCACCCCCGAGCTGGAAGGCAAGCACAGGGCTGTGGGAGCCCAGCCAGGCACAGGCAGGGACCTGCATGGTGGCACTGCTCGTCCTCCCCACAGTGAGAACGGATCTGGGTCTCCCTGGAGCTCTGAACTCCAGGCTCCAGAACTCCATCAGCACTCCTAGGTGCTGCCTGACCCCACAGCTTTCACTCCTCACCCATCTCTGGTACCACACTTCCACCTGACAGAGAAACTCTGGAATTCTTCCACACCTCCAACCCCTCTCCACACCTCTCTCCACATGTGCAATGGAGGTTTCACAGGAATCCTGCTCAGCCTCCCTGAGCTGGATCCTCTGAGGTGCACAGAGAACTCTAAAATGCACCCAGGATTCAGTGTCTGCACCTGGGTGAGGTGTTTTCCCAATTCCTCTGAACCTCAGAGGTTCAGAATTGCACACAGGTGTAACTGGGATGACCTGTGCTTGACATGATCCTTATCACCTTATCACAAGTGTAGCAGCACATCTCACCAGGAGCTGAGCTGACCTTGTGTCAGTGTCTCACAGGGAGTTATTCTTGTCTGGCAGGGAGCTGTTCTGGCTCTGGTATCTCCCAAAAACACCTCACTGCTGAAGGGGGTCTGGCAAATGAGCTGCATTTCTGACTGACAGACACCTCACCAAATATTCCCAAAACAGAACTCTTCCCCGGACAGCCTTTATCATTTTTAATTGACATTGGAGCTCAGATCTCTTTAATTACTCCCAAGGATGCTAAAAAGCTAAACTCGGGTTTTAAAAACAGAGAAGTTCATTAAACTGGTTTTAATGGAAAAAGAATTCTCTGTTACACTGCCAATGTCTGGGGAAAAGTGAATGACTTCACACACATTTGTGGTGGTAGATCATGAAGGAAACATTTTAGGACATGACATCCTTAAAGGGAAACTCTGGCAATTATCAAAGGGATCAAAACAAATTATCAAACATCAGCGATGTTTGGTCCTTTGGACCCAACAAAAACCCCAGAATAATCTTTCTGGGAAGGGTAAGAAAACCAGACTCTTAAAAATGGCTCCAGTTTTACCTGTTTCTAACTAACATTAAACAGTGCCCTGTGCCTCCTGCAGCCAAACAAGGGATAAATGCAGTAATTAAAGATTTAGAACAAAGGGGAATTACATTTGGGATGCATTCACAATCCCCCTGTTTGACAGGTGATAAAAGAAGACAATTTAGCAATTGATTATCAAAGGCTTAAAGCTAACTCAGAACCCCTCCCTGCAGCAGGCCCAGATCTTGCAGACCTCAGTGCTGCTCTGCAGGCAGCTGCACACAAAGGGACGGTGGCTTGGCACAGGAAAGATGTTTTTTATGGTCCCAGCTCAGGAAGAAGATAACCCCAAATGTGCATTCCCTCGGGAAGGAACACAGCCCACCTTCAGCTGCCTGCCTCAGGGATTTGTGCACTCACCCAGCACAGGGCCCAGTGCTTCAGCTGCACTCCAGCAAAGAAAACCTCAGGAAGAAGTGCAGATTTATCAACACTTTGGTGATGTGCTGGTAGGAGGTGAGGAGGGAAGTGCAGTGAGGACAACAGCACAGGATATACAGAACAGATTAAATGGGGAGGGGATAGAAGTGCCCTCAGCTAAGAGCCCAGGCCCCTCCAAAGAGCTGGAATTCCTGGGAACCTGGGGGTAGCAGGCCAAGCTGTAATTCCAGATGAAACCATGACAAAATTAGATGCTGTATCTACCCCCACCACTGAAAAGGAACCTCAAAGATACTTTGGGATATTCCTGCATTTTCTATAATAGCAAGATCCTTGTACACCTTCGTGAAGAAAATCCAAAACTGGGAATGGCTTGACAGCCACAAACAGACTTTGCAAACGTTGAGAGAAGAGTTAAAAACATCAATCCCTTGGGCCAGCTCATCCCAGTGATCCTGGAACAGCTGAATGGGGTTTTGCTGAGCATGGGACTCACTGTGATCTGTGCCAGACAGGGCCACACAAACCTAAACAGTCATTTGGGACAGGGTTCTGTTCCACAGCATTTAAAGATACTGAGAAGAGAAACACTGCCTGGGAAAAGGGATTGTCATCCCTGACCTGAGAAAAAACTCAACAGCATCAACCTGTGAAGAGCCAAGGGCCCTTCAGGCTGCTGGGCAGTGTTAGGAAGGGCAGTGATGCAGAGGGACTGGGCACAAACAGGGTGTGTGTCCCAGGGTCACAGACCACAGGGATGGCACTGAGGGGCCTCAAACCCTACAGAGAGCTGGGACTAGAGCCAGGTTAGCCTGACAGCAGCCATAAACCTGCTCCTGCTGGAGATGCCTGTGCCCTGAGGCCTCAGCCAGAGGCAGGGGTGGGAAATGGAGGCACAGGGCAGTGATCTGAACATTGAAACAGGAGTGGAAGCAGTGGGAGAAGGAATTAGGAGTGCACAAGTGGCAGAGCTAAAGGCTGTAGTGTTGGCAGGAAAGGAGGAAACAAAGACAATCTGTGTGGACTCTTAGGGCCTCTGGGCTGGTGCCACAGTGGATGTGGCAGGGGGAAGCCCTGCACTGGCAAGGGAAGGGAAAAGAGGGAAAAGAGGAAGATGGAAGTGGTTGGTGTTACAGGCTCAACCCCATGGACACAGCCCCACAGCAGAGGGGTCAGAGCTCGTGCAAATGACCAAACTTTACAGAGTTACCAGAACAACAAGGTGGATCAGCTGACAAAAATCAGGGAGATATGAACTGATCAGTCAGAACTCCACTGACTGGTATGGATTGGGGGAGTGGTTCCATTGAAATGAGGGCACTCTGCACAAAAAGCTCTGGGGTTTGGAGCACAAAGCAGAGGCTGGAACTGACCAGGAAGATTACCCTCTGTGTTATGTCAGATAGAATAAATAACTGATATCAGACATAACAAATATAGTAAATAAATCATTAAATTAAAAAATACATTTCTTTTTATTCATGTATGTGTTTGTGCATATATATATATACACACATATAATATATATAATTATATATATAAATTTTATATAATATAATATAATGTAATATAATATAATATAATATAATGCAATGTAATGTAACTATTACAACTATTATATATTATATATTATATTATAATATATAATATTATATTATAACTATATATTATAATAATATATTATATACTTAAATACTATATTATATAGTATATATACATATACTATATTATATACTTATATACTATATATATTATATATAATTATATACTATATAACTAATTATAAGTTGCAATATAACTATTATATCATATTATATTATATTATATTTTATATTATAACTATCATAAGAACTATTATATTATATTATATTATATTATATTATATTATATTATATTATATTATATTATATTATATTATATTATATTATATTGTAATGGCCCATGGGGTGGTCCTGTTTCACGAGCTTTCCTGAGCCCCGTGTCTCTTTAAACAGCTCCAAATGCCAAATGGGAGATCTCCAGGACAGCCTGCAGGTGGGACAGCCAGGGGCAGTGAGGTGAGCCCAGGCTGGGGGGGTATCTGTGAGGGCACCTGTGAGGGTTCCTGTGAGGGTTCCTGTGAGGGCACCTGTGAGGGTTCCTGTGAGGGTTCCTGTGAGGGTACTGTGAGGGTTCCTGTGAGGGCACCTGTGAGGGCACCTGTGAGGGTTCCTGTGAGGGTTCCTGTGAGGGTACTGTGAGGGTTCCTGTGAGGGCACCTGTGAGGGCACCTGTGAGGGTTCCTGTGAGGGCTCCTGTGAGGGCACTGTGAGGGTACTGTGAGGGTACTGTGAGGGTTCCTGTGAGGGCTCCTGTGAGGGTTCCTGTGAGGGTACTGTGAGGGTTCCTGTGAGGGTTCCTGTGAGGGCACCTGTGAGGGCACTGTGAGGGTACTGTGAGGGTTCCTGTGAGGGCTCCTGTGAGGGTTCCTGTGAGGGTTCCTGTGAGGGCACCTGTGAGGGTTCCTGTGAGGGTACCTGTGAGGGTTCCTGTGAGGGCACCTGTGAGGGTTCCTGTGAGGGTTCCTGTGAGGGCACCTGTGAGAACACCTGTGAGGGCACCTGTGAGGGCACCTGTGAGGGTTCCTGTGAGGGTTCCTGTGAGGGCACCTGTGAGGGCACCTGTGAGGGCACCTGTGAGGGTTCCTGTGAGGGTTCCTGTGAGGGCACCTGTGAGGGCACCTGTGAGGGCACCTGTGAGGGTTCCTGTGAGGGTTCCTGTGAGGGCACCTGTGAGGGTTCCTGTGAGGGTTCCTGTGAGGGCACCTGTGAGGGCACCTGTGAGAACACCTGTGAGGGTTCCTGTGAGGGCACCTGTGAGGGCACCTGTGAGGGTTCCTGTGAGGGCACCTGTGAGGGTTCCTGTGAGGGCACCTGTGAGGGCACCTGTGAGAACACCTGTGAGGGTTCCTGTGAGGGCACCTGTGAGGGCACCTGTGAGGGCACCTGTGAGGGTTCCTGTGAGGGTTCCTGTGAGGGTTCCTGTGAGGGTTCCTGTGAGGGCACCTGTGAGGGTTCCTGTGAGGGTTCCTGTGAGGGCACCTGTGAGGGTTCCTGTGAGGGCACCTGTGAGGGCACCTGTGAGGGCACTGTGAGGGCACCTGTGAGGGTTCCTGTGAGGGTTCCTGTGAGGGTTCCTGTGAGGGCACTGTGAGGGTACTGTGAGGGCACTGTGAGGGCACTGTGAGGGTTCCTGTGAGGGTACTGTGAGGGTACTGTGAGGGCACTGTGAGGGCACCTGTGGCTCCCAGGGGCGGTCGGGCCCCCCGTTCCGGGTCTCTGTGGAGCCTAAGGGCATAGGGATGCAGACTCCGTTCCAGAGCGCGGCTCCAGTCCGGGTTTTGCTCGCGGCCGGCTGCCCCGCAGCGCCCCCGCGTGGCGGCGGCCGGAACAAACACCGCTGGCTCCTCCTGCTCCGTTTTAAATCTTTTAAATCGTTTGAATCGCCGTTTTTTTAAAGAGTTCCGAGTTTAGCCAAGGGTCAGAAGCGATTTATATTGATTAGGAGGCGAGATAGGAAAAACAAGAGGTAGGTTTTTGGTTTTTAGATGCTTAAGCTAGAGCTAGGTGAGGCATTGCTTGGTATGATGTGTCTCCTGCTCCAGGTTCCCTGATACACTATTTTAAAGAATTCGGATTTTAGCCAGGGGTCAGAAGCGATTTATATTGATTAGGATGCGAGATAGGAAAAACAAGAGGTAAGTTAATGGTTTTTAGATGCTTAAGCTAGAGCTAGGTGAGGCACTGCTTGGTATGATGTGCTTGTTTTAAGTTGTGTTTATAGAAGGAAATGGAATAGATGGACCATCATAATGAGAAATGCAAACCATTGGTTTCCATTGGAAAAGCTCCTGCAAGCTGTGACACTGATAGCAGCAGCAACTGCTGGATTTGTTCTCAGTTTGTTTTGCTTAGTTTCTTCTTAGTTTTTGTTCTCAGTTTCTTGCTCATTTCATAAAAATATTCAGAATGGGAATTCCACACCAAACATATTTTCCAGTGGCCTTGCTCCAGCTGGAGTGATGCTCCTTCTGGAAGGAGAGACAGCCCAAATCTTCACGGTGGTAAAATCTTGATCAGTATAAAGGTACTAGAGCATTTGAGTTTTCCATTGTTTGGATTCATATTTGCCTGTGGTTTGTCCCAGTACTTCTGCAGTGTGTATGAGTTAGTGCTTTAGGATGCTTGTGTCTTCACTCTGGCTGTCACAGGGGGTGGAAAAGATTTCCCCCTGAGTGTAACTTGAATTTTCATCTGATTATGGAAGCAGTTTTGTGCACCTCTTCCTATCTCCTCAGGGCAAGGTATGAAATCCCCCACTGCAGTGGGTGGGAACAATTTGAGTTTATTCCACCTCTGATTCCCCTGAGGCTCTAACAGATTGCTCTACAGCACAGACACATCTGGCCAGGTTATTGCAGAAGTGTCTAACACCTGATATGATGAGCAAGGATTTGTGAAATGCTGAACTTCACTGAGGAACACTGCACCAAGAACCATGGATGCAAGTGAAGGGAGTCACTGACCCATTGCTGAACTCCAAGCACTGCAACTGCAAATTAACTCCAGGGACTTTTCTTTGCATCCCATCTTGCCTATGATTTTTGAGACTCAAGGGATGGGGAACATCTTGATCTAAACAGACTGGCAATAATCCAAATAAAGTTACTTGTTTGGGTTGTCCTCAGCTACTAGGAACACTCTGGATTTAATGCTATAGCTTGTTACTGTAACTTTTTTAAATCAGTAATCATTATCTATCTATCTATCTGTCTCTTTATCTGTCTCTCTATCTCTCCATCTCTCCATCTCTCTATCCCTCCCCCAGGCAGGGACACTGCTTTGCTCTGTGGTTACTCCAGGGGCTCAGTGAAGGACCCTGAACGTTCTCCTCACTTCCATGGAAGCTCCATGTGAGCCCAATCAGTGCTGATTCCTTTGCCAGCTGGAACAGGCACCTCAGTGTCTGCAGGGTTTGTGTTGTTCTGCAATCCACGGGCAGCTCTTCAGGTTTATACTGTGGATTAAAATCTCCCATCTGCTATTTCCTGTCTAATCAATAATTCACTTTCTAAAGACCCCTCATTTGCCATCACTACAGCCTGTGGGCCAGAGGGAGCCCTTAAATTTAAACTGTTGCTAAAGCCTGAGGATAAATCAGGGCCTGTCCAAATCTCCCACCCCTGTGACAACAAGGAGGAGCTGCTGCTCCCACAGAGACACTTCCCCCCTGGGATGGATCCAGGAGCAGCTGGGATCTGCTCAGGAAAGGTGCACTGAGCAAATCCCAGTGAAGAACAGACACCAGCCCTGCCTGGCTCTGGCCTTGCACGTCACAGGAAGGTGCTGCCTTTGTAAAATCCCTCTCCAGAAGAGATTTCTTCTGTAATAACTACAAAGAACGAGCACAGAAATTCAGAAATGAGGATTTGTCTTTGTGAACACTCCCTCCACAACGTGCATGGCAGGACACCTGGATAAGTCTCAGCTATCAAAAGAAAGCAATGGAAAATACACTTTTTTTTAAAAAAAGGTGTTTATAGGGACAAAAGCTTGGGAAAGAAAATCTAAAGGCACTGATGCAGTGATGCCTCTGGAAACAGCTCCAGGAAGAGGCAGATAGCCATGGTTTGTATTTTATCAGCTCTGGAACGTGGCAGAGATAACAGCTCATGCTGCAGATAAGCCCATGGACGTTCTTATCTGCGAGGCCACGCTCCCAGCTCGTGTCCCTGGGGGATCCTGTGGGTGCAGAGTGACACCAAACCCCACAGCTGGGGCAAAGCACAGATTCCAGGTCACTCCTGACTTTTACAGAGGGGAGTGCTTGGATCTGCACTCAATGGTAACACACCCACAGTGTGTCTCCCTGCCCAGGTACACCTAACAACCTTCAGCTCCCTCCTGGAATAGAAAATATATATAATATAATATAATATAATATAATATAATATAATATAATATAATATAATATAATATAATATAATATAATATAATATAATATAATATAATATAATATAATATAATATACAAACCATGCCAGTTTGCATATAAAAAATTATTTCTGCTCAACTTCGTTACTGGCAACAAACAACAAGAACTTCATAATGACTTCTGAGGTAATTGCAGAATTTATCTCAGAATTAGGTGTTTTCTGAAACACCCAAATGCATCCCAAAATGGTAACCTTGCCCCAAGGTTTAGGCCTAAATGTTGAAATCATTTTCTTCTGGTGGTATGAAGAAGAATAATAAAAGTAATAATTTTGTTTCTGAGTTGCATCACTGCTCATCAAGGGCAATGCCAAGGGGAGATAATGAGAATACAATGAGGAGACAAGGGAGATAATGAGAACACAACACAGGCCTGGGAGCACGTTGTTTCTGAGTGTAACTGGCAGCAGATGATGATCCCATAGGATAAGGGAGGAGAGGGACTGAGCACACAGACCAAAGGTCAGTGCCAAGGCTGGGGGAGCTGGCAGGGAGAGAAAAAACCTGAGGGAATCTGTGCTGAAGAGCAAAAGTGGCATTTCTAAAACATGAGCCCTGAGAGCAGCAGCTGGGGGTAAAGGATGGGTCCCCAAAAGGACAAACCATCAGTTAGAGGGGCAGGGTGGACACTCAAAAATGATAAGTTCAATACCTTTTCTTTTAACAGCACAAAGATCAAGACCCCACTTTGGGGATAAAAAGAGTTTCTGCTTTGAGGTGGGAGCTCATCAGCTAGAAAGGACAGAGGGACATGGGGACATTAATCAATCACCTCTTAATGTGCAAAGCTGGTGTGAGTGGCCACCAAAAATGGCCTTGTGATCTCAGAGGTGTGTCAGGAAAAGCCTTGCCATGGAAAACCCCTCAGAGGTGAGAGTCCTCTGGCAACCTGTGTGTGGTTCTGCTCTCCCACCTTCAGGAATGTCACAGTGACAGCAGTGCCACCAGGAGGAGCCAGGGTGGCACACGGAGTGCTGAGGCTCTCACTGCTGAGCCCAGAGTTTCCTGTGTGGCTTTTAACAAATGGGGGGGCTGGGCTGGGGAGGGGGAGCTCCTCAACAAGAGCTGAGGAAAGCTCTTGTTGTGTAAAGGCTGCAACAGCATAAAACCAAGCAGGTATAAACTGCTCCTAAAAACAACCACAGAAAGCCAGGAGAAGGTTCCTGAGCAGGGAATTCCAGCAGAGGCCCAGGAACCCCCTGTGATACAGGGCTGCTGTGGTGGTGCAGGAATTCTGAGACACTGCACCTGTACCACCCTGCAGGCCCCTCCCAGACTCCGAGCAGAAAACACCTGAGGATGTTCACAGGGATGTTCTCCAGCACACGTGAGCTGCTCCACGTGCAGGATGGAGCCCACCTCACCCACCTGAGCTCTCAGCTCAGCTCCGAGCAGCCCCTGTGCCTCACCTGTCCCTCAGGGCGTGGTTCCTGATCTCCTCCACCAGCTGGAAGACGCGGGCCAGCGGCGAGCGGAACACATCCACGGCCAGGAAGTTCTTCTGCCAGGGGGACACGGTGGCTTTCACGAAGATCTGCTGGATGTAGGCCACGGGAGCGCCGACGTACTGCGGGGACAGGGGGCAGTGTCAGCCCGCGGCCACCGGGGGCTCCGGGCAGCGCCGGAGCAGGGACGGCTCTGCCGGGCTCTGCCGGGCTCTGCCGGGCTCTGCTCTCCCTCCCCACCTCAGAGGGCGTTCTCTGGGTTTTTGCTGTTCTCCTCTGTCTCTTTCAGAAGTTTTTCTAAAGTTCTGTTTTAGTTTTCTGTGTTTACCTTTTGCAATGGAGTCAGACACCATTTTACATCAACAACTTTCTTGTTATTTTAAGTGTATAACCATGTATACACTCTTCTCATAAGGACTGTTGGGTAGTTAAAGAGGAAGATTTTCTTCCTCCAATCCATGGTCACTGCTGGAATTCTATAAATGTTAAAGTTTGTAAATAAACTGTCTCTTTTCTGCCCTGGACATGTGGGTGTCATTGCTTTGTCGTGTGTGACAACAGGTGGAACATGTCAGGACTCAGCAGAACAGAAGGAGCCTGATTCTCTGTTTGGGTTGTAGGGACCTCAAAGCCCATCCAGAGCCACCCCTGCCATGGCAGTGACACCTTCCACTGTCCCAGGCTGCTCCAAGCCCCAGTGTCCAAATGATGCCTCAGATTTCAGCTTTCAGAGTTTCAGATTCTGTGCTGCCCAAGGATGCAGTTCTGAGCCTCACATTCAGTGTCACTCAGCTCTCTTCATAGAACAAGCAGACAAAACAAATCCTTTCCTGCTGAGGACCAAGGACAACTTTCAGCCCAAAAAGCAAAAACGAGGGTGGCTGAAGGGAGGAACAAGAAGGATGGGACCTCACAACCTGCAGCTGGAATTGGGACAATTAAACCCCAAGATGCAAATGGACCAAAACTGATAAAAATGTAAAATCTCATGATCAGGGAACCATTTTGTGTGGCCATTCCTAACTCACCCTGGATGCAGCCTTGGTCAGGCTCCTGTAATGCCCAGGGTGGGTCCTGGAAGCCTTTTAATAAATCTCTACTTTATTCTCCAGCTCTGTCCAGCCTGTTTCAGGTCAGCCTTCCTAAGGCATCACCACCTGTCCAGAGGTGCTGGGGGCCATCAGGGGCTGGGGCAGCCCAGCAGGGCCATGTCCCTCCCCAGGCAGCCTAGCAGGGCCGTGTCCCCCCAGGGCAGCACTCACCCAGCAGGGCCGTGTCCCTCCCCAGGGCAGCCCAGCAGGGCCGTGTCCCTGGGGGCAGCACTCACCCAGCAGGGCTGTGTCCCTCCCTAGACAGCCCAGCAGGGCCGTGTCCCTGGGGGCAGCACTCACCCAGCAGGGCTGTGTCCCTCCCTGGACAGCCCAGCAGGGCCGTGTCCCTCCCCAGGGCAGCACTCACCCCGTGTCCCTCCCCAGGGCAGCACTCACCCCGTGTCCCCCCCAGGCAGCACTCACCCCGTGTCCCTCCCCAGGGCAGCACTCACCCCGTGCCCCTCCCCAGGCAGCACTCACCCCGTGCCCCTCCCCAGGGCAGCAGCACTCACCCAGCAGGGCTGTGTCCCTCCCCAGGGCAGCAGCACTCACCCAGCAGGGCCATTCCCTCCCCAGGGCAGCAGCACTCACCCAGCAGGGCTGTGTCCCTCCCAGGGCACCACTCACCCCGTGTCCCTCCCCAGGGCAGCACTCACCCCGTGTCCCCCCGGGGCAGCACTCACCCCGTGTCCCCCCGGGGCAGCACTCACCCCGTGTCCCTCCCCAGGGCAGCACTCACCCCGTGTCCCTCCCCAGGGCAGCCCAGCAGGGCCGTGTCCCTGGGGGCAGCACTCACCCAGCAGGGCTGTGTCCCTCCCTGGACAGCCCAGCAGAGCCGTGTCCCTCCCAGCAGCACTCACCCCGTGTCCCTCCCCAGGGCAGCAGCACTCACCCAGCAGGGCCATTCCCTCCCCAGGGCAGCAGCACTCACCCAGCAGGGCTGTGTCCCTCCCAGCAGCACTCACCCCGTGTCCCTCCCCAGGGCAGCAGCACTCACCCAGTCAGGGCGCTCCCCGGGCTCCCCGCGCTGCGGCCCCGGCCCGGGGGGAGCGTAGTCCTTCACCGGGGTGCTGAACTCCACGGGGCCCGTCCCCGGCAGGGGCAGCTTCAGCAGGGGGTAGCTGGGGGGGACACAACCAGGCAGCTTGCTCAGTTGGGAAGTTAATGGACTTTTGGAGACAGAAGAGATGAAAAATAAATGGGCCCGCTTCAGCAAAGCCAAGCTGTGCAGGATGGGACACCCAGCGAGAGGGCTGTGGCTTTTGTGGGAACCAACCAAAGACTCCAAGGGTCTTTTTCTCTTGGAAAGGGATAACTGAAACTCCTGGGGGACAAAGAAGGGAAGGCCTTGCAGGGCCTCTCCTGAATTCCTCCATCCAAGTTAGCTGTGGCAAAAGCACTCAGTATGGCCATGGCACATCCCACACAAACCCCAGACACTCTGGATATTCCAGTGGCTGCTTCCCTGCCCCATGTTCTTTATAATCCTCTGCTTTTCCTCAGTTAGATCCAAACAATTTCCAAAACTTGTCATTAATTTCATTGGTCCTTAAAGCACCTTTAGGAGCAGCAGTGAGATATTGGATATTCCAGTGGCTATTCCAGTGGCTGCTTCCCTGCCCCATGTTCTTTATAATCCTCTGCTTTTCCTCATTTAGATTCAAACTGTTTCCAAAACTTGTCATTAATTTCATTGGTCCTTAAAGCACCTTTAAGAGCAGCAGTGAGACACCAAACCCATGAAACCTTGAGCTTCTTGCTGCTTTGCCACTACAACCTCCAGTGATCGTAGCTCCTGTCCCACAGCAGAGACTTTGAACGATTCAGAAATTGAGAAACTGAGGTTACAGAGAGTTTAGAATGGGATTTTTAACTCCAAATGTTCTCAGCCATTCAGAATTGAACTGGTGGGAAATGCAAGGCTGCTGACACAGGGAGACCCATTGAGAATCTGGAATTGTCAGCACCAAACTGCACTGGAGAACAGAATTTCAGCCTTTTTGTGGCCTTACAATCCCTGATTTATCTTCCTGTTGGCAGATGAATTTTGTGGCAATATTGACACAATAAACAGAAAGGCCTTGGAATTGTTTTCCTGCAAGGCTCTGCCCACCTCATTAGGGATTAGCTTGGATCATCAAAGGCCAGGGAGGAACAAGCAGCACCCAAACACGAGGCTTCAGAGTGAGCAACAAACAAACACAACAAGGAAATCAGAAGCCAAGCCTGTCAGATTTGCTTTGTATTGATCTGACAGAAATACATCTCATTATTAGCATTTCCTTGTGCAAGGGCAGGGAAGGGAAAAAGGAATGATGAAATCAAACAATAAGTGATAAACAAAGCAGAGCAGGTTCAACAGATGATTGAGGAGGAATTATTTTTTCCCTAAATGATTTCAGTGTTGGTGACTGTGTCCAGAAATCCAAGGAAAACTCTTCCACAGAAGGTGCTTCTGCAGAGGGGTACTCCCTGTGAGTCACCTGTGAGCTGGGAGAGTCACAACAAATGGTTTTTGTAGGATTTGAATCATTTACAATCAGAGGCTGCTCGGATTCAGTCTGATTTTGGAGTGTTTCCCCCTCTCCCTGGTGGCTGTGCTGACACTGCTGGCAGTGCTGTCCCAGGCTCTGTCCCAGCAGATCCTCTCCAAGGGCAGGAGGGCTCAGCTCTCCCCAGGGCCAAAGGTGCTGACCCCAGGTGGGATGAGCAGCCCTGCAGTGAGATCAGAGCAGGGTGGGATTCTCTCTGAACTCACAGCCCTGGGTCAGGGGCTCCTCGTGGGAGCTTGGCCTTCCTGGTCTGGGACCCTCCAGGTGTCAGAAATGGAATGCTGGAGTGGGCTGGGATGGAAGGGACCTTGAGGGTCATCCCACCCACCCCTGCCATGGGCAGGGACACCTCCCACCGTCCCAGGCTGCTCCCAGCCCAGTGTCCAACCTGGCCTTGGGCACTGCAGGGACCCAGGGGCAGCCACAGCTGCTCTGGGTGTCTGTTCTGGGACAGGGCTGGGTCACTGACACCTGCATGGGCAGGGAGGAAAGGCCCCACCTCAGCTCCAGGGAAGGCATTTCCAGCACTTGGGTTCCACTCTGCTCACGTTTCTCTTTGTTATGGATTTGTTTTGAGCAGCAGGGGGAGAGGTGAACAGGAGGATGGAAAGCACAGACAGAGGAGGGAAGAACAGCAGGACCTGAAACGGCCACAAAGCAAAGCACAAGGAGCTGCAGCTCAGCAGGAGGAAGAGCCTCTGTCCATGGAGGGGCAGAGCCCTGGAACAGCTGCCCAGGGCATCCTGGAGTCTCCCCCTCTCTGCAGACATCCCAAACCCAGCTGGACACATCCCTGTGGCCCTGCTGCAGGTGTCCCTGCCTGGCAGGGGTGATCTCCAGAGGTCCCCCCACATTCCACCCCTCCCGTGCTCCTGGGGTCTAACAATGACAGGAAAGCTCAGGTTGTTCTGCTTTTGGGAAAGGCTCTTTTTGGATGCTCACATCACTGTGCACCCCCTGAAAGCCCAGAATGAAGGAACTCAGATCCTGTAAGCAGCTGGAAGTGCAGCAGGAACTGCATTTCAGCCACCAGCACCAGGGAGGAGCAGGCACAAGTGCTCATCCAAGCACCTGAGACATTTTCAGCTCAGGGGGCCAAGGTGGAGCAGGGCCAGGAGAGCTCCAGGCACATCCCTCATCCCAAACCCACAGAGAGCTCCTGGAGCAGCCCCAGGCACTGAGGTGGAGGGAAGCAGGGAGCTGCCAGGTCTCAGGTAACAGAAAGGAGCTGATCCATGGAATTTAAAGAGAGCTCCCAGCTCTGCTGGCTCACTGCAGGACAAGCTCTTGGCCTGCTGGCAGCCAGGACAGAGCAGCCTGCAATGCCACTGCTGAGGAGGGAGGGAGGAGACCTGGTAACAGGGGCTGGCCAGAGGGCTGGCAAGGCCAATACCTGGCAACAACAGAGCCTTTTTAGCCCTGGCCAGTGCATCAACAACCATTTCTGAGTAAGTGATGGTGGCTTTGCCCTGCTGCCCCCTGACAGGGCCCCGAAATTCTGCACTGGAAAGGAGATGCCCCTTTCCTGTGCAGCACAACCTGCTCCCAGTGTCAGTGAAATCCCACAGCAGGCTGTGCTCTGGGATCTGGAACATGGAGAGTCTGACTCGAACTCAGGTCCTCTGGTTAGCACACAAATACCACAAACCTGTGCAAGAGTGGTATGTTCTTACAGAAATAATTATAAATAAATTCAAAATATGTACACACACAGACACCTCCCCAGGGGCTGTGGTTCCAGCCAGTTCTGCCATTCCTCAGGAGCAGAACCTGTGTTTCAGCTAAATAGCAAACACCTGTTTAACTGCCCTACACCTGCTGCAGAGTCACCTGGGCTGTCTGCAATCCTTACTTGAACTGAAAACTGTTCCTCAGAGTGACACTGGGATTTCTTATTTACCCCAAGAGCCACAATTCCAGGTGTCAGCTGTTCCTCTCTGGGCTGCTGGCACACAGGGTTGGTGACACCCTCATTCCAGGGAACACTGCAGATCCCAGCACAGATCCACTCAAGTGGGATGAGGGAAATGTGTGTCACCCACAAAGGCATTTAGAGTAAAACAAGAGAACTCTCCCTCTGATGTGGAGACTAACCTGGATTTTCAGATTTTAGGAGTAAGAATGAGTCACAGGAAATTTTGCTTTGGGTACTCATTTATTATCCAACCCAGAGATGCTGTGTCTTGTCTGTCAGTGTCTGTACAAACCCTTCCAAGAGTAAAGACCCCAAAACAACCAGAGCAGACTCTGTGACATTATTTCCTGCACGGCCACTGCCCTCACCTGCCTGAGGCCAGGACCCCTGATGGATAAATTGTGGGCCTTGTGCTTTATTTCAGCTTTTAAAAACTGTCTGCACACAAAAATGGTGGGGTTTGACTGATGTGAGGGGGAGAAAAACCACAATAACTGGGATCATCTTCTCTGCAGCATAACTCCACAAGCTCTCATTGACTCCAGGCACAGGAGACATGACCGACCCACCTCTCTCCCTCTGAAGGACTCAGGATACAACTCCTGCTTGCTGGAATGCCTTTATTAACCATGCTCCAGGCTGAGGAACATGGGATGGCTCAGCAGTGGCCTTGGCAGTGCTGGAGAATGCTTGGACTCCACGATCTGAAACCTGAACAATTGCATGCTGCCCCGAGCTCCCTGCTCTGTGCTGGGCTCAGCCCAGCTGCACACACTGCTGAGGCTCCCTGCCCAGCCCTGCTGCACAGAAATGTTGCCTAAACGAGCTTCTGCCTCAGTGCTGGGCTTTGATTTCCCCCCACTGGCCTCAGGTGGTTCCTGGCTTGCTTTTGCAGAGGGGTGGCTGGGATGCAGCACTGAAATCCCCCCGGGAGAGGGGAGTGCTTCCAAGGAGCACCAAGAGCTCAGGTCCAGCAGGAGATCTGTGCCAAGGAGCATCCCTGAGTGCTCAATCCCCACTCTCACACTCTGGCATGCCCAGGTGCAGGACCCCAACCTGGGACAGTTCTGACCCAATTAACAAAGCCACTTCTCAAGCCACAATTAACGCCTCGTTAGCAGCAGTTACTGCACAGCAGCTCAGAGCAGGAGCTGAAACACCCCCCAAAAACGGCCTCTAAACAGGAACCTTCTGCAGCCTCACCCCCGTTTTTTGCTGAGATTCTCCTGCTCTCCAGGGGTGTCACCAAGCTTTTGCCACCTGTCTCTCCCATGGCCAGGAACTGCTTTGCTAACGAGCTTCTGGAACTCATTAAAGGAAACAGACTCCTCACAGCTGATGGTGTCTTGGACAGGTTTCTGCAGCCTGGAGGAAACCAGTCCCTGCAGAATCCTCAAATACTGGCACTCAGGAATGCAGGCACTTCCACAAATCCACATTACCAAAGAGCACCTGGTGTGGAGCCTCAGCTGGCTGCTCTGGGCAGGGACAAGGGAGGTGCAAGTCCTGACCCACGGGGCTGAGGTCCCAAATCAGTGACCCCAAATCAGATTTGCTCCCCTCAGGGACATCCTGAATTCCAGAAGGGAATAAGCATGTTTTGATCCCTCCCCAAACACTCTGTTGGGTGACCATTTCACCCTGCAGTAGTGAAATGTTTGTTGTTGTCCTGCATTTGCTGCCTGGGAGAGCTGGAATGAGGAGCCCAAGCCCATCCTGGGAGGGCATTCCCCAGCAGGAATGAGGTGACACAGTGACACACGTGGGACTCTGGCTTGGCTCTGCTGGGTGCAGCTTGCAGGTGAAGAAATGCCACTGGAAAGCTGCACACCTGGCAAAGCTGGAGCCAAAACCACAGAGCTGCTACTTGCAATCACATCCAAGAGAGAGAAATGTAGGAACCACTTGGCTGGGCCTTGTGGAAGCTTCGTGTTCTGCAGAACAAGAGAGCTGAGAATAAAACTGTCCCTGAAAGTTAGCAGGGTTCATGTGGAGCAGGGAAAAACCAGGAAGCTGCTCCCTCACTGCTGCTCCCAACTACAAAGGGTTGCAGTCAGGAGAAGCCACCCCAGAGGTTTTCCACGTGTGAAAATCCTCCCTTTGACAATGTTTTAACTGAGAAGTGCAAGCAGCCCCTGTCACCATCACAGCCCCAAGGAAAACCTGTGTGTGTGGCAGCACATGTGGAGCTCTTCTACAAACAGGGGGGCAAATCATCACATGGGGTTTATTTTGCCCAAAAAAGAATTAAACCCTGCAAGACAGAATCTGTGCATGGTCTGGGCACAAAGCTTTGCTCAGCCCCACAGTGCCCTGCTGGAAATGATTCTGAGCCCCTGTGACATTGCTGGGAGTAAAATTAGATCCACCTGCAAACTGGGATCCAAATGAGGGCCCAGAAGGAGAGCAGGGAATTCACTCCCACACAGGCGTGCCAAGGGTGAAACAGAAGAGTGCAGCTCCAGGGAGAACAGCACGGGCAGGTGTGCAAAGAAAGATCAGCTTTCCTCCTCCCCATTTTTAATTCATGCCTTTGGAGTCCACTACCAGGTGCTTGAGGGTTACTTTCATCTCATTTATTGCCTCACTTCACTTACTCAGTTAGTTCTTATTAAACCAGATGAAGACACTTCGCCCCTGTTGTTTCCTTTTGTCCCACAAAAGGAGGTGACAAAACCTGTGAAATCTAAATAAAACAAGCTCTCCTGGGTGGGCCCAGCAGAGAGAGAACGCCCTCCCCAGCCCCGTGTGCCAGGACCCCGGGCAGGACTCACCAGCAGGCCAGGATGCAGAGGGCAGTGAAGAGGATGATGGGGATGGGGTAGGAGGCACAGAGCAGGCCGTGGCTGTAGAAGGCCCGCGAGATCCTCTGGCGCAGCCCTTCAGTCAGGGTCATCCTCGGCTGCCCTCACCTCGAGGCCATCCCGGGCTGCAGCAGGGGCTGGGCCAACTCCAGCACGGACAGCCCTGCAGGCCAGGCACTGCCTCCAGCTGGGAGGGCAGAGGGAGAAACACAGAGAGAGAAAGGGGAAATAAACGTTAGCAGCTGGCTTTAGAAGGGTTCAGGATGGAATTGTTCCCTGGCAGGGTGGGCAGGCGCTGGCACAGGATCCCCTGGGTCCCTGGCAGTGCCCAAGGCCAGGCTGGATGGGGCTTGGATCAGCCTGGGGCAGTGGGAGGTGTCCCTGTCCATGGCAGGGGTGGAACTGGATGAGCTTTAAGGTCCTTTGCAGCACAAACCATTCTGGGATTTCTTGGTGCTATGAAACAATTGAGCAGATCTCAACCTCACTGCCAGGGCTGGACCATCCCTGTCTCATGAGGAATTCAGGAACAACATGGACATGCTGCTGCTCCTGTGGCAAAAAATACACCACGAGTGGCTGCCTGGGCAGCCTGAGCTGCCAAAGCCACTCTGGGGAGGAGCACAACACTGGCAACAAGTTCTAGTCATTTCAAAGAGGAAAACTTTGTATTTCCTCTCTTCACCTGCTGTCCAACAGCAGCATTCCATAAAAAAATGGAACACAGAGCATTCCAAAGCTCGCATTTCTTTATCACTTGGGGGGTTGCATATTAAAATCTGCCATCTTTATTTGCTTTATGCTGTGACAGAGCTCCTAAGAGTGAACAGCAGGAACTGTTCCTGCTCCAAGTCATTTCTGCAAGCAGAGATTATCTAAGCCAAAATAAACCTGCTGATTGCAGGACAAATGCTGAAGGAGAATTTCTTGCCTTTTGCGTGACTGCAAATCCAAGACAAAGTTTGCCTGGAAGCACGAGGGCACAGGGGTGCTTCCACCTTGCAGCACCACAGGTGACAATTCTGGCTCCCTTCAGGTACAAGAGATGGACACAGCTCACACAATCCCAGGATCACTGAGGCTGGAAAAGCCTCCAAGGTCACTGAGCCCAGCCCAGAGCTCTGAGTGCCACCTCCAGGTGACACCTCCAGGGATGGGCACTCCAAACCTCCCTGGGCAGTGCCAAGGCCTGAGCTCCCTTTCCATGGGGAAATTCCTGCTGTGCCCACCCTGAGCCTGCCCTGGCCCAGCCTGGGGCTGTTCCCTCTCCTCCTGTCCCTGTGCCCTGGGAGCAGAGCCCGACCCACCTGGCTCCAGTGTCCTGCACTCTTACAAAAACAAGGCTGAGCAGCAGAAGGAAGAAATGTACAACTTCCTTTGGCAGGAAAAATCAACTCACACTTGCTACTTTTCCCCAGACAAAAGCTTTTATCTCACTCAACAACAGCAACATGTTCCAAATTCTTCACATTTCTGTCTGAATGGCTTTACAGCCTTCCCAGGAGCCTCCCTGGACACTGAGGGCAGGGAAACACAGCAGAGCCCACTGCCAGCTCCGAGGATAAACTAACAAAGGTGGAAAACTTTCCCTTTTCTAATACACAGCCACCTGGGGTTTTAGGTGTACTCAACTCCTCAGTTTTCCACAAAACATTCTGGAATCAGGCCTCAGCATTAGGTGTAATAAAAACACACAGGTGAGCCAGTCAAGCCTGGAGGGGAGGAAGCATAAATAAATCTAAAATAAATCCCCATTCCGTTGTATCTTTCTTGCACTTCAATACATTCAACTGAATTGAAATTTTCTTGCACTTTAATAGATGAAATTCAATCATTGGCTCCATCACGTTGCCTGTATGTGAAATTCCAACGGGAATTTTAACCCAGCATTTCCCATTTACCACCCCCAGCCTGGCAGAGCAGGAACAGAGCCAACGTGGTCCTTGTGCCCCTCACATCCCAGCAGGATGCCCCAGCCCAGGGCTGCCCTGCCTGTGCACACCCTCAGCCCTGCAGCAGCCCCGGGGCACACGTGGGATTCGAGGAGCTTTCCTGTGTTTGGGGCAGGCCAGGGGAGGAAGGAATGGGAGAGAAGGAAGAATTGACTAAAAATGAGGATTTGTGAAGGTCACTGGGTTGGTCTGTGCTGCTGCCCAGGGAGCAGCTCACACACCTGAGGGCCAGGTGGGCGAAGGAGCACCAGCAGTGAGGGAGGGACCACCAGCAGTAATTCCCTCTCCTGGTGCTGCAGGCACTGCCCTGTATCCACAAACCATCAATCCCACACAGGCTCTGGGGGGCTCAGAGAAACCTCCTGCCCTCAGAGCTGCCCCAGAGCAGGTGGAGGCAGCAGGACTGGTGCTGCTGGATGCCAGAGCAGCCAGAACACCTCCAATTCCTGCTGTAACTGAGCCTTCCACCTGGGCTCCAGCTCAGACAGCGAGCCAGGAACGGGGATCCCAACAGGGCAGTGCCTCCTGGGTGTCCACGTGCCACTTGTCCCACTGTGGGACACACTCACACCCAGGTGTGGTGTGTTCCTCACACTCCTGGGCTGCTCAGAGCACACACAGAGCAGAGCAGCCATCACCAATCCTGCTGATCCACAGCCCCAGCCCTGCTCACTGCCACGATCCCAGAGCAGGGCCCAAACCCAGCACCACAGACACCCCCAGGACACGGGGAATCTTGGCTCCCTGCAGGTGCAGAGGGCAGAGGCTGGATCACTCACAGCCCAGAAAAGCTCCTGGATTTCCCTGCCCTCTGTTGGGCCCTGGAGGAGGCTCAGGGCTCCCTGGTCTCACTGCCACGGGAGCTCCCAAACCCCACCACCCACAACGGGAGGAGGGGAGGCCCAGATCTCAGAACCTCTCAGCAGGCAGGGACTGGCCCCCAGGGAGCTTTCCCCAGGACTTCAGAGGTGGGAAAACAAGAGGCTGGCTGCAGACAAGGCTCCTTCACAGCAAGGCTGCACAATGGGCTCTAACACCGAGGTCCTGCTCTCCCCTGGCATTCCCATGGGAAGAATGAGGGGCTTTGTGCTGCCAGGGGACGCCGAGGTCACGAGGAACACAACACTTCCTATGGGAAAATCCCAGCCCTGGGGAGGCTGCTGCCTGCAAGGGGTTAATCCCAACTGCTGTCAGGAACAGCCTCTGAGCCCTAAATGGATTGTCCTGCACAGAAGGGGCACTCTCCATATTCAAAAGGTAGAAAACACTGCTGAGTGCACTCCCTCCACTCCAGCTCTGTGGCTGCAACAGTGCTCCACGGCTGACACAAGTGTTTGAGCCAGATTTCAGTCCCCTAAATGTGCAAACTTACTTCATTTTACCTGCTCTGCCTCACTTTGCCAGTTTTGCCTGTTTTCCTCCTTGCACAACATTCAGTTATGGTTTGAGTTTAAAAATTCAGCTTATCTGGAGCACACCCCATTTTATAAATGGTATTTCACTTCTTACACATTATTAACATCTCTTGTAAAGCTGGAGTAGCAACAACAACGAAGACTCAAAGAGGAACACTTCAATAATCTCTACATATCAGATAAAGTTATCTGCTCCCAAAACAGGGGCTGACACTCAAAATCAGTTTCCAAAACAGTTTTCAGAACTGTTTAAACTTTTCTGCCACAAGAGAAGAACCTCAGTTACACTCCTGCTTTGGAAGTCATTCCCTGAATGTGGTTTCTGTCCTTTCTTCCTTCCCAAAACACTCCCAACAGCACCAGACAACAACTCATTGCTGTGGATGATGAGACACAGTAGGATGTTCCACGTGCAGAGCCATGAAACACAAAGAAGTTTGTGACAAAAAGAGAAAATACCCAAATTTAGAAAAACCATGATTGCAAAGTTCACTCCTCTTGTTGCAGCCAGCCAAGGGAAGCTCCCTTGCACACGAAGAAGAGATTCCAAACACAAGGAAACATTTCCCAACCCCTTCTGCTCCATCCCAGAGCTCTTGCTGTACAGGGGAATGATCCACAGGCACAGAATCCCAGAATGGTTGGGGTGGGGAGGAATCTTAAGGATCCCCCAGTTGCAGCAAATGGGATGTGATGCACAGAGGGAAAATAACCTGGGATCCCCATCCTGAATTCCCTGAAGGTGTAGCACGATGCAGTGCCAAAAAGGAAATTGTGTGTTGGGAATTTGGGATGGAATCAGGATGTGTATCCATCCTCACACGTGCTGAGTGCTACACACAGCACTGGGCATTCCTGCTCCTGCTCCTCATCCCACGGGGACACGCAGCAGAACTGGAAAAGGTGCTCAAGGATGATCAAAGAGAGCAGCCTGGGAGGGCTCCAACAGCTGGAGCAGCTTTGAGCAGTGAGTGGACACCAGGCAGCCCCAGGAGGGCCCGAAGCAGTGGAGCAGGAAAGGGCTGTCTGTTTTATCCCGGGATAAATCGGCCTCAAACCAGCTCCAGAGTGGCAGCTGAAAATAACCACCAGCTAAGCCGGGGCAATCTCCTCCCAGGACACTGTCCCTGTCACATGGGTGACACAGGCAGCAGATAAACCTCAGGTAAAACGAGCCATGAGGCAGTGCTGAGCCAAGCCAGGGATCCAGGGATCCCTCTGGCTCCAGGAGCCCCTCACACCCAGCACGGGGCTGCCTGCCTGCAGTGCCCACCAGGCCCTGTCTGTGCACTGCTGGCCACGCTCAGGAGCCACAGGGACCAGGCCTGCCCTGGCACAGCTCCTTATGCAATGCACCCCACGTGATCCCCCTGGAATAATCTCCTGCTTTGTGTTCATCGATGCCGCCGCTCCACAAGTGGCTGGGGAATCACTTTCTCCTAAAAATACCAGGGACTGATGCAAGAGCCCCGTGCAGTTACATCTGAGAGCTCCTTCCCCACCGAGGCCAGCTGGGCAGTGCCACCCTGCCCCTCTCTGGCCAAGCACCCCAGCCCCGTGCCAGGCACGGACACAGGGACTCACTCCATCCATCCATCCATCCATCCTCTGCACAGATCTGCAATGCTCTTCCCTTTCTACTACTGGTAGTACTTCTACTCATGCTCTTTTCTGATCCTCTCTACCAGAGCAGGGTCAACACCTCAGCCCAAGCCTCTTGTCTGGAGTATAAAACAGGCAAAGTGCTTCTGGAGCATCTGCCTGGACTTGTGCAAAGTCCTGGGGTCCAACAGCAGAAGGAGGTGGAGCTGCTGGAGTGAGTCCAGAAGAGAGAGCTGGAGCCCCTCAGCTCTGGAGCCAGGCTGGGAGAGCTGGGAATGTTCCCCTGCAGAGGAGAAGCTCCAGGGAGAGCTCAGAGCCCCTGGCAGGGCCTGGAGGGGCTCCAGGAGAGCTGGAGAGGGGCTGGGGACAAGAGATGGAGGGACAGGACACAGGGAATGGCTCCCACTGCCAGAGGGCAGGGATGGGTGGGATACTGGGAGGGAATTGTTCCCTGGGAGGGTGGGGAGGCCCTGGAAGAGAAGCAGCTGTGGCTGCCCAATCCCTGGCAGTGCCCAAGGCCAAGCTGGATGGTGGAAGGTGTGGAATAGGGGACAGGGGACAGAACAAGATGAGTTTCAAGGTCCTGTCCAACCCAAACCACGACTCTCTGGCTCTGCATCATCCATGAAATGGTAACTCAGTAAATCTGTGCCATGGCTGAGCTTTCCAGCCCTGCTCACGTTATGGACAAGCAACAAGGAGCCCAGGGCACCCCCAGTGCCCCCCAGAGCCCCTGAGTGACACAGAGTGCAGCTGAGCCCTGGGGCAGAGCCTGCCAGCTCTCAGTGCCTCTCACCTGCCCTGCAGGACACGGAACCCTCACCCTGCCTGCACTGCAGGGCCCCTCTCCCACTGCAGCTGCCCACCCAGGCACGGGCAGGGCCACAGCACAGGAACACCTCCAGCAGGGACACAGGCTGGGGACTCTGCCTGCTCAGGGCCCTCACTCAGAGCATAACGAGCTTTGCTCCAATCATTCCCAACAGGTCTTTATCCAATTTGCTCTTAAGCAGGAGCAGAAATGCCTGCAGGTCCCAGGTGTCAGACAGGGTTTGGACCTGGGCCCCTCGCTGCTGTTTAACCCCTCTGTTCCCAGTGGGCACACACAGCCCCAGCAGTGGGGCTGGGAACCATGGAATTGCTGAGGCTGGGCAAGCCCTGGGAGTCCAACTGCTCCAGCAGCACTGATTTTCACACCCAAACTTCCACCTCCCCCTTCCCACGTACACAGGAGGTCAGCAGGTTCCTGGAATTAGGGATTACACCTCATCAATTATCCTCATGCCTGCAGCTGGCGATTTTTGCTGGAATCCCAACCTCAGCACTGTCCATTTTCAGGCCAGGTTTAATTGCTCAGTCCCGTTTCTCACTCCTGAGTCACGTGTGCAGCCCTCCCCTGCTTTATGCCATTTACAAGTGGAATCTGCACAGTCTGTTCTGCCCCTTCAGTGACGAGTGAGACCCCAGAGCCCCTCTCAGTGCCCCCAGGCCCATTAACAAGGGTGTTACTGCTGCTCTGAATGCATTTATTTAACCACAATCTTATCCATCATGGACTGGCACCTTCTCAGGCTTGGGGTTTAATTGCACCTACCCAAGACTCTATTTGAATAAAAAAATCAAACCTTAGAGGATTCATGACCACAGCTGCTTTTCTGCAGCCAGAAACAGCCCTGGCTATCTCATCCCAGACAGAGCAAACCCACCTGTGGCCAAGCAGCACCAGCTATTCTGCACTCCTGTACCTTGCCAGGTGCTTCTCAGCCTTTCCCCACTTTGCTGCAGGATTTGGGGATGACTCCTACTCCCCATTCTCCTTGTCCCACCCTTTCACCCACACTGACTGCTCGCTCTCCTCCAGAATTTAAAATCATCCCTGACTTCCCATGTCTCAGAAGACGCCTCCTAAAGCTCTTCAGGTCTTTTTTAGTCCATGCTTTGAGCACAGAGACAGAAATACCTCCCTGCAACGACAGCTTGCAAAGCTGCTCTTCCTTTTTGTAGCCTGGCACTACCACCAGTTGCTCACCAAGAGTCAAAAGGTGCTGCACACCCCAGTTTGGGGGAAGCCAGGCATTGAGTTTTCCTCTCTGTTCTTTCCTTTCCCACCTTCCTGCAACGAGGGCATTCCCAGAATAACTGTGAGTCCCTTGATGCCCTCTGACAGTCAGGTTTGATTTTTATCTCACTCGTGGCCTTGCTGCTCTTCAAAGGAGGGGTGGGAACACCCCTGGGTTTGAATAACCCTCGGTGCAGCAGTGCTGAAAGCAAGGATAAATCAGCACTTTCACTGCCCAGCTCCAGCTCTGCTCCTGTGAGGCAAAGTTCACCTGGGGAGCACCAGAGCCATTCACCCTCCCACACACCCAGTGGGGATTCACCCTCTCCCTCAGTCACCCAGGATCTGAACTGAGCACAGCTCCCTCCCTGTTCCTTTCTCTAGGGCTGGGGCTCCTCTCCACATCTCCTGACTCTCCTTCAGCACAGAAATCAGCAGTGCTGGGTAATGATCAATATCAGGAAATAAACCCCAAACCAACAGGCAAACACACTCTGTCTGCATGGTTTGGTGTTTGTTTCTGAAACAAATTCAAAATTCAAATTCATGTCTGAATAGCTGAACTGCACCTTCTCTGCAACTTGTCCTTGACAGATGCTCCCATGCTGCTCTCCACAGTTTGGTGGGGCAGGGACAGTTCAAGAGGACAGCAACACCTCCAGGAGTGCCCAGGGGGGACAAACACTGTCTGTGGAAGGAACTGCAGCTCCTTTCCCAGCCCACTTGTGTTTCCCTGCTTGTGTCAGGTCCCTGCTCAGCCCCAGGAGCAGAGAGCAGCCTCCCAAAACCCAGTAAAACCACATAAACCACATAAACCCTCCGAGCAGAATTCTGCATTTTCCAAACCCACAGCCCATACAGGGTCCACCTGCCTCCTAGAAGAAAATCCCCCTAAAACCCCCTCAGAAATATCTTTTGAGTACCACCAAGCAGCCCTGCAGCAGAGTGCAGCTCTCAGTGGCAGGAGTTTCCTGACCTGCTGTAATTAGAGCTCTGTCAAACGAAGTTTCTCCCTTAAACACTATCATTTCCCTGAAAAACTCGCTGTGGAAACATCAATCAAGAGCCTTCCTGTTTCAGAGGGAGGCTGGGGGTGCAGCACCAGCTGGGTTCCCATTAAGTGAAGGGTTTCCAAAACCTGTGGATTTGGCAGGAAAGCAGGAGTGTGCCCTTGGCTCCCTGGGGAACACAGACCCAGCCAGGGCTCCCGTGGTGTTTCCACCCTGGATTCTGGAAGCTCTGGCTCTCAGTCACCTGATTACCAGGGATCCCCTCACAGGCAGGATGTGAAGGATGACAAAAGGGAGACAAACCCCACAATTCTGACCATTTCTCCACGAAATAAAAAGCAAAGGTTCAGACATAACCCTCAGCACGTATTCCCCTGCAGAAATAACCCCCAAAGCTTTGCTCAGGACACTTCCCATGGTTCAGAAGTCTGCACTCCCAGGTCTCTGGGGCTTGTGGAGAGGCCCAGAGGGACACAGCACCTGTAAGGTGACACACCTGCCTGGGATTGGCTTTCCACAGCTTCTGGGTCACTGCAGGAACACCAGGCAAGGCTGAAGACACCAACTCGGGGCTGCCAGCAGGAGCAGGAGCCTTGGCCATCTCCAGCATCACCCAGAACTAAACATTTTCTTTCCTAACCACCACCAATTAGGAAGGCAGGCTCAGGAAATCACTGCACCCTTTCTTCCAGAAGGAGAAACCATCCCAAAATTCCTCTGTGAGGCAGCAAGTCCCGAAGCCTGACTCGGGACATTGTCCTTTGTAAACAAACCAACAATTATTCCTTCATCACAATGCTCCATACAACAAGATTAATTCAGATTTAAGAGCTGCAATCCTGCTCCCCTCCCCACTGCCCACCACGCTCTCACTCCAGCTGAAATCATTCTTTTCCTGGAAGGAGAACCCCACTGCCCATCACGCTCTCACTCCAGCTGAAATCATTCTTCTCCTGGGAGGAGAACCCCACTGCCCACCACGCTCTCACTCCAGCTGAAATCATTCTTCTCCTGGGAGGAGAACCCCACTGCCCACCACGCTCTCACTCCAGCTGAAATCATTCTTTTCCTGAGAGGAGAACTCCACTGCCCACCACGCTCTCACTCCAGCTGAAATCATTCTTTTCCTGAGAGGAGAACCCCACTGCCCACCACGCTCTCACTCCAGCTGAAATCATTCTTTTCCTGGAAGGAGAACTCCACTGCCCACCACGCTCTCACTCCAGCTGAAATCATTCTTTTCCTGGAAGGAGAACCCCACTGCCCATCACGCTCTCACTCCAGCTGAAATCATTCTTCTCCTGGGAGGAGAACCCCACTGCCCACCACGCTCTCACTCCAGCTGAAATCATTCTTTTCCTGGGAGGAGAACTCCACTGCCCACCACGCTCTCACTCCAGCTGAAATCATTCTTTTCCTGGGAAGAGAACCCCACTGCCCACCACGCTCTCACTCCAGCTGAGATAATTCTTTTCCTGAGAGGAGAACCCCACTGCCCACCACGCTCTCACTCCAGCTGAAATCATTCTTTTCCTGAAAGGAGAACTCCACTGCCCACCACACTCTCACTCCAGCTGAAATCATTCTTTTCCTGGAAGGAGAACCCCACTGCCCATCATGCTCTCACTCCAGCTGAAATCATTCTTTTCCTGGGAGGAGAACCCCACTGCCCACCACACTCTCACTCCAGCTGAAATCATTCTTCTCCTGGGAGGAGAACTTTTCCCCAGTTGTGCCAAAAGGCTGCTCTGAGCCACTGGGGCTGGGTTTGCACCTGAGGCCATGAATGAAAAGATTCCCTCAGTTCCCTGTTCTGGGTCCCTTTGGATTGAGCAATAACACTCCCAGACACAGAAACAGCAGCTGCACCACCACGGAACTGCTCAGTGCTCCTCAAGCCTTCCTTTCTCACCCTTTAATGCACAAGGGGGAGAAAGGGATTCAGGGGAATTATAACCACAGATATCAGAGCCAAGGAGTGCCTGGAGCTGCTTCTCCACCTCCTTCCAGCCTCACAGGCCCCTTGTGCCACCGGTCCCTCCGTGCCCCCAGCACAGGGGGCTGTGCCCCCACCTGCAGCCAGAGCTCCCTAGAGAAAAACTCGTGAAAAGGGAGGAAAGTGCCTGCAGCTGCCTGGCCTGGAAAGGGCTCCCAGCACTCAGGATCTGCTGGAAGTGCAGTGCTGCTGCTCCTCACCTACTGCATTCCACCACAGGCAGGTAATGCTATTTTTGGTCCTCGAGCTCTACCTGTTCTACTTTCTAAATTCTCATCACACAGGGGAAAAAAAAAGGGAGTTTTTGCTGCATGATGATCCCAACTCTGACGCCAGACAGGCTCAGCAACCCCCTGAGTGAAAACAGTGTTGAGTAACTCAGTGAGAGCCTGACTAATTCATTCATTCATCATAGATTCTGACACTTCAAATACTATTTTAACACTCCCGAGACAAACCCTGATTGTTCCTGGCTCTTTTGGGATGCTATATTTGAATCCCGATTGGAAAAATCAACCATGCCAAGTTGTACCTGGAAACACCGAGCTGTGTCACACGTTCAGGGAACGTCCCGGGGTGTTTTCCTCTCTTCCCAATCCCGACCAGCTAATCTCCTTTCTGCATTACACAACAGCTCGTGTAATCCCAAATTTACCACCCCAGTCCTGCCCTCACAGCTCTGGTTTCACAGAGAGGGAGCTCACGCCTCATCTCTGCCCCCTGAATGAAAAGAAACTTGGTTTGCTTTTCAACAACCCGGAAAAACACGTGGATGCCGCATTCAGGAAATTCTGGCACCAAGGCCAAAACCTTTCCGGAGTGCTTTCCTCGGGGTTCTCCCAAACACAACCCCAGAGCTGCCTCAGCATTGCAAAAGCTCCTTGCTGGTTACATTAAAGAGAATGTAAAGATGTTCGTTCTGCCTCACACGAGGAAGTCGGCTGCTCAGTTTTGACCAAATCCCGAAGTTTGGCACGATTCAGGGGGCGAGATAACTGCTGAGAGCAGAGCCAGGTCCCCAGAGCAGCAAACCCATCTGGTTCTGAAGTGACCCCGCACCAAACCCCACGGAGTATTTCCCTCCCCTGTCCCACCGTTCCTTTTACACATTCCATCATTTTAATCCTTTCCCATAAAACATTTGCTCCTGATCCTGCAGCAGAGGCGATCAACCCCTTCCCTCCCCTCTCCCCCTCCGCTTTGCCCCAAAACTTTCTCGGTCTCCTGAATCTCGAGCAGATTCCAAAGCCAGGTGATCATCCCGAGGGCAGAGACTTCCAGCACTGAGCCAAGTCCCCAGAGAGCCCCGGCAGAGAATCTTTCCGGCCCCAACAAACCCCACGGAACAAAACACTCCACGTTCCCCTCGTTCCCTTTCCGCACCCCTCACAAACCCGGCCCCACAGAACCGGGGGGATGTGGGGGCGGGCGGGGGTGCTGAGGGGAAGGCGCGCGCCCCCGGACCCGCCGGGAGGGGACCGGAGGGGGAACCGAGGCACGGAGGGGGTGCTGAGGGGTCCTTTCCGTGCCCGATGGCGCTGCCCCCGCCCGCCCCGCTCCCTCCTCACCTCACCGGGAAGCGGCTCCTTCCTCACCTCCGCCCTTTGACCCGGCTGCGGCTCTCGTGCTTCGTCGTTGGCGGTTTTTTCTGGCCGCCTTTTTGGTTTTTTTTAACGTAGGATGTTGTGGGGTTTACTGGCTCTAAACCCGCGTTAATCCTGAGCTTTTCCGCCCGTTCCCGGCCCGGTTTCTCCCACCCCCTCCCGCCCGCCCCCCGCTGCCGCCGCCGCCGCCGGGCCCCGAACGCGCGCGCGCAGCGCCGCACGTCGGCCACACCCCCCCGCCGTCAGCGTGGCCACGCCCTTGGCCCTCCGGCCACGCCCCCGAGAGGGTAGTCAGGCCCAATATGGGCTGTATTTGCATGGCCACGCCCACCTCTAGCGGGCCGTGTCCGTATTCGCATAACCGCGCCCCCGCGCCTTGCTGGCCACGCCCCCCGCCCCTCAGGCCACGCCCCCGGAAGCGGCGCGGAGGCGGCGGGAGCGCACGTGGAGCGCGGAGAGGGCAGCACCGGGAGCGGCCCGGCCATGGAGCGGAACCGGCGCTGCGCTCCAGGGGGAGGGCGGAGCCCGCCCATGCACCCGGGCATGGCGGCAATGTGCGGAAGGCGCAGAGAGCCCTGAGTATCCCAGGAGGGACAGGAGGAGTTGATGGCGGGGATTGATGAGCAGCCCTGGAGCATCCCGGGGCAGAGCACACAGGGAAGGGAGGGCCTGGCACCGGGAGCCCTGGCTCGGTGCAGGGGACAGAGGTGACTCTGATTCCCGGGCACAGAAGTGGGCCAGGCACTGGGAGCACTGGGCACAGGCCCTGGGAAGGGGCAAGCAGTACCCAAAGGCCAAGGGATCTTTGCTTCCCCCAGCAATGCCCCTGCTCTCCTGCCAGCACGCTGCGTGCATGGGGTGAGATGCCACAAATCCCATTCCCTACTCCATCTCCAGGGGCTGAGCACCCCCAAACAGCCTTTCCAGGGCCCTTCTTGCAGCTGCCAGACTCTGGTGCTTCCCAAAACAGCACATCCCCTCCTCCCAGGGAGCTGCACCTCTGTGGTACCAGCGCCAGCCCTGGTGGGACCTCCCCTGCTCGCAGCTGATGGAGAGCTGGGCCCTCAGGCCAAGTCCCACCCAGTTTGTCGGCATTGCCCAAGCCCCGGGGGCACACACACGGCTGGCACACACACGGCGCTGTGGCAGTGACCCTGAGCACGCAGCTGTGGCTGACCCCGGGCAAGGCCATCCTGTGCTGCCACCGATGGCACCGCTCCTGCCACCCGCCCCCCGGCTGGAGCACAGCCGTGCCGGTGGCCTTGGCCCAGCACGGCTGCCCCGTGGTGTCCTGGTTGCTCTGGACTCTCCCAGGTGTGTGGGATGGTTTTATCTCCCAGGATAAATGGGATATCCCAGCAGAAGCAGCTACCAGGAGAGCTCCAGGCCTGAGCTGTGCCCCCAGGATTGCCCTTGTGGCCATGGGCCCCCTCCTCATCCAGGCCTGGGCAATGCCCGTTCCTGCTCCCTGCCAAGCAGGTGGGGAGCAGTTCCCACCCACAGATCTGCGCTTACTTAATCACTGTACCTTTATCTCACTAAAATTATGGATTGTTATTAAAAAAAACGTTTCAGCACAGGCAGGTCATGTAGCTGCTAGTCAGGGTTTGGGATGAGGAAGGCTGAGAAGGCTGACAGAGGGGTTTATCCAACCAGGATGAGCTCGGGAAGCTGCAGGGAGCACAGCACAGCCGTGCCTGGGTCTCAGCACAGCCAGGCTGTACACGGGGCTGTGGATCTACCAGGGGCATGGCAGCTGGGAGCTGGGAGCTGGGAGCTGGGAGCTGGGCCAGGCCCTGCCAGGCAGAGCTGGGAGCAGGAGGATTGCGCCAGGCTCCCGGACCATCCCTGCTCCTGCTCCACCCGCCTGTGTCATCTCCTCCCGTGCCAGCAGGAGGGAGGGGGTGGCACTGCCACGCTGTGCCCAACACACCGGAAAAGGTGAGGCAGGGCACGCCCTGCCCCCAGGGCACCCCCTGCCTGTATTTACAGGCTCCAAGGGCCATTCCTGCAAGCTCTTGCTCCCTTTCTTGGCCTGAGCGTGTTGGGAACGGGGTGGGAGGACAAAGGGATGCAGCAGGCTCCAGGCAGGCTGATCCCACGTTGGCACCACTCCCAGGTGTGTCTGAGCTTTCCTCCCGGGTCAGCGTGCTGTGCTGCTCCTGAGAGGTGCTGGTGGTGCTCTGGCAGGGGCAGGGACTGGCATTGTCACAGTGTCACAGTGTCACAGTGTCACAGTGTCACAGTGTCACAGTGTCACAGTGTCACAGCACTGCAGCCGACAGTCCCGGTGCAAAGAAGGTGACGTTCCTGTCCTGGATCTTGTACTGGTAGATCTGCACCAGATCCTGCTCCGCCGCCTGCCGCAGGGACAACCTCTTGATTATCTTCATCTGCAAAGGGAAAGGAACAGGAGCGTTGTCCCTCTGGCTGCCCAGAGCATCCCTGCCCCCCAGCCTCTGCCTGGCCTGCAGGGAAGGGGGGTCACTGACAAATCCTGTCCCTGTGCCTTTGGGGGCAGCCCCTGCAGAGCCATCACACGAGTGTCAGCACCCTGCCAGCCCTGCAGAGATCACCACAGGCTAGGCTCAGAAACTTCCCAGGAAAGTTCTCCCTCACCCTGGGGTGCAGCTGCTGTATAAACCCTGGAAAGCTTCCAGAGGCAGGGAGTCCCAGGTGGCAGGACATCCCTGCAGAAGCAGAGTGACAGCTGGGGGCTCCAGCACATCCTGGTGCCCACTCCTTAAGCACCCTGCAGCCTGGGCACTGCAGAGTTGCAGGTGACAGGGACACGTGCATGCCCTGCTGTGCCTCACCTGCCCATGCACATCCTTGCAGAAGCCCGTGGCCAGCCCCTCTGCCCACAGGATGAGGTCGCTGTGGTGACACAGGGAGTTCACAACCAGGTCGTTCTCCTCATCCTCTGAGTCCTCGTTGCTGTGAACCAGCACCACCACGTTCCCCTGCAACGGGAGCAGCAGGCAGGGATCAGCCCTGGCTGGGCCTAATCCCTCAGGGGAAGGACAGGGGGGTGGCAGCAGGAGCTTTCACAAGCAGCCTGTCTAAGCTGCAGCTTGGGCTGAATCCCACTGGGAAAATAACCAGCAGCTGCTAATGGAAACCCCCCACACCCAGGGGGGCAGCAGGGGAGGGGGGGATTCTGCCCCACTCAGGTGAGACCCCCCTGCAGAGCTGCCTCCAGCTCTGGGGCCCAAATCAGAGGTCCCTTCCAACACAGAGCACCCTATGATGTATGAACACTGAGGAGCTCACTGTACATTGTGAACACACACACACACACACACACACACACACATATATGTAACGTGCAGTCTAAAAATACCTGCAGCCTTTGGAAGGAGACAGTGGCTGAACCAGTCTGTCAGGCTGGGCAGATGGCACTGACTGAATCCAGAGCAGGTAAATAAAGAGGTGGCCAAGGGCTGCAGCAATGCTCACACCCTCACAGCTCTGACAGGGAGCAAACACCTCCCCAGCACACCGACTCTATTAACACCCACCTCAAGAGACTCTGCCTCAGCCCATGCAAGTCACCAGTGACTTAAAATAACACGAATTCTCAATCAATTAAAATGTACTTTCAAGCTGCAGAACACCTCAGACAGAAATAGCAAAGTGCTAGCGTGGTTTATCATCTTTTTTAGCTCTCTGGAGGTAAATACTCTCTGCCAGCAGATCATGTCCTGTCAGCACCCGTGTGAAGCACAGGGTGACAGCACCCCACACCGTGGCTGACTCCTCACCCCTGCAGGGGAGTGCCCAGGGAGGGGACACTGCCTGTGATGGCAGCTTGGATGTGACTGCGAGCACTCCTGGGGACTCTCAGGCGTCCCCACATGGCTGGGAGATCACTGTAAATCATCAGCCCACCTTGGGGACCAGCCACACTGGAGGGTGGTGGGAACAGGGACTGGGGTGCCCCCCAAGGGGCCCTTCACTTCTGTCCCCTGTGAGACTCACCAGCCCCTCACATGACCCATTTCCACCCCTGCCCTCCCACTTTGGGGTGTGAGTCAGGATCTCTGGAGAGCCAGGAGCTCCAAAAACCACTATTTTACACCTCCAATCCCTGTTCATACATCAGAGACACACAGAACCCTTCTCTGGGCAGCATCTCCCAGGAATCCAGCTGCACAGGAGCCTGCACAGGTACTCAGGGACCCACACAACTCCCACGAGCAGCCCCAGGGCAATGATCTAAACTTCTGGGACAGCCACAGCCTTTCAAAAACCTCACCAGGGTGAGATGGAAGGAGCAAATCAAGGCAGGCTTTGCTCTGTGCCCAGGGGGAGCAGTACCTTCAGCTGGCAGCACACAGACACACGGCAGTAGTGGATGAAGTCCAGCACAGCCACGGGTGCAGCCCCCATGCTGAGCAGCAGGCTGAGGTCATCCAGCAGCAGCACGGGGCCCTTCCAGGAACGGCAGCCATCCGGGGTCAGGGCCGCCCGCACAAAGTCAAACAGGGCCCGCAGGTCACAGCTGCTCCCGCTGCAGGACACGGGGGAGGGGTCAGGGCCTTGGCACTGCCTGTGCCCCCACCTCACCCACTGACCCAGCCTGCCCCCTGCCTGCTGTCCCCACTGCTGTGACAGTCACCTCCTCACTGCCCCTCAGCCCCTGCTCCTTCACAGCTGGGCGTGCTGAAACCCTCCTGCCCTGCTCCGGGGATCGTGGGATGGTTTGGGTGGGAAGGGAGCTGGAAGCCCACCCAGTGCCACCTCTCTGCCATGGGCAGAGACACCTGTCCAGCCTGGCCTTGGACACTGCTGGGGAAGTGTTTGGCCTTTGCTGAGCTTCCCAGGTGACACGGAGAAAATGATATGAGAATAAACCCAAAAGCCAGCATGGATAAAGCAGCACTGCTCTCCTGGATAAGAATAAAACTCAAAATAATGAAAGAAGGGAATAAAACCACTTGGCTGGGGTTTCATTTGACACAAACCTGTGGAGTGCTGAAATAAATGTTTTTCTAGGCCTGTGACATGCTTGACAATGAGGATGAGGGTGGAAATTCCCCTAAAATTCTGGGAAGGGGGACAGGATCCCTCCATGAGCAGCAGCAGGGACAGGCCAGGACACTTAGGGGGATGTGCACAATGCTGGTATTTCCCTTCACTTGGTGTCCAGCTGAGTCCTTGGAGAAGAGCACAAAGGGCAGCGGGAGGCTCCTGGACCTTGGGTGGTGCTCTGGGTGGCAGCAGATGTCAGGGGAGAACACTCCACGCTCAGGCTCACCTCAGGAACTGCAGAGGACTGGGCTGTGCTGGCTGCTCCTCCTCCCCAAACAGGAGGTCAAGGCAGGACTTGAGGCCCTCCAGGAAGACAAGCTGTCCCCGCTCCTTGGCAGCTGCCAGACTGACTCCCTGGAGAGAGGAAAACAGGAGGCTTCAGAATGAAACGTTTCCTATAATGTTCCCATTATGGAAAATGGTGCACTGGTGCACACAGAACCACGTGAGCCAACAGCCAAATTTTCATTCTTATTTGAATCAAATCTTATCTAAATGTGCTGATAAAGTCAGTGCTTCAGGGATGAAATGGGCACCTCTGTAACAGCCACTGGTGGCACGTCTGCTCTTCTGAACTTTGCCAGGAGATAACAAAAACACACAGTGATTTATTTGGGGGCTCAAACATCCTGGAATTCCTGCTGGGAAGCCAGCTTGGTGTGCTGAGGCAGGGGGAGAATGGCCCAGGCTTCTCCAAGGGCTGGCTGTGAGCAATTCCCTCCCCTCCCTCCCCGGGTGGCAAAAGCTTTTGTCTCTCACTATCTCCAGATGCTTTTGTCTCTCCCTATCTCCAGATGCTTTTGTCTCTCACTGTCTCCAGATGCTTTTGTCTCTCACTATCTCCAGATGCTTTTGTCTCTCCCTATCTCCAGATGCTGGCTGCACTGAGTGCTCCTGGCACAGCCCAGCCTGGCACGGCCAGAGCTGCAGAGCGCCGTGGGCTGGGCATCCCAACACTTGCACAACCCCAGGGAGAGCAGCCAGGGCTCCCACGGGAAGCAGCCCTGACTCCACTTGCAGGAGGTGGAACAAACCACGACAAGTGTCTGGGGCTGTGACAGCCTCAGCTGGCTGCCAGCCCTGCCTGGTGCCAACAGAGCCACGTGCTGCCCGTGTCCAGCTCCAGGGAGATGTCCCATGGCTGCAGCAGGCATGGAGAGGACCCCAGCTGGAGATCACAGAGCTCTAGAAAGGTTTTAAAGATCATCTGGTTCCATCCCTCTGCAGGGACACCTTCCACTGGACTAGGTCCCTGTCAAGGGCTGGAGGAGCTGGAGGGGCTCAACCTGGACAGGAGGAGGCTCAGAGGAGACCTTCTCACTCTCCACAGTGCATTCTCAAAAAGGGTGGCCAGGCATTGGAAGGGGCTGCCCAGGGCAGTGGAGGAGTCATCAGCCCTGGGGGGATTTCAAAGCCTTGGGGATCTGGCACTTGGGACAGTGGTGGCCTTGGCACTGCTGGGGGATAGGTGGACACAGTGATCCTTGATGGCTTTTGCAACCTCAGTGATTTCATGATCAGGTGCAGTACAATTATTTCCTGGAGGACTGGGCTAGGTGATCTTTTCAGGTGTCTTCCAACTCCAAACGATTCCCTGATTATCTTCCCAGGCTCAATTTTGCAGCACTGTCACTTTGTGACATGGCTATTAAGAATGATCTGAGGCCTGACTCAACTCCCATCTGCTGACATCTGTTCCCTGCTTTAAATGGAAGCTGCCTGGACTCCCAACCCTGTGAATCCTGCTACCTGAGAAGAATGCTTCCTCTCTTTTCCTTCTGTTCAGCTGGGAAGGAATGTATGCCTGAATGCTCACTGCCTCTTCCAGCTCCCCCTGTAAAGCAGAAGATTCTTTTGGGCACTGCCCCTCAGTAACAGCTTCAGAAATAGCAGCATTATTGGGCAATTCTGAGCACACACGATGGAAAACCTCCCAGCCAAGGACAGAACCACCTTTCCGTGGCAGGTGAAGAGCAGGGAGCAGCCAGCAAATAAATACCTGCCATGCCAAAAAGAAGGGCTGGGCTGCACAGCAGCCTCACAAAGCTCACTCCCTCAGGGATTTCTGCAGTCCAGAGGGCTGGGAACCTGCTGAAATGCTGTGATTAAATTCACTATTAATATCAGTAACTCAGCAACTGATTTTAGCCTTGGCTTCAGCCATTTCTTCCTGCACACACAAACTTCTCTGTACCCCAGATCTGCAAGAAAAGCATCCCCTCCTTAGAAGGGAACTCAGAGCAGTGACCCCAGGGCCTGCCTGGGTGACAGAAGGGCCAGGGGCAGGGTGCCTGTGTGTCAGACCAAGAATTCAGCCCCTCAGCTGCCAGGGCACGGACCCAGCAACTCCAGCCTGGTTTTCCAACAAAAGAGACCTGAACTCACCCACTGCAGTCAGCTGCCACAGCAAACCTCTGCCTGTCCTGTCTCCCTGCTGGCCCACCCAGTGTCACCTCTGGAAGCAGCACAGGAAGCACCAGGCAGCTTGGAAAAGTGGGAGAAGTGCTCAAAATGGCCAGTGGCACCTTCCTGAGTGCACAGCCAGCGCTGATGTCCCTGCAGCAGAGCCAGGGCACTGCCCAGCACCCAAAGAGCCTGAAAGCTTCCCTCAGTGCCAGCATCCATTACCCTGGAGCACAGGGACATTATCTCTGGCACGCTGTCAGCCATCGACCCAGCCCAGGAATGCTCCTGCAGCAGCAGCTCAGCTGCTCCTGTCCCTCTGGGGAGCTGCTGCAGCGTGGTGCCCCCCGGCCTGCCAGCAGTGCCAGCCCCTCACAGCAGAGCTGCCCCTCACCACTGGCCATTCCATATGGAAAATCAAAAAATCAAAATATGGAAATCGAAATATCTGAGGGGCAGAAGGAGGAAGGGAGTGTGCACAGCAGGGGGAATGAGCTCCACCAGCAAACACAGCTGTGGGACAAAGTGTGGCCATCTCCAGGCTGTGAGCTCGAAGCAGGGGACAGGAGATGGGCAGCAAATGGGGACAAATCTGGTTTCCCTGTAAAACAAAACAAACTTTGTACGAGTGAGGGTGGGAACACCGAGCTGGCAGGGTGCCCTGGTGCTGTTTGTCCTGATATAGCCCTGCGTGTTCTCTGCAAGGTCAGGGCCAGTAGCACTGACAGTGCCTCACGGTGAAGTGTGGGTCCCTAGGGAAAGGGGACACAGGCAACAAAAGCCAGGGACATTTTTTCCTGCAAGTAAAGACACATCCCTGCATTTAGCTAACACATGAGGAGAGGGTTTGGGACTTGTAACACCTGGCACACTGGGAAAGCAGCAAGTCCCCTGGGAGCAGCACTCCAGCTGTGGCCTCCTTTTCTCCAGGCTGAGCCCCTTCCCCAGCTCCCTCAGCCCCTCCTGGTGCTCCAGCCCCTTCCCAGCTCTGTTCTCTTTCCTGGAGAGGCTCTGTCCTGTACCTGGGGACCTCAAAACTGTTCCCAGGACTGGAGGTGCCTCAGCAGTGCCAGCACAGGGGATGGCACTGCCCTGGGCCTGTGGCCACACCGTTATGGTCTCCAGTAAATATCTACAGCAGCAAGTTCCCAAGCAAATCTAAGAGTGAAACTACCGTGTAAGAACCACCTTTTCCTGATGTGCTCATCTGTGCAAAGAAGGATTAAAGCACAGAGATGTGATGGGAACGTGGATATAAATAACTGATATTGTGACCTCCAGCTCCTCAGAGCTTGGGAGGAATTCACAGCAACGGCCACGGGGGCACCTATGAAGCTGCAACGCAAGAGTGACTCAGAGCTGAAAGCAGCTCAACGCTTATCACCTCCTTTGTGGCAGGCACCCTTTGTTCAAGTATCAGACAGCAAATCGGGCCCATTTGCATCGCACGTGCTCTGCAGCTAATCCTCCCGTTCTCTCCCTCCTCAGCCTCCCGGCCAGGGAGATGTCAGCAGCTCCCACGGAGTGCACACCGGGCAATCTCTGCGTTAGGAAACACGCTGACTGCAGGGGTGGGCAAGGATCCCGGATTTAGCAGCTGGGTTTCCTCCCCACACGGGCGGCTGTGCCCCATTTCCTGCCCCACTCAGCAAGTTCCTCCCTCCTCTCTGCACCACAAGGGCCAGGACAGCTCTGTGCTGGTTTGCTCAGCCAGGGGGATCTGCAGGGGAACCACACCTCGAGTATTCCCCTGTGAGTTACAGCTCCGTGTTTGCTCAGCCAGGGGGATCTGCAGGGGAACCACACCTCGAGTATTCCCCTGAGCTACAGCTCCGTGTTTGCTCAGCCAGGGGGATCTGCAGGGGAACCACACCTCGAGTAATCCCCTGGAGTTACAGCTCCGTGTTTGCTCAGCCAGGGGATCTGCAGGGGAATCACACCTCGAGTATTCCCCTGAGTTACAGCTCCGTGTTTGCTCAGCCAGGGGGATCTGCAGGGGAATCACACCTTGAGTAATCCCCTGGAGTTACAGCTCCGTGTTTGCTCAGCCAGGGGGATCTGCAGGGGAACCACACCTCGAGTATTCCCCTGGAGTTACAGCTCCGTGTTTGCTCAGCCAGGGGGATCTGCAGGGGAATCACACCTTGAGTAATCCCCTGGAGTTACAGCTCCGTGTTTGCTCAGCCAGGGGGATCTGCAGGGGAATCACACCTTGAGTAATCCCCTGAGTTACAGCTCCGTGTTTGCTCAGCCAGGGGGATCTGCAGGGGAATCACACCTCGAGTAATCCCCTGGAGTTACAGCTCCGTGTTTGCTCAGCCAGGGGGATCTGCAGGGGAACCACACCTTGAGTAATCCCCTGGAGTTACAGCTCCGTGTTTGCTCAGCCCACTGCGTGCACCCCGGGCCACTGATCTCCTTTGAAAAGGTAAACTCTGAGCAGTTTACTGTACCCAGATACAGTGGGGAATGCAATACCTGGCTCCCCAACACCTGGGAGTCTTTAGGAGCAGCAGTGCTGCTGGGGTTCACAGCAGAAGCAGAGGAGGGAGGGCCAGGGCAAGCCCTCATCCCCTCAGCCCTGGAAGGTCACCCGGACTCCCCACCTGGAGCATTTCACCTTGGAGCGTTGTACAAAGAGCTGAGTGAGGCACTTTGGAGCTCGGACAATCTGCTGACACGCAGAATTACCCTGCCTGCTTTGTCTCTCTGTTTCCACATTTCAGAGTACACACAATCCTTGCCCAACTCAGCATGGGAAGGAAATCCCTAGGAATTTACCTGTGGCTCCCCACAGAGCTCAAAGGCATGGCTCAGCCCAGAGGCTGAATGAGGCACACGGTGTCCTTGTGACCCAGCCCTGCAGCCCAACAGGAGCCAGGGCACAAAGTCACCTCAGGAGCTCCTGCAGGTGTGCAGGGGTCCTGGGAACGCTGACACCACAGCATTTCCCTCTCCAGGGGATTAAGGAACCTCCACCTACCAGTCAGGGCCTGTCTGGGGAACGCTGATCCCAGAGAACATTTCTAAGCACAAAGCAAGCAGCTGTGCAGCTCTTGGCAGGGCAGAGCCTGTGGGGCACCTGGCAGCCAGGGTTCTGCCCAAAAGTGCTCCTTGTCCCCCAGCACAGGAGCACCAGCCCTGAGTGCCCCCACCAAGCCCTGGAAACATCTGCTCACACACAATTCCTGCTCCCCATCCCCATCCCTTCCCACCCAGCAGAACCTACCTGGACCCACAACAATAATGAACCTGTGCCAAGGGACTCACCAGTTTCTGTGCCACGATGCTGTAGTGGCTGAAGGACTGGAGCAGGGCCACAAAACAAACCTTGCAGCCAGCTGGGGAGGGACAAAAGCACACATTAGCAGTTCCACTGTGCAGCTGACACTATCAAAGCTCATAAATCACAGCAGCCAGGCCACACACCTCTCTGGAAGGACCTTGAAGTGACACAGGTCTAGACAGACCTTCCTTTGCTTTCAATTTTCACCCTTCTAGAGGACATCTGCATTAGGGAAAATATTAGTTTAAAAAGAGAGGGAAAGAAGGAAAAAGATGACTTTAAAAAGTGTAAGGCCTGTGTTTCTGCCTCGTGCCAGGCCAGCCTGGAACCTCCTGGCCCTGTTTGCTGGTGTTGCAGTAAGGAGGCCAAGGGCTGGCCCTGACACTGAACTACTGAAAGCACAGACAGGCCAAAACCTCATTTTGGCTCTCACAGGGCAAGTGACCTTGACTGGAAAAACACACAGAACAGGGAATTGTGTCAGACACCTAAATAAAAAGTGATTTTGGAACACAGTTTGGGTATGAACACAATCAGTGTTTGTGGGACATGGATTTCAAGTAGAACAAGTCAATGGCCCCAGATGAACCTTCAGATCTCCCCAAGGTTTTGGGCACCAAGTGGACAACGTGGGGGTGCTGCACACAGGGAATACCTGCAGGCAGGTGCTGTGCTGCAGAGGGGCAGGTGACAGCCAGCACAGCTGTCCTGAGACACGTGAACACCCACAGGGCTGCCCACCCAGCAGGGATGGGAGGCTTTTCCCAGGGACACAGAAAAGCAGCTCTGACTCCGGGGCAGGACATCAGCAGAGCCCCAGGCAGTGTCTGGCAGTCTCTCTGAACCATTCACACTGTCACCAACCCACTGACCACGGGATTTCCTTCTGTTCCATTCAGTGCAGAGTATTTCACAGCAGGGTAAAGGCCCAGCTGAGGCACTGGCAGTTCTGGGGGCAGACCCAGTGCCACTCCCTGCCCAGCACTAGAGCTCCCTTGCAGGCCCCACAGTACCAGAGGTGCTGGGCTGGTGGCTGTGCCAGCAGAAAGCTGCAGGAGTCCCTGAGTCCAGCACCTGCTCTGCAGGGGCCAGGAGGTTACTCACAGGGGAAACTGCTTCCAGCAAAGTAATTAGCCACCTTGCCAGGCTCTGTTTGTTTCTTGACTCACTCTGAGCTTATCCCTTGTTAACTGATACTGATAGGTGTAATTACATCATAAAAACGGAGGCAGAGAGGGAATTGCAGTGAACACCTCCCTGTCAGAGCCTGTGTGATTTACAACCATTGCCACAATCCCTGATGAAACGAGGCACAGGATTATGGGATGGACCCCAGGATACAGAGGAGGCCCAAGAACAAGTCAGGACTGGGATCCATAAATCCTGACCCCAAAGCTTTGTGTTTATCCCAGGATACCTCAGACTCTGCAGAACTGCCCTCTGCTCATGGAGCAAGCCTGAGGGAACTCCGAGGTGCCCCTGCCTCAGGGAGTGCTGCTGCTGACCCACCTCTGAGGTAGAAAGAGAGGAAGTGGTGCACCAGGAAGCTGCCATCTGTCCGGGTGTCTCGCAGCAGTGTGAATTTACCCTGGAAGAGAAGCAAAATAACGGAGTAAGGTGAGGGCACAAACTGCTCCTGGAAGACAAGATGTTGGCTGATGCTGCAGGAATTCTGCAGGTACCACTCAGAGAGAGAAGTGGACAAGCAGAGCTCCAGCTGTCTGTTTACAGAGGGCAGCCAACACTTCCTCCAAACCCAGCCCACAGGGAGGCACCTGAACCACAGCATGGCCAAGGCTGGAAAAGCCCTCTGAGCCCATCAGGTCCAAGCGTTAACCCAGCACTGCCAAGCTCACCACTGAACCATGGCCACACGTGCTCTGCATGCCCAGACATGCACCAGCTACAAACCCTGGTGGGAGCCCAGCTGGACCCCACATCAGTGCCCAGCAGGTGCCACCCCCTCCTCTGGAAACAATGGACGAGCAGCTCAGTGTCCCCAGTGCCACCACATCCAGAGCCTCTGCTGCTGGGCACCATCCAGGGCGTTCTGGGCAGCTCCCACCTCCCACTCTGTGCCCCTCTCCTCCAATTCACAGGCATCTTTCTTCTCCGAGTGGCAGGGACTCCCTCCATTCCCAGCCCATTCTCCCCCTGCCACAGCTGCTGTTCCTCCTGTGCCCAAACAGCCCTCCCCGTCCTCCCTTCCAGGTTTACTTCCAACACGCCACCTTTGGGCTAGAAAACCTTATCCCCAAAGTTCTGTAGTGCAGCAGAGCTCTCAGCACAAGGTATAAACCTTGTTTTGATCAGGCAGGAAATGAATTCCCTTCATCAGTGCACGCTCATTATCAGCCCCAGCCTCATCAAGGTGTTTGTTTCCATTAAAATCTTACTCAGGATGTTTCTTTAATCAATACAAATCATAGACGAGCTGCTTGGAAACACAAAGAACTTATCAAAGTGGGAGTTTTTCTATTCCCAAGAACAGAAAAAGCCTTTTGCAGCAACAAGCCATCCCTGCAATTCCCAAGGCATCCATCAGAGCAAACTCCCCGGTGCCTGAAGCAGAAATGGAAGGGCAAACACTGAACGTGACTGCAGGGAATGCAAAGCAGAGGCCAGGGCAGGGAAGCTGCTCCCCCCCTCAGCAGGAGTGAGAGCTCTTCCCCCAAAAAGGGCTGTGCTTCCATGGCCACTGCAGTGACAGGGACACCGCCCCAAGATGAGCCTGGAGGAGATTGTGCTCAAACAGCACAAGCCCAGACGTTCAGGGCTTTACCTTCTGCAACTCCACCCCCTTCAGCTCCCCTCTTCCCCACCACAGCCCCAGCAAGAGCAGGCCCTGTGTGCCCCCCCTGCTGCCACAGGCTGTGCTGGCACGGTGGCATTTGTCACCTTGAGCACACAGCATCGTGCCATTCCTAAGGCAAAGCCTTCCTGTGGAACCTGCTCCGTGAACCCCAGCCTGTCCTGTCCATGCTCTGCCCTCACACTCTCAGTAGCTGCAGGCTGGGAGGCAGAACCTGCAGCTGCTTGTTAGGAACTGCCAGAATGCCTCAGCAGGGCAGCAGCGGGTGTCCCAAGCCCAGGGTGACACAGCCACGCTGGCAGCAGCTCCCTGCAGGCAGCAGCACCTGACAGCAGCAGGGCCAGCACGGAGCTGTGGAACGGGGATGCAGCCCCGGGGAGGAGAGGCCTGCAGGGGGCTGGTGCTGTTACCCAGGGGACACGGGGTATCCCTGCACACCCCAGGGACAGGGTGGCACTGAGGGGGCCCTGCACACTCACTCAGTCACTACCAGAGTAAAGCAGCTCTAACACCGTGGGTATTGCAGGGCTCCAGCACACGGGAACACCACTGCCTGGGCAGCCAGCCACGCCAGGACAAAGGGGAGTGCAGCCTGGGCTGGGCTGGGCTGGGAATTCCCTCCATCCAAGGGAATCCCGCACACACAGGAGCCTTGCTCGGCTCCTGCTCCGGCTGCCAAGCCCAAACCCAGGATCTTGAGGCCAAATCTTTTGGTTCTGCTCTGTGAAAGTTCCTGTTCACACCAAGGTGAGCTCCTTGCCTCAGAACCAAGCTCGTGGGTGACCACATTCCTGCTGATCCCACAGCTCCACCACCAAACACACCTCACAGCACGGGCTGACAAACTCCACCAAGCATTTCTCACTTTGTGTTCCACGTGCACCAAAAACCCAACACCAACCCACAGGAACCACGGGGCTTTGGGACTTTGTGCAGCCTCAGATTACCCTTTACTATCACCAAGCCTCAGCCAACAACTCCACCAGATCTGCCTTGAGCCTCAAGGGCACCATCCCAAATTCTCCTCAGCACTGTTTCCCCATCAGAGCAGCACTGCCCCACGCCAGCCAGCCTGAAATGGAATAACCTCAGAAGCATCTTCCAGATCCAGGAGAAACCTCCCCTCTCCCCATCATAACCTGGTAGCAGGGCAAGGAGGAAACTGGAGGCAAAGGGGGAAACTCAGACTTTAGGTTATCACCCTAAGCTTGCTTTTATTATCTAAGCTCGTAACTGTGAGGAAAAACATGGAGTAAAACGCAGCACACAGATAATTTATTAATAATTACTGATGACACTGAGCTGGTGGCATGATCACACTCCAGAATGAAGGGATGGGGCATCCAGAGGGACCTGGAGAAGTTGAAGGAGCAGGTCCATGGGAACCTCATAAAGTTCAACAAAGCCAAGTGCAAGGTGTCACACCTGGGTCAGGGCAATCCCCGGAATCAGCAAAGGCTGGGGATGGAAGGATGGATGGAAAACAGCCAAGCTGCTCCCAGGGCTGGAGCCAGGCTGGGAGAGCTGGGAATGTTCCCCTGGAGAGGAGAAGCTCCAGGGAGAGCTCAGAGCCCAAAGGGGCTCCAGGAGAGCTGGAGAGGGACTGGGGACAAGGGATGGAGGGACAGCACACAGGGAATGGCTCCCACTGCCAGATGGGTGGGAGATTGGGAATTGGGAATTCCTGGCTGGGAGGGGCTGGGCTGGAATTCCCAGAGCAGCTGTGGCTGCCCCTGGATCCCTGGCAGTGCCCAAGGCCAGGCTGGACAGGGCTTAGGGCAGCCTGGGACAGTGGGAGGTGTCCCTGCCCAGGACAGGAGGAGGGTCCGGATGAGCTTTAAGGCTCCTTCCAACCCAAACCACTCTGGGATTCCATGACTGACATTTCACCTGCACAGCTCTCACAGAGAGGGAGAGTGTTTAGTTCCAGCGTGACTTCATTAATGCGAAACCTCCCCGGAAAAGCTACATTAATTAATTTAGTGCCCTAAATGACGAGTATCTCTAGAACAGCTCCCCGGCCCGGAGCAGTACCCGCCAGGGGGTTTAACGCCCAGTTCTGTGTTTATTCCCCGCACGGCAGCACGCACACACCGCGGGAACAGAGCCTGGCCGTTTCTCAGCGGCGAATACCGGAGCCAGAGCCGTGAGGGGCGGCGGGGAGCCAAGAACGGGCGAGGGAAGGGCAGAAGGCGGCTCAGCTCCGGGACCAGCCGCCGCCGCCTCCGCCTGCGGAGGCCGTGCCCCTCCCAGTGTGCCCCGCCGCTCCCGGTGGCCACGGCCACAGCCCCGGCCGTCCCTCCCGCCCTCTCAGCGCCCTCTCACCGCGTCCGGGCGCTCCGGGGAGGCCCCGAGCAGCTCGTTCAGCTCCGCGAACATGGCGGGCGGCGCTGAGGGGAACGCGCAGGGCGGGAAGCGCCGCGGGGCCGCGCATGCGCCGGGCGGGGGGCGCCGCCTGCTGGCGGGGCGGGGTGGTGCCGGGGCCGCCATTGCCGGGCGCGGGGGTCCCGCGTGCGCAGCCAATTAACGGGGCAGGATCATCAATTAACGGGGCTGGATCGGCAATTAACGGGGCTGGATCGGCAATTAACGGGGCTGGATGGGCAATTAGCGGGGCAGGATCACCAGTTAATGTGGTTGGATCACTTATTAACAGGGTTGGATTGCCAATTAATGGGGCTGCATTGCTCATTAATGGGGTTGGATTGCCAATTAGTGGGATTGGATCGCTCATTAATGGGGTTGGATCGCCAATTAATGGGGCTGTGCCCCCGTCCCACCATCAGCTAAAGCGGCTGGATCCTCAGCCTTGTGGTTAATTAAAATGCTAAATGGGACTGGATCCTCATTCCATCGTTAGTTCACGGGACTGGATCCTCATCTCATCATAATGAACAGAGCTGGATCCTCATCCTGTCATAATTAATGGGACTGGATCCTCATCCCATCATAATTAACGGGGCTGGATCCCATCCCATCTTTGGTTTTTGGGGCTGGATCCCATCCCATCCTTGGTTCTGGGGGCTGGATAACAGATTCTGCAGCTGGGATGTGTCCCAAGGACTGGAGAGCAGATTCTGGAGCTGGGATGTGCCAGAGCTGGAGAGCAAATTCTGGAGCTGGGATGTGGCAGAGCTGGAGAGCAAATTCTGGAGCTGGGATGTGCCAGGGGGCTGGAGAGCAGATTCTGGAGCTGGGATGTGGCAGCAGAGCAGATTCTGGAGCTGGGATGTGCCAGAGCTGGAGAGCAAATTCTGGAGCTGGGCTGTGCCAGGGGAGCAGATTCTGGAGCTGGGGTGTGTCCCAAGGACTGGATAACAGGTTCTGCAGCCGGGCTGTGCCAGGAGCTCCCGCAGGCCGGGCTGTGCTCTCTGAGCATTAGGGGGCATCCCTGGATGTGATAAAAGCCGGAGCGAGGGCGGCAGGCTCGGCTGCTCGGATGCTCAGGGACTGTGAGTGTCTGGGAGCAGGGTTTGGTGGCAGGAGGGGACAAGGCTGTGGAATGCAGGGCTGTCACTCATCCCTGAGCTGAAATTCCTGGCAAAAGAGCTGTGGGAGCAGCGGAGGTGCTGCCTCGCCTTCCCACGGGATGGTTCTTGCAGGGATCTGGGCACTGCGGCCGTTCTCCTGCCCTTTTCCCCGTGTGTCTGTGTGTGTGTGTTCCCTCCTGACTGCCCACCCTGCTCAGAGCCCCGAGGTGCCGGGGTGAGTGCCCCGAGCCCCGAGGTGCCGCCCCTTCCTTTGGGAGCTGCCTCCCTTCTCCCTGGTGGTGCCCGGAAAAGCCGAAATCCGCTGTGAAATCCAACTTTGCTTTTGTTCTCCCGGCCTCTCAGGGGGCTGGGAACTGCTGGGGAGCAGGGGAACCTGTCCCTGCTCTTCTCTGCTTTTCTAAAGCTCTGTTTCAGCCTTCTGCATTTTTGTACAGGAGTTTCTCACTCACTTTTGATGTCAATAATGATTGTTTCGCGTTCCTTTCTGCAGGAGAAGAGAATTGATGGGCTGTTGGGCTGACCAGTGTGGTTGGAGAGGACAATTTCCATCCTCCAATCCACGGTCACTGCTGGAATTCTATAAATGCCGAGGTCTGTAAATAAATAAACTGCCCCTTTTTTTGTCTCAAACATCTCGGTGTGTGGGTGTCGTGTGACACCTGCCCTGTGCCAGAATTGCCCCAGCAGCCCTGGGGAGAGCCCGGCTCTGTCCTGGCTCACCCCGAGCCCGGGGAGGGTCCTGGAGGAGCTCCTGGGTGGGTTTTTCCTACCTGGCTGTATCGGTATGCGAGCCCTTCAGACCCTTTTGTCTGCACTGTCACCTTCCCCTCCCTCCCAGCTCCTTCCCAGCCCGAAACGCCTCGGAAATGAGAGGGAAAAATCCTCCTTTTCTCTCCAGAACCGCATGCAAAGCGCAGCCGCAGCTCTCCAGACACCTCTTGTCCTTCCTGATGCGTTCCTGCCCACGTCCCGGGGCTCGTTACCGTGCCAGGGCAGATAAAGCAATTTTATCTGCTGATAGAACGGGTGCCCCTTCCCTCCCATCTGCTCCGGGTCTGTTTCCAGCCTTTATCCAGGAGCTCTTTCCCAGAGGAGCCATATGGGATCCATAGGTAGCCACGCTGCTTCCAATGCAGCCCCTGTGGCAGAGTGAAGGGTGAGAAGAAAGTCAGACCCAAAAGTAGAAAAAAAAAACCAAACAAAAACACACCAAAAAAAAAAAAAAAAACCCCAAACCAAAAAAAAAAACACAGAAACCCAACCACAAAAAAACACCCCCCCCAAAAAAAACCCACAAAAAAACCAAAAAAAAAACCCAAAAAACCAAAAAAAAACCCCCCAAAAAAACAAAAAAAAAACTACCACAGAAACCCAACCACAAAAAAAAACCCCAAAAAACCCAACCCCCAACCCCCCCAAAAAAAACCACAAAAAAAAACAAAACAAAAACAAAAACAAAACAAAAAAAAACCAAAAAAAAAAAAAAACACCACAGCAGAACAACTAAAACCGATTAATCTCGCAGTGTTCGAGGTGATTCCCAGGAGCTGAACCCACCAGATTTGGTGCTGTGAGTGTGTGGGGAATGATTCTTCGCTCGGATTTACCTCCTGTGATTGTTGCCGAGCTATCCAGGATGGGTTTTAACGCACAAATCCACCCCGAATGAGGTTTTTTTTTCCTCTCGGGACACCTCGGCTGTGGCTGACACAAAGCCACGGGCTCCGGAGCCAGAAAGGATCTGCGGGGCCAGCCGGGGTTAACCCCAGCAGATGTTGGCCCAGTCAATGGCCGGGGAAGAAAAGAACGGGGGACACGTTCGGGGCTGGATTCCACCTCCTCAATGCCCCCAGGAGCAGCTGGGAGGGACAATGGGTGAGCCGAGCCAGGTGCTGAGTGTCTCTGAAGAAATGCAAGAGGCAGAGTTTGAAAAGAATCGTGGAGGGGAGAGGCCCCCTCCGTGTGACAGGGACCCTGGGGTGTCCCTGCTGTCCCCAGCCCTGCTGCCTTTTCTCCAGGGAAAACCAGTCTGGGTTGGAGCTTCCCGTGTCCTTTATCTCGGCAGGGTTGGGTGGGGAAGGTGCTGCCGGTGGAACCCAACCCTCCGGGGGTTTACAGGCTCTGGTCTCTGGGATTCCGGGGCTGCAGATCCGGGAATCGTTTGGGTTGGGCTGCAGGGACACAGCAGGAAGGATGGGAGAAGGGAAAGAAACACGGATTTAGATCCTGGGAGCGTGGCCGGGACACCTTTTTTAAAAGGCTCCAACAAAACCACGGAGCAGCATCAGTTCCCTCCTTTCCCTTCTCCCTCTGCCGTTTGCCCGAGGCCAAAATCTTCAGGACGGAGTCACTCTCACCTCGGGGCACTCCTGGTGCTGGAAGATCTCACGGGAGACTGACAGAAAATACCAGAAGAACAGAGGGAATTGATGGTTATTTTTTCCCATTTCAAACCTCACTTTTTGCCTGCTCGCATTCCCTATAAACAAACGTGTCTCTGGTGAAAGGAACAACGTGGGGAAAACGATGAGGGCTGAGCTGCTGAGGCTGCTCTGGCAGAGCCGGGCTGACATTTCTGAGGGAAGAAAAGCAGGATCACCGAGCATGAGGCCGCGGGGAGCCGGGGAGGTCGCCGGGATGAAGCAACACCTGCCGCCGGCAAAATCCGCTCAGCTGCAGCCTCCCCCGGCAGATGTTTGTCCGACCTGCTCCCAGGAACGGCTCCACACCCTCGGCTGGCGTTTCTGCCCAGCCTCCCTTTATCCCCGAGTCACCCAGGCATCCTCTGCTGGCTTCAGCCTGGCTGGGGAGGGTCATTCACCAAGCAGGGGAAAAACAAAAAAAACCCATTTCTGCTCCTGGCTGGGGAGGGTAATTCATAAAGCAGGGGGAAAAAAAACCAACCCATTGCTGCTCCTGGCTGGGGAGGATAATTCACCAAGCAGGGGGAAAACAAACCCCTTTGGAGTCCTTTAAAACTCACTTTACTCTCTGGAAGCAAAACATCACTGGCCACCAAGCAGGGGGAAAACAAACCCCATTGCTGCTCCTGGCTGGGAAGGATAATTCATAAAGCAGGGGGAAAAAACAAACCCCATTGCTGCTCCTGGCTGGGGAGGATAACTCATAAAGCAGGGGGAAAACCAAACCCCTTTGGATTCCATCTCCAGCTCACCTTTAAAGCTCACTCAGCTCTCTGGAAGCAAAACGCCACTGGCTCTCCAGGAGGGATCTCCAGGCCTTTTCCAAAAGAGGCTGGAGGATCCCTGGGAAACCTGCTGGGTCCAGCAGGGAGCTGGCAGCAAAGCTGTCTCAGCGTGGAGTTCCTCAGGCAGGGAAACACCGGGGTCCTGGGGGTGGCTTGGGAAAAGTGGGACTGGGGATGGATCTGGGCAAAGTGGGATTGGGGATGGCTGAGAGCAAATTGGGATCAAAGGCAGCAGGGAAAGCCCTGTCCCCTCTCCCAGACCCAGGTGTTTGGCTCCCTAAAGCCACTGCCCTCTGCCAGATCCTCCTCATCCCTCACTCTCCTCGCCCCCTTGGGCTGCTCCTTCTACTCACTTTGCCCCACCCTGCCTTTCCCCTCTGAGCAGGATTTCCAGCACTGCTTTTCCACCCTGCCTTTCCTCTCTGAGCAGGATTTCCAGCCCTGCTTTTCCACCCTGCCTTTCCCCTCTGAGCAGGATTTCCAGCCCTGCTTTTCCACCCTGCCTTTCCCCTCTGAGCAGGATTTCCAGCACTGCTTTTCCACCCTGCCTTTCCTCTCTGAGCACACTTTCCAGCCCTGCTTTTCCACCCTGCCTTTCCCCTCTGAGCAGGATTTCCAGCCCTGCTTTTCCACCCTGCCTTTCCCCTCTGAGCACTTTGCAGCCCTGCTTTTCCATCCTGCCTTTCCCCTCTGAGCAGGATTTCCAGCACTGCTTTTCCACCCTGCCTTTCCCCTCTGAGCAGGGTGTGCAGCCCTGCTTTTCCACCCTGCCTTTCCCCTCTGAGCACTTTGCAGCCCTGCTTTTCCACCCTGCCTTTCCCCTCTGAGCACTTTGCAGCCCTGCTTTTCCACCCTGCCTTTCCCCTCTGAGCACTTTGCAGCCCTGCTTTTCCATCCTGCCTTTCCCCTCTGAGCAGGCTGTGCAGCCCTGCTTTTCCATCCTGCCTTTCCCCTCTGAGCACGCTGTGCAGCACTTCCACCTCCCCTCCCAGCTCCTTTTTCCCTGCCCTCTCCTCTCCCCACCAAGCCCACGCACAACATTCAGCAGCCTGAGGACCACAGGCACCTTCAGAGATCCCCTGGATCACCGTGCAGGGCTGGAGTTCGGAAGCTACAAAAGAACCTCTGCATTTTCTCCCAAATTCCTCCTGAAATCTCCTTTTTTTTCCTGACAAACCCCCCCAGGTTCGACTGGCCCTGTCTGCCGTGGCAGGCAGTGCTGTCTCACTGCTCCTCAGCCCAGCAGATTGTCCCATCTGCCGTCTCTTGCCTCGATGTGAAACTCTCAGCTCTGACACCAGAGCTGCAGTTTCACGCCGCATTTTTGCAGCTCCCAGCAAAAAGGTGATGGAGGCTCCTGGGTGGCTCCAGATTTCCTTTCATAGATGCAAACTGCACACAGAGATTAAATCACTGAGTCCTGGGGTGGGCTGGGTGGGAGGGGACCTTAAAGTTCATCCCATTCTGGGGACACTTCCACCATCCCAGGCTGCTCCAAGCCCCATCCAGCCCGGCCTTGGGCACTTCCAGGGCTCCAGGGGCAGCCACAGCTGCTCTGAGCAGCTGTGCCAGGGCTGGACAGCCCTTCCAGGAAGGGATTTCCCCAATATCCATCCTGAACCACTGGCACAACTTGAGGCTGTTCTCCCTTGTCTTGTTCCCTGAGAGCAGAGCCCAACCAGGCTGTCCCCTCCTGTCAGGGAGCTGTGGGATCCTTCAGACACTGTCCCTGTGTCTCCCTGGGTCTCCAGCTCTGCCCAGTGCCCACCACTCTGTCCTGGACCTCTCTTCTTGCTTCTCCTGGGCTTTCTCCCGTGGCTCCATCTTCCTTTACATGACATGCCCCAAACTGGGCCTTGTAAACCCTCAGCCATCCCCAAAACAGCTCTCAGGTGGATTTAACCTGTGACTGGTCTCCACACACAGCTCTCAGGTGGCTTTAACCCATAACTGCTCTCCACCAGCAGCTCTCAGGTGGCTTTAACCCATAACTGCTCTCCACCAGCAGCTCTCAGGTGGCTTTAACCCATAACTGCTCTCCCCAAGCAGCTCTCAGGTGGCTTTAACCCATAACTGCTCTCCACCAGCAGCTCTCAGGTGGCTTTAACCCATAACTGCTCTCCACAAAAGGCTCTCAGGTGGCTTTAACCCATAACTGCTCTCCACCAGCAGCTCTCAGGTGGCTTTAACCCATAACTGCTCTCCACCAGCAGCTCTCAGGTGGCTTTAACCCATAACTGCTCTCCCCAAACAGCTCTCAGGTGGCTTTAACCCATAACTGCTCTCCACAAAAGGCTCTCAGGTGGCTTTAATCCATAACTGGTCCCCACAAAAGGCTCTCAGGTGGCTTTACCTGGTTTTCTGAGCACCCCAGGATGAGGTGGGGAGCAGTCTGGGTGTGCTGGTTAATTTTCCTGTTTTTGCAGTCACCCCTCTCTCGGTGGCAATGCAGCCCCTCGTTGTGGTGGTGGCATCTGCTGGCACTTGGCAACCGTAAAGGCTGGGGGGTTCAAAAGGTTTTAAAACAAGCCAGTGATCCCATTGAGTTCCAGTTCCCAGGAGCTCCTTTCTCCTTCCCTGGGCTCCCTTGCTCATTCCCCTCCTGCTTTTTCTCCTTCCCCTTAATGATCCCTCCCCATTTCCATCTCAATTTGCCCTTTCTGATGCCTCCCCACGTGCTTATGCTCCCCTTGTAGCTGTCCTTAGTAATCTGACCCAGTTCCCACTTCCCAGGAACCTTTTTTTTTTCCCCAGCCTGAGGTCAGCGAGGAGCCTGTGATGTGGCCAGGCTGGTTGCTGCTGCATTTCCTTTCGGGGTGGCTGCTGTGTGTGCTGTTCCTTTGAAGTCCCTCCAGTTTCCTTTGCTCCTTTCCCTTTCAAACCTGCCTTCCCACCAGATCCCCCTTCTCCAAACGCCTCGGCACATCCCCTGTTTTTATTTTTCCCTTTTCTCCTGTGTGAGGGGTGTGAGTTTGGCCCCTCCACGCTCAGCCTCAGCCAGTTTTCCTCCTGCCTCTGTGTCCCCAGGCAGCCCCTGGTGCTGCCTGCTGCCTCTGCCCCTCTCCCAGTGGCACCAGTCAGCCCAGGAGCTGGCCCAGCCCAGCCCCTCGTTCCCACACTGGGCATTGTACAGTTCACCAAGTTAAGAGGATTTTTGCTTTTCTCCTCTCTTTAAATCCCAGGCAGAGTCAGTTTAATGCTGGAATGGCTCCCTGCTGCAGCCAGGCTGCCAGGAATGGAGTAACTGGGATTTCCCAGCCCTGAGCTCTGGGCTCCTGGTGCTCTCTGGCTGCACAGGTCCCAGCTCCAGGCTCCTCCCAGCCCAGCTCTGCTGGGAGCACTGGGATGTCACCAGAGGTGCCCCCAGGAGCTCCCCACAGTGACCTGCAGGACCTGGCCCCTCCCAAACCTTTGGGAAGCATCCCAGGGTTCCCCACCCGGGCTGGGGTCAGCAGAGCTGCTGCCAGGAACGTTCCAGAAGGGTTTTGGGGATGGTTCCTCAAGGCTGAGCCTCCTTCCCCTGGGAGCTGGGGGAGCAGGGTGGGATCCACCTGAGCCCTGCAGCTCTGTGTGTGTGTGACTGCAGAGCCTGGCTGTGCCCTGCTGCAAGGTGTGGGGCAGGGACAGGGACACAGCCTGCCTCACCTTCCAAACATCCCTGCAAGGGCAGGGCTGTGGGGCCAGCCCTCCCAGGAAACATCCTCAGGACACAGCCTGCCTCACCTTCCAAACATTCCTCCTAGGGAAGGGCTGTGGGGCCAGCCCTCGGGCCAGGAAATGTCCTCAGGACACAGCCTGCCTCACCTTCCAAACACTCCTGCAAGGGCAGGGCTGTGGGGCCAGCCCTCCCAGGAAACGTCCTCAGAGGTGTCCAGGAGGGGACAAGGGACAGACACAGCCCTGCCAGCTCCTGGCACCTCAGGGAGGGACAGACCAAGCTGGAATCCCAAGGAGCAGCACCCTGTGCCCAAGGTTTGAGCACAGTCTGGGCTGTGCAGGGGCTGATGGGCACCTGAGCTGCTGCCACCTCCTTCTCCAGCCCCTCCTGCCCCCGAGCAGCACCCACCTGGTGAATTGGGGCATTGGTTGGGCAGTCAGGGTTTGCCTGGGGAGCTTTTGGCCACTGAACCGGACCCAGGCAGTGAGCAGGGCTCTCAGCTGCTGAATCTGGACTCAGACCACGAGTGTGGGCTCAGACCATGAATGTGGACTCTTGGTTCATGAATGTGGGCTCCTGGTTGATGAATCCAGACTCAGACCATGAATGTGGGCTCCTGGTTCATGAATGTGGGCTCCTGGTTCATGAATGTGGGCTCAGACCATGAATGTGGGCTCCTGATCCATGTATGTGGGCTCAGACCATGAATGTGGACTCTTAGTTCATGAACATGGGCTCCTGGTTGATGAGTGTGGACTCTTTGTTGATGAGTGTGGGCTCCTGGCCGGTGAATTGGGCCCCTGGGCCGGTGCATTTGGCCTCGTTTGGTGATTTTGGCCTCGTTTGGTGATTTTGGCCTTGTTTGGTGAATCAGCACTGACCCAAGGAGCCCCAGCTCCGGGTGTTTTGTTTCAGGCAGCCGGAGCCCGTCAGGGGAAGAAAGGCTCCTTGTCTGGGGGTGGAGGCTGCGACCCTGCTGTGTGTCTGGAGAGAAAAGAGCAGAGGAGAGGAGAGCAGGACAGCCCCGCTGCCGCTGCCAGCTCCCTGCCCGCAGCCTGCCAGCCCCCGCTGGCCACAATGGGCCCTCTCCCCTCGCAGCAAACCAGCCAAGCATTGCAATTTAATGGCTCTCCGGCCTGTCTGCAGCCCGCTGATGAGGCCTGCGATTGAAACCCGTGCGCTGCTTTGCTGGCTGGGGGGCAAATTCCTCTGCAGGGCCCGTGAGATCGGCTCCGAGCGCGGTGCGGGGCGCCCGCTCCTCTTCCTCTTCCTCTCCTCTCCTCTGTCCGACCAGGTACTGACCGGGAGCCCTCGGAGGAGCCCGTCCATCCCTCCGCACCAGCTCCTCCCTCCCCTGGGAAGGCAGAGAGGATGGAGGGCTGGGGATGCGCTGGTACCCGCGGGGGAAGCCCGGACACCGAGCCCGGAGGTGGCTGAGGATGCTGCGGGCTCACGGAGCGAGGCGGGGAGGAACGGGAGCGCCGGGAAGGTGAGTGGGGTCTGACAGCCCCGGGGGAGCGGTGGGGTCAGAGCAATGTCCCGGAGCAGGGGGATGGGGGGGAGAAATCCCCCAGCGCTCCCAGCATGAACAGGAGCGTCCTTAAAGTGCTGAAATCCTGGTGAGCCTGTCCCGAGTCCCAGCGAGTCCCCACAGCCCACGGGGATGGCTCCTGAATCCGGGGCTCCTCTGTGGGTCACCCCTCAGGGCTCCCGGGCAGGGCCTGCACCGAGCAGCCACCAGCTGGCTCTGGGGTGGGGACAGTGCCACCACTGCCAGCCCCGCCACGCTGGGCTGCGTGGAGGGGACAGAGACGGGTGGGGAGGGACCCTGGGCACCGCTCCGAGGTGGGACCCCCTGAGGAACCACGGCAGGTGCAGGATGGACGGGCTGTGCCAGGGCTGGGGGGCTGTGCCGGGGCTGGGGGGCTGTGCCGTGTCACCCTCGGCTCCGTGGTGACACCGTGCAGGGTGGGCTGTGCCCCCCTCTCCTGCACAGTGACACCCTCGGGGCTGTGCCAGCCCCACCTGTGCAGTGACACCCCCGGGGCTGTGCCAGCCTCACCCCCATGGTGTCACTGTCCCCAGTGTGCTGTGCCAGCCTCACCTGCACGGTGACACCAGTCCCCCCAGGCTGCCTGGCTGCACGGACCCACCCGCACTCTGAGGGAGGGTCCCAGTGAGGAGCAGGCGGTTCGCAGACCCCACCACCCAGCCCCGGCTGGACCCACTCCCTTTCCCTCCCACGGGAAGCTCACGCCCAGGGCATCCCGCCTTTCCTCAGCTTCCCTCAGGCATCGGCATCTCCTCCCTCCCCCCGCATCCCACCCTTTTATCGCTCTCTCCTCCTTCCCAGGCCTTTCCCCGTGCCTTTACCTGGCCCGGAGCTCCGTGCTGGCGCGGGGGGTGGCACGGACCCAACCCCGCCGGTGCCGTGAGCCGCTCGCTGCGCCTGGGACCGGCTTTTAACCTCCCCGAGCGAGCCCGGGGTTAATTAGTTAATTAATTAATTAATTAATTAAATTACTGATCGGGGACAGCCGATCCTCGCGGAGCCGCGGCTTTGGCTGCAGCTGGCCCGGGAGAGCGGCAGCCCCGGCCGTGCCGCACCTCACACGGCCCGGGGAGTCCCGGCTCCGTGTCCGGGATCCCGGGGAGTCACAGCATCTCCCAGGGAGTCACGGCTCCGTGTCCTCTCCCCCAGGGATCCCGGAGTGCCGGCTCGAGGCTGAACCCATCGCCCGGAGGATTCGGTTCCTGCTGGAAGCCGGACGGAGCCGCGGCCGGGGGGGAGGGTGCAGGGAGATCCCTGCTCCGGGCTGCACCCCCGGGGATGGGGACAGGGCCAGCCTGACCTTGCCAAAGCCACTGGGACACTGGGACAGGTTCTTCTGCAGGCAGATGGAAACTGGGAGCAACCCCGGGGCGTTTCACCCCCAGTCCCAGCACCCTGGGGAGCTCCGTTGGAGGGGAATGTTGGAGCAGGGGTGGCTGGGAGCTGCCAGCCCGTGTTTGGGGGGGACCCACCGTGGGGACAGCGACCTGGAGCAGCCCAGGCACCCCCACGAGACACCCCGGGGTGCCCCATCTGCTCCCCAGTGTGTCCGGGATCTGCTGCACCCCCGGCCTGGCAGAGGCAGGAGGGTGCCAAGGGGGGACCAGGCACCCAGCACCCCTGGGTGACGCTCAGATGGGACCCAAGCAGAGACAGAATCCCTGTCAGAAGACACGAATGTCCACGTCGGGAGATGGCAGGCACCGGCAAGAGGCTTAACTTTAAAAAAAAAAAAAAAAGAGGTTTATTTATTTATTTCAAGATCTTCCTTTTTTTTTTTTTTTTTCTTCTTCTTTTTTTTTTTTTTTTCTTTCCCTCCCTTTTTTGTCGTTTTCACCTGTATTCCAAAAAAAGTGGGGGCCAAAGTACAAAAAAAGTCAATCGCGGGACGGCAAAAGGGTTTGGAAATCACAGCGCGGAACGAACCCAAGCGAGAAACACACGGAGCACGAACCAAACACCCCCCAACGACACGGCCCGGTTAGGACTGGAACGTTTTGTTTCCCTCTGTACAAAAAACACACCAAAGCATGCCACGGAGCGGGGAGGGGAGGCGGCGGCGGGGGCAGGCGGGGGCAGCCCGGCCCCGGCCCCGCCGCTCACGTCAGGTTGTTCTGGAGGCAATTGAGCTCCCCCGAGTCCGGCTGCTGCTCCCCTTTGCCGCCCTCGTGCTTGGGCGACGTCGAGTTGTGGATGTTGAAGGGCTCCTCGTCCTTCAGGCAGGATTTCAGCGAGTCCTGCAGCTTGTGGGGAGCGCCGGGCTCGTCCTGCGGGAGAGACGGGGGGGGGGGGGTCAGGGCAGGGCCGGGGTGGGGGCACCGGGGTCCCGCTGACCCCTTGCAGGAGGGGACAAATGTTCCCCCCAACCTCAGCGCGGCACGGGGGGGAGCGGGTCCGACCCCTCTGCGGTGATGCCGGCACGGCCTCCCCACCCCGGGGTGCTGCGGCCCCCCAAAAACAGCCCCAGGAGCCCGTGCCAGCCCCAGGAACCCGTGCCAGCCCCAGGAACCCGTGCCAGCCTCGGGCACACCCCCCCGGCCATCCCGCCCACCGTCCCCGCCCGATCCCTCTCCCCAGCCCCGGCGCCTCTCCTCTCCTCGTCCCCCGGACGGACAATCAGCCACTCCCGGCGGGCTTGGCAGGAGGCCGGAGGGGTTGGTTGGGTTTATTGCGGTTCCTCAGCCGGTACAGCCCGTGCCCCCCGCGCCGCCGGGCGCGCCTCTTCCCCACCTCCCCGCGCTGGAGCAGCCCCCGGGGCCGGGCGGTGCCCCGAGCCCGTCCCGTACCCACGGGAGGAGCAGCCCCGGGGCCGGGCGGTGCCCCGAGCCCGTCCCGTACCCACGGGAGGAGCAGCCCCGGGGCCGGGCTCCGGCTGTCGGGTGGCGGCTGTGCCGCCCCGGAGGAGCCCCGGGGGCTGCCAGGCCGGGCCGGGCCGGGCCGGGCCGCGCTGCTTTCGGTGCTCCCGGTGCCCCGCGGGTCACACCGGGCCGGGATTCTCCATCTCTCCTGGGCAGTGACACCCGGCCAGTCCGGAGCTGCTGCCATTGGTTCCACCGCTGCGGGATCCCCCAAAAACGCCTTCCCGGGGGCGCTGACCCTGCCGACCCCTCCTCATCCTCGGGGCGCCGCGTCCCAGGCACCGCGTGCCCAAACCCTCCCCATCCGGAGGGGAGCGGGGATGTGTCAGAGCCCGGGGAGCGGCACCGAGTACGTGCCGAGGTTCCTCCGCTGGGCAGCGCGGAGGGAGCCGGCCCCGCACGCAGCCTCCTGCCGGGGCTGGGGCTGCTCGAGGCGGTGGGGAGGCGGAGGGGAGCGGCGGCCGCGGAAGGGGAAAGGCTAAAGGGACCTACGCTCCTCCTCCGGCTCGCGCTCCGCAAAGCCCTTGGCTTCTCTCTGTTCCGAGCCAAAGGACAGCGGGGTCGGCAGGGCGGCCCGGGGGGCGCGGCCCAACCTCGGCAGCAGCCCGGGGAGCGGCGGCCTCCGGCACCCGCTGCTCCTGCCCCCGGTGCCACAGCCCGGGGACATTGGGGCCACCCCGCTGCTCCTGCCCCTGGTGCCGGGGGACATCGGGGCCACCCACTGCTCCTGCCCCCTGGTGCCACGGGGCTAAGGGGACATCGGGGCCACCCGCTGCTCCTGTCCCCGGTGCCACAACCAGGGGACATCGGGGCCACCCGCTCCTCCTGCCCCTGGTGCCACCCACAACCGGGGGACATCGGGGCCACCCGCTGCTCCTGCCCCTGGTGCCACCCACAACCAGGGGACATCGGGGCCACCCGCTGCTCCTGCCCCCTGGTGCCACCCACGGCCAGGGGACATCGGAGCCACCCGCTGCTCCTGCCCCCTGGTGCTGAGGGACATTGGGGCCACCCCGCTGCTCCTGCCCCCTGATGCCGGGGGACATTGGGGCCACCCGCTGCTCCTGCCCCCTGGTGCCACCCACAGCCAGGGGACATCAGGGCCACCCGCTGCTCCTGGTGACACCCACGCCCACGGGACATCGGCTGCCCCTGAGAGTCCCAGCACGGCCACCCCTGCCACCCACACACGGAGCCAAAGCCAGCAGGAGCCCGGGGTGGCAGCTCCCCGGGGAGCCACACGGGCAGGAGGGGACAGGGAAGGGACAGAAGGGTGACACTGACCCCCTGCCTGGCCTGGCTCCAGTTTGGGTCATTGGGGACCCACCGGTGAGGGGACAGAGTTGTGACCGTGGCAGGGTGGGGACAGCAGGGCAGCGCTGGGGTCATGGGGGGGAGCAGAGGTCACCAGACAGAGGGACAAGGAGGGGACGGACAGAGGGACGGGGGGACGGTGCCACACAGCCCCTTACGTTTGGGTGGGAGCCCTCGGCGATGGTGGAGAGGGAGAAGTTGTCGTTGTGCAGCTCGGACGGGGTGCGGTATCTGCGGGGACAGGAGGGCAGGGCTGAGAGCAGGGCTGAGAGCAGGGCTGGGAGCAGGACCCCAGAGCAGAGCAGGACCCCAGAGCAGGACCCCCAGAGCAGGGTTGGGAGCAGAGCAGGACCCCAGAGCAGGGCTGAGAGCAGGACCCCAGAGCAGGACCCCCAGAGCAGGGTTGGGAGCAGAGCAGGACCCCAGAGCAGGACCCCAGAGCAGGGCTGAGAGCAGGACCCCCAGGGCAGGACCCCCAGGGCAGGACCCCCAGAGCAGGGTTGGGAGCAGGACCCCCAGGGCAGGGCTGAGAGCAGGACCCCCAGAGCAGGACCCCAGAGCAGGGCTGAGAACAGAGCAGGACCCCAGAGCAGGACCCCCAGAGCAGGACCCCCAGAGCAGGACCCCAGAGCAGGACCCCCAGGGCAGGGCTGAGAGCAGAGCAGGACCCCCAGCAGCCCCCCTGCCCTCTGGGGTCACCCTGATTTGGGGGAGGGGGGTAACTGGTGCCAGTGCTGGAGGTCTGGGGGGGGGAAATGCCCCCAGGGATGGAAATCTGGGCTAAACACCCCCAGATCCAAGGGCTTTGGAGGGATAAATCTTCCCTGCTCTGGGGGTTTGGGGTTTTGTACCCCCAGCTCTGGGGGTTGGGGGTTTTACACCCCCAGCTCTGGGGGTTTGGGGTTTTATACCCCCAGCTCTGGGGGTTTGGGGTTTTACACCCCCAGCTCTGAGGGTTTGGGGTTTTATACCCCCAGCTCTGGGGGTTTGGGGTTTTACAGCCCCAGCTCTGAGGGTTTGGGGTTTTATACCCCCAGCTCTGGGGGTTTGGGGTTTTACACCCCCAGCTCTGAGGGTTTGGGGTTTTATACCCCCAGCTCTGAGGGTTTGGGGTTTTTTACCCCCAGCTCTGAGGGTTTGGGGTTTTATACCCCCAGCTCTGAGGGTTTGGGGTTTTATACCCCCAGCTCTGAGGGTTTGGGGTTTTTACCCCCAGCTCTGAGGGTTTGGAGTTTTTTACCCCCAGCTCTGAGGATTTGGGGAGACAAAATCCTCTAAATCCGGGGGCTCGGGGACTGATGATAGCCAGGGATGGAGGCCTTCAATGTCCTGAACTCTGGAGGTTTGGGGACCCAGGGACTGAGCTGGGGCTAAAGGAGCCCAGAGTGACATTTTGGGGGGCTCGGTGCCCCCAGCTCCGCGGTTTTGGGGGCAGCTGGCTCCGGGCAGGAGAGCGGGAAGGGCAACCCGGGGCAAGGCTGGAGAGGGAGACCCGGGAGCTGGCACGGAGCTTCCCCGCTAATTACACTTGGCATTCCCAAACACACTAATTAACAGCTCGTTAGGGAGCGGGCTGGGAAGGCTCTGGGAGCCGGGCAGCAGTGGCTGGGGCGGGGGGGAGTGACCCCAAACCCTCCCCTGTCACCCCCCGGCCCCCGGTGACCGCCCAGCCGGTGTCCCCAGCTCCCGGCGGAGCAGATTAACCGGTGCCAGCCAGGAGCGGCTTTGAGGGATTAAAGCCGAAGCCGCATCCACCTCTCCCACCCCCGGCAGCTTCCCCACCCACCGCCCCGGCTGCCCCCCGGGAAGGACCGGGCGGGGGTCGGGGGGCGGCCCGGGGGGCTTTCCCCATCACTCACTTGGTCTTGCGCAGTTTGCTGTTCTCCGTCTTGAGCAGGTAGAGCTTCTTGGCGAAGAACACGGTCAGCATGAAGAGCAGCAGCACCACCAGCGCGGCCGAGCCCACGGCCACGCACATCACCTGGAAGTCGGTGACGATGGACTCGCAGCGCGTGCCCTTGTGCCACGTGTAGTCCTGCGTGTTGCACCTGTGCCCCGAGCGGGGGGGGGCGGTCAGAGGGTGGATACCCCCGCCCCAAAACACCGCCCACCGCCCCAAATCGCATCCTCCCTGCCCCAAAATGCGTCCCTCCAGCTCCAAATCGCTTCCACCCCGCCCCAAAACGTGTCCCTCCAGCTCCAAAACACATCACCCCCGCCCCAAAATGCATCACCCCCGCCCCAAAACGCATCACCCCCGCACCAAAACGCCTCCCCCCGCCCCAAAACGTGTCCCTCCGCCTCAAAATGCGTCCCCCCGCACCAAAATGCCTCCCCCTGCCTCAAAACGCGTCCCCCCGCCCCAAAATGCGTCCCCCCCGCCCCAAAATGCATCCCCTCTGCCCCAAAATGCCTCCCCCCGCCCCAAAACGCGTCCCCCCGCCCCGCAGAGCCCCCTCGGGGGATGCCGTGTTTGTGTCTGGGGGATCACGGGGTGGCACCGAGTGACTTGGGGACACCGGGGCACACTCGGGGTGCCCCGGGCGGTGCCCAGCGGCTCGCAGCCCCAGCGGCTCGCGGGGAGGGGGTCCCCCCGCGTCCCCCCCGCGTCCCCCCCGCGTCCCGGCTCGGTGCCAGGGGCCGGGCACGGCCCGGTGCGTGCGGCAGCGGCGGCAGCGCCTCCCGGGCTCAATCTGCCGGGGCCGATTAGCGCGGCCGGCCCGCAGCAGCCTCGGCGGCGCGGCCCTGACCTAATTCCTGCCCGGCCGCCGCTCGGGGGGCAGGGAAAGCCCCTGCAGCCCCCCGGGAATGGGGGCTGGGGGGTGGGCAGCCCGGGGATGGGGTGCCCAGGGGATGGAATGGGTCGGGATGGAAAGCAGAAAGGATGGGAAGGCTGGGAAGGCGGTGTCAGGGGGATGGAGAGCCCGGGGATGGAGCAGAGAGAGTGGAGAGCCCGGGAATGAGGGGCCTGGAGGGTGGAGAGCCCGGGAATGAGGGGCCTGGAGGATGGAGAGCCCCAGGAATGAGGGGCCTGGAGGATGGAGAGCCCGGGAATGAGGGGCCTGGAGGATGGAGAGCCCCAGGAATGAGGGGCCTGGAGGATGGAGAACCCCAGGGATGGGGCACCTGGGGTTGGACAGACCAGGAACGGGGTGGAAGGGATGGATATGCCAGGGACGGGGTGCAGGGAGATGGAAAGGCTGGGGATGGGGCGCAGGGGTGGTGGAGAGCCCAGGGATGGGGTGCAGGGGGGTGAAGAGCTCAAGGAGAGGAGGAGCTGATCATTGTGGGATGCACGGAGACTGGAGGGACTGGGAGTGGGGGTGCACACGGGGTGGGGGGACTGGGAATGAGAAACACGGGAATGGAGAACCTGGGGGTGGGGTACAGGGGATGGAGAACCCGGGGATGGAGAACCCGGGGATGGGTGCAGGGGATGGAGAACCCGGGGATGGAGAGCCCAGGGATGGAGAGCCCAGGGATGGGTGCAGGGGATGGAGAACCCGGGGATGGAGAGCCCAGGGATGGAGAGCCCAGGGATGGGTGCAGGGGATGGAGAACCCGGGGATGGAGAACCTGGGGGTGGGTGCAGGGGATGGAGAACCCGGGGATGGAGAGCCCAGGGATGGGGTGCAGGGGATGGTGAGCCCAGGGATGGGTGCAGGGGGTGGAGAACCTGGGGATGGAGAACCCTGGGGTGGGGTGCAGGGGATGGAGAACCCCGGGATGCTGAGCTCAGGGATGGGCTGCAGATGCTGCTGAGCCCCGGGCTGGCCTGCAGGAGATGTGAGCCCAGGGATGGAGAGCCCAGGGATGGGTGCAGGGGATGTGAGCCTCGGGCTGGGGTGCAGGGGATGGAGAATTCCAGGATGTGAGCCCAGGGATGGGTGCAGGGGATGCGAACCCCGAGATGCTGAGCCCTGGGGTGGCCTGCAGGAGATGTGAGCCCAGGGATGGAGAGCCCAGGGATGGGGTGCAGATGATGCTGAGCCCAGGGATGGGTGCAGGGGATGCAGAACCCCGGGATGCTGAGCCCCGGGCTGCCCTGCAGGAGATGCGAGCCCAACCACGACCACCCCCCACGCCCCCCATCCCTCCAGGCCGGGTCCCTTACCGGCAGAAGGCCCCGTGGCTCTCCACCAGGTAGCACTGGCCGCCGTTGTGGCAGTAGCTGGGCACCAGCTCGCAGAGGGAGCGGCAGGAGCTGTTGTGCCGCACGTAGCCGCTCCGGCACTCGGAGCCGTTCTCGCCCGGGCCCCGCTCCCCGGGCCGCGGCCACGCCGTGGGGCCGCCCCCGGCCAGCCCGGGAGGAGGAGGCGGCGGCGGGGCCGGGGCTCGGTGCCCGGTGGGCCGGGGCTCCCTCGGGGCCGGCGCGGCCGAGGCGGGCGGTCGGTAGCCGTTCTCATCCTCCAGCCCCCCGTCTTCCTCCTCCTCCTCCTCCTCGTCCTCCAGCTCGTCCTCGTCGGCGTAGAAGGAGGTGGTGGGGTAGAAATCCGCGTCGTCGAAGGGCGTGAAGTCGTCGTAGAGCTCGTGGAGCGCCCAGGGCGTGGCCGCCCCCTCGGGCTCCCGGCGCCGCGCCGAGCCCGCCGCCCCCCGGCCGCCCCCGGGGAAGCCCCCCAGTCCCTCGCCCCCCTCGAACAGGTCGTAATAATCGACGTCGATGATCTCCGAGCCCGTCCGGTCCGCCGGCGGCTCTGCCGGCCCGGTGGCGGCGGTGACGGGCTCCTGCAGCCACGTCAGGTCGGTCCAGCCGCGGGCTCCCTGCGCCGGGGCCGGGCTGGAGGAGGAGGAGGAGGAGGCGGCCCAGAGCTCCGGGGGTCCCGCCGAGTCCCCCCCGGGGCCGGGCTGGCCCAGCTCGGGGCTCCGAGGCGCGGCCGAGCCCCCGGCCGCCAGCAGCAGCTCGGATTCGGCCGGGTCGGTGGCCAGCTGAGGGCCGGGGGGGCTGGGCAGCGCTGCCGGGAGCCCCCCGAACCCCCCCGGGCCGGCCGGGGATGGCGGCGTGGGGCGATCACCGCTGCCCGGCTCCTCGGGGCTGCCCAGGGCCACCGGCACCGTGCCCCCGTCGCCGGGCCAGGTGACGGCTCGGGGGGGCACGGCGCTGGCCTCGCCCTCCCCGCCGCAGCCCGGGCACCCCTCGGGCACTGCCGAGGGCTGGGTGGTGGCCGTGCCCGCCCCGGGGGGCTCTAGCTGGGCTCCTGCCGCCGCCCCCCCGGCGCCGCTGCTGTTGCTGGGTGCCCCCGGGGGCTCTCCGCTGGCCAGGTCCCATTTCGGGGGGCTGCTCTCCCAGGCTCTCCCCTCGCTGGAGTTTTGGGGGGGCCAGGCGGATGCTGGAGGGGGGAGCAAGGAGAGAAAGGGGGGTCAGAGGTGCCCCCGCACCCCTGGGAGCTCGTGGCAGCCTGGGGGGGGGGTGGGGAGGGGTCCAACGGGTCCCCCCCAGCTGCTCCACCCGGCACCCCCCAGCACCGCCAGCAGGAACGGGGGGGCTGCACCCCGAGTCCTTGAGCCTCTCCCGGGCGGGGGGGTGAACCCCACAGGACCCCCGGCTCTGGGGGTGCCCCCACACCAAACTGTGACACCCCCCGCTCTGCACGGCCCCCCCGGCCCGAGCTGCCCCCGGCCCTGCCCCCTCGGCTGCCCTTCAGGGGGATCCACCCACCCCAAAAGGGATCCCAGCCCCTCCAAAGGGATCCACACCCCCCAAAAGGATCCACACCCCCCAAAAGGATCCACACCCCCAAAGGGATCCAACCCCCAAAGGGATCCAGCCCCCGAAGGGATCCAGCCCCTCCCCAAAGGGATCCACCCCCAAAGTGATCCAGCCCCCCTAAAGGGATCCACCTCCCCCAAAAGGATCCATACCCCCAAAGGGATCCAGCCCCTCCAAAGGGATCCACCCCCCGAAGGGGATCCAGCCCCTGCTACAAGGGGATCCAGCCCCCCCCGAAGGGATCCACCCCCTCCAAAGGGATCCAGCCCCCAAAGGGATCCAACCCCACCCAAAGGGATCCAGCTCCCCCCCCCAAAGGAATCCAGCCCCTGCTACAAGGGGATCCAGCCCCCCCCCAAGCAATCAGCCCCCCAGAGGGGGATCCAGCCCCCCCCAACCAGATCCAGCCCTCCCGTGGTTCCTCCCCGCCCCCCGCAGTGGGATCCAGCCCCCGCCCCGCGGCTCCGGCTCCGTTTGCGGGGGGCTCCAGCCCCTCCGGCTGCTGCGGCTGCAGCCGCTCCGCACAAGGGGATCCAGCCCCTGCGGCGGGATCGGCCCCTCGCGGGGGGATCAGCCCCCGCTGCCCGCTGCTCACCCACCCGGGGGCACGGCGGGACCCAGCCCCGGACCCAGCCCCGGACCCAGCCCCGGTTCCAGCCCCGGACCCAGCCCCGGTTCCAGCCCCGGTTCCAGCCCCGGTTCGTGCCGGCGCAGCCCCTACACAGACCCGGATCCCGCCCCTGCAAGGGGATCCAGCCCCTGCAAGGGTACCCAGCCCCTTCCCAAGGGTATCCGACTCCCCTGCGATGGAATCCGGCCCCGTTCCGAGGGATCCAACCCCCGCCAGGGCACCCCCTAATCCCGGGAGGATCCAGCCCCTGCCGGGGAATCCGCTCCCTCCTGCCGGGGCTCCAGCCCTGCCCCGGCTCCTGCGGATGCTCGCCCGGCACACGCGGGGATCCGGCCCCCGCCGCCAGGGATCCGGCCGGGGGATCCCTCCCGCCCTCCCTGCAGGGGGATCCGGCCCCAGCGAGGGGATCCGGCCCCGGCAAAAGGATCCAACCCGAGCGAGGGGATCCGGCCCCGGCAAAAGGATCCAACCCCGGCAAAAGGATCCAGCCCCGGCGAGGGGATCCCGCCCTCCCTGCAAGGGATCCGGCCCCGGCCAGGGGCTCCAGCCCTCCCCTGGCCCCTGCAGATGCCCCCCCCCCGCAAAGGGGATCCAGCCCCGGCAATGGGATCCACAGCATCACCCCCCCCCCCGCCACGGGATCCCCCCCCCGCCCCGGGGATCCACCTCCCCGCGGGGCTGCAGCCCCCGGCGATGGGATCCGGCCCCGCTAAGGGATCCCCCCCCCCCTCCCCCGGACCGCAGCCCCCCCCCGCTGCCCACCCGGGGGGATCCCCCCCGCCCCGGGATCCGCCCCCCCCGTGTGTCCCCGGTACGCACCGAGGGCTCCGATCGCCAGCAGCAGGGCCAGGGCGCGGGGGGCGCGGGGGGCGCGGGGGGCGCGGGGGGCCATGGCGGCATGGAGGGACCCCGGCTCCGCCACGGGGCCGCCACCGGCAGCGGCTCCGCCCGCCCCGCTCCGAGCGAGCCGCGCCGAGCCGAGCCGAGCCGAGCGGAGCCGCGCCGAGCCGGGGGGCCGGGCCGGGCGGGCGGGGGCGGGACCGCGGACGCGGCGGCGGCTCCGGGCACGGGCACGGGCACCGCACCCCCCCGGCACCCCCCCGGCACCCCGCGGGCAGCGCCCCGGGACCCCCAGCATCGGGGGGGACACACCCCGGGACCCCCAGGATCGGGGGGGACACACCCCGGGACCCCCCAGCACCGGGGGGGACACACCCCGGGACCCCCAGGATCGGGGGGGACACACCCCGGGACCCCCAGGATCGGGGGGGACACACCCCGGGACCCCCCAGCACCGGGGGGGACACACCCCGGGACCCCCAGCACCGGGGGGGACACACCCCGGGACCCCCAGCACCGGGGGGGACACACCCCGGGACCCCCCAGCACCGGGGGGGACACACCCCGGGACCCCCAGGATCGGGGGGGACACACCCCGGGACCCCCCAGCACCGGGGGGGACACACCCCGGGACCCCCAGGATCGGGGGGGACACACCCCGGGACCCCCAGCACCGGGGGGGACACACCCCGGGACCCCCAGCACCGGGGGGGACACACCCCGGGAACCCCCCCGGCAGCGGCATCCCCGGAGGGGGACACGGGGGGGACACATCCCGACCCCCCCCCCCCCAACAGCGAGGGGACACAGGGGCACCCCCAGCATCCTTGGGGGACACAGGGGACACATCCCGGCCCCACTGACGCTGGGGGGGGACAGGGGGCACATCCCGGCAGCCCCACATCGGCGTTCCTGGGGGAGGGCAGCAGAGAAACCCCCACAGGGGGGGAACCCCGGGTCCCCCAGGGCCGGCATCCCCCTCTGACCCCCAAACCCGCACGGGGCAGGGCCCCCCCCCGCCCCGCAGCAGCACCCCGGGACCCCCGGGGCTCCGCAGGGCGGTGGCGGTGCCGGGGCAGCCCCCGGGCTCAGCCCGGGCAGCTCCGGGATCTGGGCCCAGCCCCGCCCGGGGCAGCGCGGCCGCTCCCCGGCTGTCCCTGCCCCGCCGGCTCCAGGGATCGAGCGCTCATCCCCCCGCGGCTCCCGGCCGGCCCAGGCTGCCCAAGGTCACCGCGCGTCCTTGGACACCTCCACCTGCAGCGCGGGGACGTGTCTGTGACGGCTCTGCACAACCTGCACCCCGCATGGGGCATTGCACAGCCTGCATCAGCATCCTGCATCCCAAATCCCAAACCTCACAGCCCACATCCCAAATCCCAAATCCTGCATCCCACATCCCAAACCTCACAGCCCATATCCCAAATCCCAAATCCTGCATCCCAAATCCCAAACCTCACAGCCCATATCCCAAATCCCAAATCCCACATCCCAAATCCCAAATCCTGCATCCCACATCCCACACCCTGCATCCCACATCCCAAATCCTGCATCCCAAATCCCAAACCTCACAGCCCATATCCCAAATCCTGCATCCCTCATCCCAAATCCCATGCTGGGCATCCCACATCCCAAATCCTGCATCCCACATCCCAAATCTTACATCTCACATCCCAAATCCCACATCCCACATCCCAAATCCCACATCCCATATCCCAAATCTCACATCCCAAATCCCACATCCCATATCCCAAATCTCACATCCCAAATCTCACATCCCACATCCCAAATCTCACATCCCACATCCCAAATCCTGCATCCTACATCAGGCAATCCACATCCTGCATCAGGCATCCTGCATCCCACATCCCAAATCTCACATCCCACATCCCACATCCCAAATCCTGCATCCCTCATCCCTCATCCCACATCCCACATCCCAAATCCCACATCCCACACGAGGTGTCCCACACCCCACACCCCACACCCCGCACCCCACCCCCCCCCACACCAGCGCAGGGGCTCTGCAGTGTCGGGGGCTCCCCCATTTCTGTGCCCCCCCCTCCCCCGTGGGTCCCACATCAGCCTGGCCGTGCCCCCCCCGTGTCCCCCCGCAGGGGCTGGGCCGGGGGCTCCCCCTGCCCCCCTGGCCGGGCTCCTGGCCGGGAACAAGCCCCGCTCTGTCCCTCTCCCAGGGGGATTGAAGGGGCTGCACCTGCTTAGTATTCCCGGGGCTTCCGGCCCTGGATGCGTTTCCAAGGGGACCGGCCCGGGGGCCGCCGGGACGGCCGGGGGGACACGGCCCCGGCAGCTGGGGAGGGTGGGGAGGAGGCAGCGGGGTCCTGGGGGCTGGGGGGTCCTGGGGGCTGGGGGGTCCTGGGGGGGATCCCATGGGCTGGGGGGTCCCAGGGGCTGGGGGGGTCCCAGGGGATGAGGGGGAACCCAGGGGCTGGGGGGATCTCAGGGGTTGGGGGGGTCCCAGGGACTGAGGGGGTCCCAGGGACTGAGGGGTCCCAGGGGTTGGGGGGGTCCCAGGGGTTGGGGGGTCCCACAGGCTGGGGGAGGTCCTGGGGGCTGGGGGGTCCCAGGGGCTGGGGGGATCTCAGGGGCTGAGGGGTCCCGGGGACTGGGGGGGTCCCGGGGGCTGGGGGGGGTCCCGGGGGCTGAGGGGTTCCAGGGACTGGGGGGATCCCGGGGGCTGGGGGGGGTCCCGGGGGCTGAGGGGTTCCAGGGGCTGGGGGGGGTCCCCGTGCCAGCCCTGCCTGGCAGCCAGAGGCCGAGGGAAGGTGGGTGGGATCCGGGAATGGGGATGGAGCCTGGGCAGGGCAGCAGCCCGTGGAAGCTTCCAGCACCTCCTGGGGGCAGGAGGCTGGCAGGGCCCACCTGTTCCAGGCCTGGAGCCAGCCCGGGTCACACCTGGGACACCTCCGTGGCCCGAGGCTCTGCCAGCCCTGGGGATGGGTGTCCTGGAGCAGCAGCTCCTCTGCAGAGGAGCCTGGGGCACCTCACCCGGGGGTGTTCCCCTCACCCAGGGATCCCCTCCCACCCTCACCTGTCCCCTCAGGGTGGGGACATCCCCCAGACCTTGTGAGGGGACAAAGGGTGCTGGCATCCCCACCCTGCCCAGGGGACACCCCCTGCAGGCCCCCTGAGCGTGGGGGGAGCCCCCCATGGCTCTGCACCCATCCCTGCTCCCCCCCGAGGGTCTCACCCCCCTTGGGGCAGAGCTCGGGGGGGCAGTGGGAGAATCCTGGAGCCCCCCCAGTGCCCAGAGGCCGGGGCAGAGCAGGGCTGAGCCTCGGTGTGCCCATCCCACCTCTGCCCACAGCCCAGCAGGGCTCAGAGCCAGAGCCCGGCACCTTCCCACAAACCTCGGGCTGGGCTTCCTCAGCAGCAGAGGGATGGCAGGACAGACAGACAGACAGACAGGATGGGCAGACAGACAGATCTTCAGTCTCAAAGGAGAAATCCAGCACCAGCTCCCCCCCCCACACTGGGGAAGCAGCAGCTGCTGCTGCCGAGTCTGGGTTCTCCTGGGGGAATTACTCCGAATATTAACGATGATTAAAAAGCCTGGGAATGGCAGCCACCGTTTGGGGCCTTCCCAGAGCAAATCCCTGAGCCCCCTGCAGGGATCTGGGGAGGGGGCTCACCCCAAACCCCCAGCCCAGCACTGCGAGTGGGGTCTGCCCGTGGGTCCTGCCCTACCCTGGCACCCCCAAAAACCCGGGGGGGGCTTTGCTGCCCCAGCCCTGCTTCAGTGCTCAGCTCAGCCCCTCATCCCAGCTCATCCCAGTTCATCCCAGCTCACCCCAGTGCCTGTGGGGCAGCCCCACCCTCCTCCTCCTCCTCCTCCTCCCCTGGGGCACCCCTGGCTGCAGGTGTCGGGTGGGATTGTGACCCCGTGGGGATGGGCAGAGTGAGGGAGGCTCGGGCTGGGCTTGGATCCCCACCCTGCCCGCTCCCTGCCACCAGCTGAGCACCAGGAATCGCCTCATCCCCCCCAGCCCCTGTTCCCCCCTGGGCTGCCTCTCCCTCCCCCCCAGCCGGGTCCTGGAGAGGCTCAAATCGCCTTTTACCCGTTTTTCTCTCATTAACAACTATCGGGAAAGTGCAAAGAAAATGAGGAATTGAAACAAAAGAGCCTCAGGGCTGAGCTGGTGTTTCCTGCCCTGGCACACACGTGAACCCCTCCCTGAGCCCGGAGCTGAGCCCGGCTCAGCCAGGCGGGGTTTTAGGGCCGGCTTTGTCCTTGATCGCGGCTGGCACCGCCCGGGCTGGCTCCGAGGTGACGAGTCCCGATGCGACACCGATCCCTGGAGGAGCCGCATCGACCTTCAGCCTCCCCCGTGCTCAGCCCGCAGCGCCCAGCCCCTCCCTGCGGGTCAGGCACACCCCGAAGTGCCCCCCGAGCCCGGCTGATCCCAAAATCACCGCGGTTCGGAGCCCTCGGAGCAGGAGCCGTGCTTGGGATGGCAGGAGCAGTGTGGGGGAGGATGCTGGAGGCACAGAAATACACGGATCCACAACGTCTGGGTATCCTGTGCAGCTGGGATCTTCCCCAAAAAACCCTCCCTGACCTGCACGTGGGTCTGCAGAGGTCCCGGTGTCCGAGGGGAGCCCCTGGCTAGTGCTCTCCTGGCCCTTCCTGAACCACGTTCCCCTGGGGCTGCAGAGGGGAAAGGTGGGAGAGGTTCAATCATCACCTGTCACAGCTCTGAGCTGCAAAGAGCAAGGAGAACCCTGGGGAAAGGGAGGCTGAGCTGTGGGGAGAGGAGCCAGAGGGGAGCTGCATCCAAGGGTGGAGCTCTGCATCCCAAGGATGAGCTCTGCATCCCAAGGATGAGCCCTGGATCCCAAGGATGAGCCCTGCATCCCAAGGATGAGCCCTGCATCCCAAGGATGAGCCCTGGATCCCAAGGATGGAGCCCTGGATCCCAAGGATGGAGCTCTGCATCCCAAGGATGGAGCCCTGCATCCCAAGGATGGAGCCCTGCATCCCAAGGATGGAGCCCTGCATCCCAAGGATGAGCCCTGCATCCCAAGGATGAGCCCTGCATCCCAAGGATGAGCCCTGCATGCCAAGGATGGAGCCCTGCATCCCAAGGATGAGCTCTGCATCCCAAGGATGAGCCCTGGGTCCCAAGGATGGAGCCCTGCATCCCAAGGATGGAGCCCTGCATCCCAAGGATGGAGCCCTGCATCCCAAGGATGGAGCCCTGCATCCCAAGGATGGAGCCCTGCATCCCAAGGATGAGCCCTGCATCCCAAGGATGAGCTCTGCATCCCAAGGATGGAGCCCTGCATCCCAAGGATGGAGCTCTGCATCCCAAGGATGGAGCTCTGCATCCCAAGGATGGAGCTCTGCATCCCAAGGATGGAGCCCTGCATCCCAAGGATGGAGCTCTGCATCCCAAGGATGGAGCCCTGCATCCCAAGGATGAGCCCTGCATCCCAAGGATGAGCTCTGCATCCCAAGGATGGAGCCCTGCATCCCAAGGATGGAGCTCTGCATCCCAAGGATGGAGCTCTGCATCCCAAGGATGGAGCCCTGCATCCCAAGGATGGAGCCCTGCATGCCAAGGATGAGCCCTGGATCCCAAGGATGGAGCTCTGCATCCCAAGGATGAGCCCTGGATCCCAAGGATGGAGCTCTGCATCCCAAGGATGGAGCCCTGCATCCCAAGGATGGAGCCCTGCATCCCAAGGATGGAGCCCTGCATCCCAAGGATGAGCCCTGCATCCCAAGGATGAGCCCTGGATCCCAAGGATGAGCCCTGGATCCCAAGGATGGAGCCCTGCATCCCAAGGATGGAGCCCTGCATCCCAAGGATGAGCCCTGGATCCCAAGGATGGAACTCTGCATGCCCAGGACACCTCACCCCTGCCAGCTGTGCCCAGCACCTTTTGTGTCTGTGAACTCGCTCAGAGGTGACAAATGGAGCTGTCCCTGAGCAGGGTCAGCCACCAGTGCCAGCGCTGCTCCCACTCCTTCCTCCTCCCCGCCTGGAGAAGCCGGGTTAGTTCTGATTTTTAGTGATTTTAGCTCTGGTGATTTCAGTACTTGTGATTCTGCCAAGAGGGCACTAAAGGCCCTTCAGAAAAGCTTTTCACCTCCAGGGCTTTGCGATCCTTGCTGCCGGGAGCACGGGTGAGTCCGGGCGGCGGTTTCACACTCAGGACAAGGAGTGAGGGCAAAGCTTCATCCCCTGAAATGAGGGGAAAGGGCTCGGGAAGGGCTGGGCTGAGCCCGGAGCGGTGAGCACGGACCGGGTCCCTCCCACGGCAGGTCCGGTTTAACCCAAAAAGAGCAAAACCGGAGCAGCAGAGAGAAGCGGACCTGCAGGGCACTGAAATCCACCCGGAGCATCCCCCGAGGGCAGCGCCGGGCTCCGGACCGGCGGGACCACAGCATCCTGTCCTGGCACCGAGAAGGAGCAGGGGAATTCCCTGGGATGGATCCTGGGGGGGTCTGGAGCTTCCCAGCAGCACCCGGAGCAGAGCTCAGGGAGGAGATGTCCCCCCGGTCCTGCTGGGCTGATCCTGTGCCTGGAGGTGACACAGAGCTGGGTGGGCACCCTGGGCACATGGGGACCACCATCTCCACCTCAGGGCTGGAATTCTGGGGGCACGCCTGGAGGGCTTTGAGGGGCATCAGGCTGTTTTTATCACACTGCAACTTAAAATGACAGAAAATGAGGGATTAGGGGAGAAAAGTTCCCAATAATCGGCCCTCAGCTTCCTGTTGCAGCCTCCAGGTGACATCCCCAGGGATGGGAGGGTCCCGCAGCGTCTTGGGGTTCCCGTGAGAGGGGAAATCCCCAGCACGGCCGGCCGGGCGGGGGCTGGGAACAAAGGGGGACGGTGTCCCTGGGGAGCCGGGTGGTGGTGGCCCCGGCACTGCCCTGGCACAGCCCAGCCCTTGGCAGCTCACCCAGAGCCTTGTCTGGGGCACGTCCCTTCCTCCCGGGATCGGGGGGATTACCCGGGGTGGGCACCGGGCTCAGCTCCACTCCTGCTTCCTGCAAAACCCAGAAGAGGAGCTCCCAGCCTCCCGACCCCTCGGCGGGGAAGTTTCCCGTGGGTGAAAGAGCAGCGAGGGGACAACGCTCCCTCAGACACCTCCACGGGCGCCAAGGTGCAGTCTGGGCTTCAAACGGGCCAGAAAAAGAGAAAAATGCAGCTTTTCGGGCAGCCGGGGTGGAGCTGTTATCCGAGACAGGACACGGGGGGTTTGGGGGGTTTTGGGATGGACGGGGGCTGCTCCTGCTCCTGTTCCTGTTCCTGCCCAGCTCCCTTGGCCGATGGTGCTGAGGAGAAATCCCAGGGCTCGGCTCTCCCATCTCCATTACTCGGATGGAGATGCAAACCCCTCCCGGCCGCACAGGCAGGAGGGACAGGGAGTTTCCTGGAGCTCACCCTGAGCGGGTGATTAATTCCCTTTATCCCGAGGATATCGCGGATGGAAGCGGCCCCGGTTTGGGAGCGGGGCTCAGCCGGCTCGGAGCGCTGTCCCAGCCCCGCCCTGCAGGCGGCTGTGCCCGGGCCGGGACACGGAGAACGGCGACAAATTCACTCCCTAACCCTCCCCGAACCTTCCCTAACCCTCCCCAAACCCTCCCTAACCCTCCCCAACCCTGCTCCAACAGCCCCGGGCCCGCCCCATCCCCAGCCCAGCTGTGGGACCCAAACCCAACAGCAGCGTCAAAGCCCCGGGATGGGTTGGGTTGGGTTGGACTGGAGGGAGCTCAGAGCCCAACCAGAGCCACCCCTGCCATGGCAGGGACACCTCCTGCTGTCCCAGGGTGATCCAGCCTGGCCTTGGGCACTGCCAGGGATCCAGGGGCAGCCACAGCAAAGCTGGGAATTCCAGCCCAGCCCCTCCCAGCCAGGAATTCCCAATTCCCAATCTCCCACCCATCCCTGCCCTCTGTCACTGGGAGCCATTCCCTGTGTCCTGTCCCTCCATCCCTTGTCCCCAGTCCCTCTCCAGCTCTCCTGGAGCCCCTTCAGGCCCTGCCAGGGGCTCTGAGCTCTCCCTGGAGCTTCTCCTCTCCAGGGGAACATTCCCAGCTCTCCCAGCCTGGCTCCAACTCCGGTGCCTCCTCTGGATCTCTCCAGCAGCCCCAGGTGCTGCTGCTGTTGGATCCAGGGCTGGGGCAGCTCTGCAGGTGGGGAATCACCTGAATGGGGCAGAATCCACCCACCAGCCATCCATTCTTCTCTCCCTCACTCCAGCCCTGCCTCAGCAGCTGCTGCCACCCTGAAGATTTGTAGTCTGTAAACAGAAAACTCCCAGAACTGACATTTATGACTTACCACCTTCTGTGCATCCCTCAGGAAAAATGATCTTCAGGGTGAGAGGAGCAGAAATGACCACGGCTGGCCGTGCTGCAGGTGAGGCCACCAAGCCAAGGGACAAACCTTGCAAAGGTCCAAGAGCTCCTTCCCTTCCCTTCCCTTCCCTTCCCTTCCCTTCCCTTCCCTTCCCTTCCCTTCCCTTCCCTTCCCTTCCCTTCCCTTCCCTTCCCTTCCCTTCCCTTCCCTTCCCGCCCTGGGTGGGAGCAGCTCCAAGAGGAGACCCCAGCCCTGGAGATCCCCCAGCCTGTCCAGGGAGGAATTCCCAGTTGGGAATGTGGCTTTCCTGCCATGTCCTGGTCCCAGGGACACATTTCACTCCTAGCACTGTGGGCATTATGGGATGCCCAGGAAGAGGTGCCTGCACTTGTGAGGCAAAGCAGAGGGAATGGCTGCAATGCAATCCAGCCTGGGTTCTGCTTTCAGCCTTAGCAGAAAGACAAACCCTCCTGAGGGGGGAAGAGCAGGACAGGCAGCAGGATTGAAGCTGGCAGAGCAGGGGGATGGGAGAGCAGTGAGCCCCAGGGCCCCCAGCCCACCCTGCCCTGGCAGAGCTGCCCAAGCAGGGGGATCCAGGCAGGAACAGGGGCCAGAGCCCAGGGGAAGCAGGAACCCAACCAGGGCTGTGGTGCTGCTCCCCTGCAGCCACTTCCCCGAGCTCAGAACCCCTGAGAGCACCCCCAGCAGCACAGCCCCACTGTGGGGGGCTCGGTGCTTCCCCCCAAGCTCAGGGTTTGTGTTTGCTCCCCTCAGCCCCAAACCAGCCCCGGCTCACAGCCACGACCCCCAGCTCCTCCCGCCCACAGAGGCAAAGGAGACTTCACAAACTGCACGGGCTTTGTACAAAAACCGCTTTTTTTTGCTTTTATTTCAGAAAATGGGGTGGCTGCTGCAGGAATCAAACGGGCCCTATACAGAGATCAGGTGAAAAAGTGGCCACAGGGATTATTTATTTATACAGAAACAGAACCGAGGCCAGGACCCGGCCCCTCGGCAGGATCAGCACTAGGACAGTAAAAAATAAGTCTCCACCTGGATCCTGGGAATTGCTCACGCTAAAAACAACCTGAGGTTACTCTAAACTGGACTAAGGGCTGCACCAGAAATCCCACGCTGACCCCAAAGACCCTGGAGGGGAGGGAAGCCTCGGGAAGGGGAAGGGGAAGGCCCCGGCCGCTCTCTGCGGGGGGGGGTCGGGCTGGAAGACCTGGCAAAGCCTGGAGTTTGAAATGCTGGAAGTGGTTCTGGAGGTTCCAGAGTTTTTGGGAGCCTCTCTCCAGCTCAACCTCAGCTCCCAGCTGGACAAAAGCCACCCCTGACCCTCGGCAGGGAAAGCCCCAATGCTCCTGGGCCAGGATGAGGGCAGAGACCCCGAGGCAGGGGCAGAAAAGGATTTTTTTGCAGGGCTTCTCCCCAAGTCTTGGCAGCTTGGAGGGGAGCAGCAGCAGCTCTGGAGTGCTCCCAGCTCTGCCTGCTGCAGCTGCTCCCCTCCCCAGCCCTGCAGCTGCACTGGGGGGTGACAGGAGCTGTCCCAGCCCCGGCCCTCCAGAGGTAGTTCTGGCATTCCCACCCCAGCCATCCCAACCCAATCCCAAATTCTAGCACTTCTTCGCTACCTACTGTATTTTTTTTTTTTTGTTTTCTTTTGTTTGTTTTTCTTCATTTTAAAAAGTACAAAGTATATGCTCCAAAAAGAGGGACTAAAAACAGGGAGGGGGGGGTTATTCCTCAGTTGGCTACTGCACCGAACTACTCAGGGAAGGTCCAACTACCACCTCCAAAGGCAAAGGAAAGGTAAAAACTGGAGCAAGAAAACTCCTACCATTGAGTGGTTTTATTCCGATTGATTGGCTCCCAGCCTCGTTCCCATGGATCAATATTTCCTGTAATAAGTTAGAGGCAGCTCTGGCTGCAGCCCCCAGCACTCCCTGGCTCTCCTGCTCTGCTCCAAGCTCTGGTTTGGCCTCTCCTCTCGGGGCTTTGAACACTGCACGCCCCTAAAGCTCAGCTCTAAACCTGGATGATTTCACCCCATTCCCGGGAGAAGCTCAAAGCTGAAAGCACCAAGAGGAAGGAAACCAGCGTGGAGCTCTGCAAGGCCAGCAGGCCAAGGGGAAAAGGATTCCCAGCAGCAACAGGGAGGCACTGCTGGCATCCCTCCCTGCAGCCTCCCCGGGGGGAATGAACACCCAGCCCTGCCCTGGTGGGGAGCAAAGGTGTGCAAATCACACACACACACACACACGGCTGGGAGGGGAGGGAGCAGAAGGGAACTGAGGAATTCTCTTTTTGGTCACCACTCTTGTTGCTGTGGAAGTTCCTTCCTCCTTCCTTGGCTGCTTTAGGGAGCGGCTGAGGCCGGCGGGGCTCCGGCCGGGGGTGGGGTCACTCCTTCGGCGGGCGGCTGGGCCGGGCCGGGATCTGCGGGACACAAAGGGACAGTGAGGGACAGGGAGGGACAGGCAGGGACACCAGGAGGGGCTGGACACAGAGAAGGGACACAACACCCACGCCCGAGTCTCCAGGCCCTGCCTGAGGGGAATTCCTGCAGCCAGGAACGGCACCACGGTGGCTCCTGAAGCTCTGCTGCTCCTTTATTTTGCTTTTCCACCACCCAGCCCCGCATGAACTCCATGAAAGAGGAACAAATCCCTGTATTTTTATGGATGAATTCCCGTATTTTGCCGGAGATGCAGCTCAGCAGCTGGCAAATCCATGCCAAGCAACTTCCAGAGCTGGAATTGGCACCTCTCACCTCCCCAGCTCTGTGCTCCAGCCCAAGTGACAGCTCCTTTCTGTTTCAAACTGATGGAACAATGGGTTTGATATCAACACAGGCTGCTCCTCCCTCTGAAGGCTGGATGTAGGTTAAAGCAGAGGGATGCACGAGCAGGAGGGAAGGAAGGAAGGAAGGAAGGAGGGATACAAAGGGCCCAGAGAGGAGATGCTAATGGAACATGACTGACTTGTTCAGCAGGGGAGGAAAAAAGGAGAAGTTCAGAGAAGGGAAGAGAGCAAACAGCAATACAAGCTGACACAGGGCATTCCCAGTGGGAAAAGGATGGGAAGTTAAGTAAAGCTGGGGGAGCAGAGGAGCAGGAGCAAGGCCCAAACAGAAATAGCACAGGCGGAGTTTTCCCCTGAGTCAGAGCCCGCAGCAGCTCCTGCTGCTGGAGCCAAAATCAAAAGGGCTTTTCCCAATTCTTTTTTGGGAGAGGTGCTACAAGTGATGACAATTCCTGCTGGTCTGCTGAGGACCACACCCGGGGTTGTGGGGGTGAGGATTCCTGAGCAGCAGCCGGGCCAGGCTGCAATTAATAATGGGAAATTTATTGAGGAATTCCTGCTGGAGAATTCCTCAGCCAGCCAGCCCTCCCCTGTGCCAGCTTGTCTTCTGCCTTCTGGGCTTGGCCACACTCTCACACTCATTTAAGCAACTCCCACACCGTGGCTCCTGATCCAGCTGCTTTTTTGGCTGCCATAAATCAGCTTCATTTTTAGAGGTGCAGATTTTATACTGGGAATGTTCCTCACGTGGTTCACCTTCTCCTTCTTCCTCATCAGGACTTCCTGGCTCCAGTTCCAGGGTGCCAAGTTTTCAGTAAGGAATTACTGAAGTGGATCCTACCCTGACCTCCACTATTTAGGAATTCTACTCCATTCCTGACCCTCCACTCAGTCAGGAGAGGCTTTTGATCATCACCACCAAGCCTCTGGATCAGTATAAATAAAATAAGGGATGTTATAAATAAAATAAAGGACGATGGGATGTGTTGGGATGCCCAGAGGGCTGAGGAGCACTTAAAGCTTCCAGCACATGCCTGGCACCACTCTGGGGCTGGCAGTGTGCACAGAGCCTGCTGTTCCCACAGGAAATGGGAGTTCCCAGTGGCACAGGAGACCCCCAGGATTATCCTAAAGGAAATGGGAGTTCCCAGTGGCACAGGAGCCCCCAGTGGCACAGGAGACCCCCAGGACTATCCCATAGGAAATGGGAGTTCCCAGTGGCACAGGAGACTCCCAGGATTATCCCACAGGCAACAGGGGGTTCCCAGCAGCAGAGGAGCCCCCATGCCCGTCCCAGAGGCAGAGGAGCCCCCAGGCCCACCCCAGAGGCAGAGCAGCCCCCCATGCCCGTCCCAGAGGCAGAGGAGCCCCCAGGCCCACCCCAGAGGCAGAGCAGCCCCCCAGACCCATCCCAGAGCAGAGGAGCCCCCCAGGCCCGTCCCAGCAGCACAGGAGCCCCCCAGGTCCATCCCAGAGGAAACAGGGGGTTCCCAGCAGCAGAGCAGCCCCCCATGCCCATCCCAGAGGCAGAGGAGCCCCCCAAGCCCACCCCAGAGGCAGAGCAGCCCCCCAGACCCACCCCAGAGGCAGAGGAACCCCCCAGACCCACCCCAGAGGCAGAGCAGCCCCCCAGACCCACCCCAGAGGCCGAGCAGCCCCCAGACCCACCCCAGAGGCAGAGCAGCCCCCCAAGCCCACCCCAGAGCAGAGGGGCACTCACACATTCCGTTGGGAGCTGCCAGGGGCCCGCGGGGCCCGATGAGGTTCCCGGCCATGGGCGCCATGCCCGGCGGAGCGGCCCCAGTGCCGGGGTGGAGGCTGCTGGGCATCATCCTCCCTGCCAGGGGCTGCCCAGGCAGCATGGAGCCCGGCCCTGGCATCTGACCTGCACGGGGAGAGGCACAGCTGAGGCCTGGGGAGGGGAGAGCAGTGCTGGGGTTGTGCCCCCAGCAGCGGCAGAGCCTCGCGTCACAGGCGGCCCCGTGCCACGAAACTCCCAGGAAATTCCTTTTTCATCCCCCAGCACACCTCCAGCAAGGGCCAGGGGGCACCTGGAATCTCCTCACAAGGGAAAAGTGGGAGACAACACAGTCAGACCCAGTGCTGGCACTGAGACCACGGCAGAAATTCCATCCCATGGAGTGCAAGCGTTGGGGGGCAAAGGGAGTAACGAGGAGCAGAGGAAGAGCCCTTGGTGGGAAGGAGCAGCCACGGAGCCTCAAGGATGAATTCTGTGGGAGAACTGAAACCATGCAGTTAAAACTGCCCAGGAATTCCTGCTATGATTCCCTGCTTTGCTGTCAGGGAGGATTCCAAGGCTCTTCCCCACAAACCAGCTCCATGGGAGGCTTTTGATCATCCTGTTCCAGCTCCAACACCTTGGGCACCTCCAGCTTGGGGCTGATGCTTTAAAACCTCCTCTGAGGGATGGTTTGGGCATCATCCAATTCCATTTCCTTCAACACAATCCCATGGAGGGCCAGCATTTTAATGAGACAGGGATGGAAATGGCTCCTTCCCCCCAACCCCAGGCAAGGGGGGAAGGATCCAAGAGCCAAAGGGGCTCCAGGAGAGCTGGAGAGGGACTGGGGACAAGGGATGGAGGGACAGGACACAGGGAATGGCTCCCACTGCCACAGGAATGGAATATTGGGAAACATCATCCAGTTCCAAGCTCCCAAAAGACTCAGAGGCTTTGCAGCAGGAAGAAGATATTCACAGCCACGAGGGGTGTCATCCACTGGCAAAATTAAGGTTGATCAGGGAATAAAAATATAAAAACTGGAACAATGCAGCTGTGTTTGAGAGGCCCAGGAAAGGTGGGAGCTGAGGAATTCCCAGCCTGGGAGCTGCCAGCTGACAGGAGCCTCGGGAATTTGGCCATCCCTGAACACCACAGGCCTGTGAGGTTCTCTCTCACTAACCAAGTGATTAATATTAAAATCCCTCTTCTGAACCACCTGAAGCTGAATCAGACTTTACTACACACTGAGTGGCTTCAGGTGAAACTCCAGCACTGGGCAAGAATTCCTCCAGGGAAAGGCTGTCAAAGCTGCAGGGACCTGACGAGTCCAGGATGTTTTATATGCAAATCAACCCCAGCTGAACTGAAATCAGCACTGAACAGAAACTAAACCTACTTTATAAAATGTCTTTTTTTCATAAATGCAAAGCGTGCCCCATCCCTGGGAGTGTGCCAGGCCAGGCTGGATGGCACAGTGGACAGCAGGAGGTGGCAGGGGTGGCACTGGATGATCTTTACAGTCTCTTCCAACCCAAATCAACTCCAGATCTCCCAGCAGTGCTCCCTGGGAAGCTCCCTCCTCCTTCCTGGGCCACAGAGTGTCCTGAGCTTGTTCCCTGTTAAACCTTGGAGGTTTAAATCCCAGTGGTGCTGCTGGTTTGCTGAAGCTGTCCTGAGCTGGGAAGCTCCTCTGTGTGGGGATTTTTTCCCTTCCTGACACGGGATGCAACATTTTTATCTCCAAATCAGCTCAGGGAGCTGGCAGAGGAACCAAACCCACCCCATCCCAGCCCCAAAACACCCAGGCTGAGTCCCCAGGCACTGAACCCACCCGGAGTGGGATGAACCGAGGGGAAATCAGGGAAAAGCAAAGCCCTGCTTCCACAGAGATGTTGTTGTTTTTTCCTTTTTTTTTTTTTTTTTTTTTTTTCCAAGAGAAAGCGCTCCAAGACAGCGGCTCAAGCAGAAAATGTGGAAGTGTGACCTACATAGGGGGGAGAGCTTAGGAGCAGCAGCTGTGGGAAGAGATCCAGCCCAAAGGTTCAGCATGATGAGACTGAGCTGACTGAACAGCCCTGACACGGAGGGGCTGGGCAGGCTCACCTTCCCCTGCTGCCAGTGCAGCTCCCAGCCCAGGGAAACGGGGAGGAGCTGCCTTTAGAGGCTCTCCAAGGTATTTATCTCCATTCAAAAGCCTCTCCTCTCTATTAAATCAGCACTTGAGGAGCACTGATAAGCAGCCCAGAGGGGTTTTGTTTTGATGCACGAGGCTTGGAGCTGATCCAGATTGTCCAGCACCTCTCCCTGCCCAGGGAAAAACCTGTGGGATCCTGCAGGAGGGGCCTTTGGTGGGCAGGACACCTCTCCCTGCCCAGGGAGAACCTGTGGGATCCTGCAGGAGGGGCCTTTGGTGGGCAGCATTTTGTGGGCTGAGCCTGGCTGGCACCCTGCTCTCCTGAGCTGACACAAATCAAGCAGAGAGCAGCTCCAGGGAATGCCTGCTGGCACCCCAAGGTGTGCTCCTTCCCACTGGGAACGGGTTTCAGGAATGGTTTGGGTTGGAAGGGCCCCCAAAGCTCATCTCACTGCACTCCTGCTGTGGGCAGGGACATTCCAACAGCAAATCCCTCCCTCCCTCCCTCCCTCCTGCCTCCCCCCAGCCAAGCAGTGTGAATAATTAACCACAATAACTCATTTAGCCTCGTGTCTCAGGGAGGCAGAGGCAGAATTTCCATTTCACTGGCACCCAGCACTCCTGCCCCTCCAGAGCCGGAGCCGTGCCCGGCCCGCGCCGGGATCACCATTCCCTGCCTCCCGGGGAGCACGTAGGGCACACCAGGAGTATCCTGTGAGGACATGTAGGATACACCAGGAGTATATCATGGGGTAGGATACACCAGGAGTATCTCGTGAGGAGCACGTAGGGCACACCAGGAGTATCTTGTGAGGACATGTAGGGCACACCAGGAGTATCTTGTGAGGAGCACACAGGATACACCAGGAGTATCCTGTGAGGAGCACGTAGGGCACACCAGGAGTATCTTGTGAGGAGCACGTAGGGCACACCAGGAGTATCTCATGAGGAGCATGTAGGATACTCCAGGAGTATCTTGTGAGGAGCACACAGGATACACCAGGAGTATCCTGTGAGGAGCACGTAGGGCACACCAGGAGTATCTTGTGAGGAGCACACAGGATACACCAGGAGTATCTCACGGGAGCACACAGGATACACCAGGAGTATCTTGTGAGGAGCACATAGGATACACCAGGAGTATCCCATGGGGAGCACGTAGGATACACCAGGAGTATCTTGTGAGGAGCATGTAGGATACACCAGGAGTATCTTGTGAGGAGCACGCAGGATACACCAGGAGTATCTCACGGGAGCACACAGGATACACCAGGAGTATCTCATGGGGAACACACAGAACACACCAGAGGTATCTCATGAGAACACATAGGATACACGTGGAGTATCCCATGGGGGAGCTGCTGCTGCTGTTCCCCTCCCAGAGGCCAGGACCCTGCACCAGCACCCCAGGGAGCAGCTCAGCCCTCCAGAGGGGAGGGGAGGGGCAGCACGAGGTCACTGCTGTCCTGGGCTCACTCTGATCCCCTCCCTGCTTCCAGGAATTCCAGAATTCATCAAACATTTACTCCTTCTAGTGACTCTACCCTGGGTACAACGCCGTGGAGCAGCTCCAGCCCCATCCACCAGCCCTGACCTGCATTTCCTTCCATCCCCACTGCTCCCTGCACCTCCCCAGCCAGCTCTGCACAGCTGAGGGAGGAATGGGGAGCACTGACAGCTGCTAGGGAATATTTACCTGAAGGAACTGAACTCAAAATCCTTTTCTCTACCCAAAAAGCCCCCTGGAGTCATCACCAGGCCAAACAAGGAAGCAAATAGCATCCAGCAACTTAATTTAAGCCCACAAATAATGAAATGCTCAGCAGCTGAAAAACCCCAAGCCCAAAATTCCTGACAAAGTGTTTTTTTTGGGTTTTTTTTTGGAGTATTTCAACCATTGACAGAAAATGAGGTAAAGTCTATCTGGGAAAAGGTTATTAACGTTCCTCCTCCAGCTGTGGTGGGAAGTGTACCCTGTCCTCCTCATCCCATTTCTGCCTTAGGTCAGAAATTATTTACCAGGTGTAAATCCCACCTGAAGGAAGAGTTAATAATGGCAGTTACTAATTCCCAGCTCTCTCTCTTCCTCCAAGAATTTCCAGAAGTTTCTTGTATTCCACACCATGGGTCTCACCAGAACCAGGAGTTCTCAGCCCACTGATCACCAGCCCAGAGCTTGAAGAGAAATCACTGAAGTGCCAAAAGTGGTACCATGGGGAGAAACTGGGAATTTGATTTCCTGTGACAATGACAAGGTGCAGCTTGTCACAGTGAAATTAGAATCCAACTTTGTTGCCCTATGTTAAAAATTTTCATTCCAGGCCAAAGGGGACAACAAAATAAGCTCAGGGAAAATGAATTCTGTGGTCCAGCAGAGGCAGACCAAGGAGAAGTGGGTGACCCTTGGGTGGAGATGTTCTCCAGATGGCTCCAGCACAACCCTCCACTGGAGATGTTCTCCACCACCACCACGTCCAGACTGACATCTGAGCTAAAAATCACATTTCTGGGAAAAGCCTCACTTTGAACTTCTAGTTAAAGAAGCCATGAGCAGGGAATTATCCTCCTCTCCTCCCTCTCCAGGTGCCACCTCAGATCCTTTCTCCCTGTGCCTCCCACCATCCCTTCAGCTCCCGTCAGTCACCCCAGGGCTGTGTTCCCTTCACGGTCTGCTGAGCCCAGCTCCCCTCCTGCTGAGGTCAGAACCTGTCTGAAACCCCCAGGGAGCACCAAGGTCAGCTCTGCAGTGAAAGCTGGCCAGCTGAGCAGGAGCTGTGCAGGCATTCCCAGCCCAGCTGCTCCTGGATCACTCTCAGGGCTTTGGGGGTTTCCTCTCCCCATCTCTGGCTGTCCCAGGCCAGGCTGGATGGGGCTTGGAGCAACCTGGGATGGTGAAGGTGTCCAAGGTGCAACCCAAACCATTCCAGGACTCCATGATCTCCTCACACTCAGCAAATTTTGGGATCTCCACCAAGGCTGCAGGAGCCTCGGGGGCAGACCCACTGAGGGAACTCACAGGTGTGGGGTTAACAAGCTGAAGTTCCCCAGTTTCATTTTCTCTCCAAGCTTCCCTCCAATGCTCTCAAGTCAGAACAACCCCACTGTGCAGCCAAAGAGCTCTGGCACCCCTGGGCTTCCCAGGCATTCCCAACAAACTTCCTCTGAAGAGCTCAAGGAAATGAGCCTCCCCTGCTCTCTGGCAGGGGCAAGATCAGCTGCAGACACAGAGGGGTTTGCTCCAAACTTTGAGCAACCTCAAATTCTTTCCTTTATGACAGAGAACTGCCAGAGGAGGGGAGGGCAGATCCTGGAGCTGGGGGCACAGGGAATGGGACAGCTCTGGATGCTGCCACAGGAGCCAGGAGTGCTGAGCCTCAGCCAGGCCCCTGCTGCCCTCACACAGGGGAAAGTCAATCAGCTTTAATCAGACCTGGAACAGAGATGTTCTGGCTAATTAACAGAGCACATTCCCTGTCCCTGCCCCAGGAGGAGCTGCTGGGAATGCAGAGCCTGGGTGGCTACGAGGGGCTGTGTGAGCCAAGGATGGGAACTCAGAGCAGCCAGCAGTGAACAAATACAAATAAATACAAATAAATACAAATGCTTTAATCTTGTCCCACTGCCAGCCTCCACTGCAGGGAGAGCTGTGTATGGATGTGCCAGGACTCCCTCCTTTCCTCTCTCCTCATTTGCCAGTTTTCCCTTTCCAGGTTATTCCTTCAGGGCCATGTGAGAACCCTGAGCCCACAACAGACCCACTGAGCCAGGATGTTAAATCTGAGTCTAAAACCAGACCATGTTTTATCACACTCCCAGTCCCATTCCAGCACAAACCAGCTCCCAAACACTCCCAGGGATTTCTGTCCACAGTAAACCCAGGAACTCCCTGAGCCTCAAAACCAGAGTGAGCCTGAGCCTCACCAGAGAACTCTTCCCTTCCTGCCCAGTCACCAGTGCTCTGCAGCTGCTGAGGAACCCACTTGGATTAGATACTTCCCATTTTCCTGGTCACCTGCAAATCCTGCTGTTCTCCTCTGCCCTTCTGCTCCTTCCCAAAGCAAACATTTTCTGTCTCAAGAGGAAAACTCAAGTTCCTGCAGCTTCTTGTTGCCATGTTCTATTTGGATTGTGACACCCAAGCTTTCCAGCTTCTTCAGCAGTTCCTATGAGAAATCTCCCCAAATATTTTTGGCTAATAACTGATCAGGTCTTCTTCTGGAGGAGGTTTTGGTCAAGCTCCTCCAGTCCCACAGCCAGGTTCCCACGTGGCAGACACCATTATTTGAGTTTAAATGACCATTTTAACAACCTTTAACAAGTAAAAGCTGCCATTTCCCACCATCACCTGATCACCCCACCCTCTGGAATCAGGAATTCCCACCCTTGGAGGTCCCCAACCCTCAGCAGGGCAAGTCCCCTGCCAGCAGGAGAGGCTGGACTGGAGATTTCCAGGTGACCCTCTGATCCTGTGACCCTCCCCTGGCATCAAACACACCCAGGCAGGACCCAGGAACCTCTCACAGTCACATCTCCTGCCAAAGGAAGTTCCTTGAGGAGCTTCTGCCCCTGCTGCTTGTCCCCTCATTCCTGTCCATGGTTTGGTGTGCCATGAAGGGGAGGATTTGAGGAGAGATTGCTTCTGAAGGAGCATCTGCTCAGATCACCAAGTATAAAACAAGTCTAAGGAAACACAAACAACCTAAAAACATCTGGAAGTGCTTGGGGCAGCTTCATATTTCACTTTACTTTAGAGCTTGACTGTCCCAGGCAGGGCACTCCCAGCCCTGCCAGACAACCTGCTCTGGGGCTCATGAGCCTCTCAGGGAAAAAAAAAAGTGTTTTCTGTTGTTGGAAGGAATTTCTCCTGTTTGTGTCCACTGCTGGGGGGAGCCTGGCCCTCCCTCACCCCTGATTTTGGGGTTTCCCACCTTCCATAAGACACCTCCTCCCCACACTCCATCTGAAAGCTCCACGATGAAGCTGCAGAGCAAGCAAAGCTCATCCTCCCAGCAAACTCTGCCAGACAGCAGCACCACCACAAACCAGCAACCCAGACCACCCCAGGGCTTCCCCAGGGGGGTTCAGGGCAGGAACCCCCTGCTCCCAGCTCTTACCTGGCTGAGGTGGGTGAGGAGGTGGCATCTGGTGGTGCATCATGGGGTAGGGCGGGGGCTGCTGGTGGGGCAGCAGCCCTGGGTGTGCTGGTGCCCCCAGGGGGGTGATGCCAGGCCCGCTGGGGTGCTGGTGGGGCTGCTGGGGGTTCTGGCTGTGCTGCTGCTGCTCCATTTGCTGGCGAGCCCTTAGCTCAGCATATTTCAGCTGCTCCATGTGGAAGTTCTGCCTCTCGGTCAGCAGCTGCTGCCTCTGCTGCTCCAGCTGGGCCAGGAAAGGGGACAGGAGGCAGAGGGGAGTTAGGAGTTGTTAGAAATGCCAAGAGTTACTATTTATTACAGTGTGAAAAATGACGGGTTTTATACTTTTTATATAAAATATTTATATAAAATATTATAATTTTATATATTTTATATTAATTTATAAGTTTAATAAAAATAAAATCAAATAGAATAAAAATGGACAATTGGGAGACAGGAAAAGAGAGCTACTCAGCTGAGGGTGTAAAGCAACACCCCATCTGTCTTTAGAGCCTTTGTTTTTAAGGACCCCTGTGTTACATATTTAAATAAGCTAATGCATGATTCAAATATTCATTTTGGTTTCAAGACCCACCCCTAAATATACAATTTATCTGTAAAATTCCATGTAGTCTGGGTAGATGTTGTAAATCTGCCTTCTGAAGATTCAAACCCTCAAAAGGCTCCATTGTTCTTTATCAGCAATCTTTTTTTTTCACAGGAATGTCAGAAGACCCTTCTGGCTTCTATCTAGTTAGAGGTTACAAAAAAGTACAACCCCCATCTCTACTTTGTTACAATTAGGAAATATACCTTCATTACATTTTTAAATTCCACAAATGAAAGGAAATACAGCACAACCTCCTTCCATGATATGTATAACATTGATGTCAATATTTGCCAAAAGCCAACTCCAAAATGTGCATTTATAACAACAGGAAGGATGCATTTCAAACCTGCTCCTGCCAAGCAGGGGGCTGGCTTGGGAGAAGCCTCAATCCCAACCCCACCAAACCCAACCTGAGCTGCTGCCCTGTGGGTGTTTGCAGCAGTTCTGGGAAAGGCTCTGGAGCTTTTCCTAGCTGGGACACATCAACTCTCCTTGTTTTGTGCTAAAACCCCTCAGCAACACAGCTCCTCACTCACTGAGCTCTGCCTGGGATCTCAGCCCTAACACAGCTCTGAAGGAACTGGGGGTTTCCCTCTCCATTTTCTGCAGGTTGGAATGAATGAGGGAGAAGAGGAATCTCAGGGGATTTTCTAGGTAAGCCTGGAGCAGAAGGTGTGCTCAGCTCCCTGCAGGAGCTCAGGGATCACAGGCAGGATCCCTCTCCACCCTTTGAGTCAGGAACTGGATGTCACAGCAGCCAGACACCAGTGATTTGCACTGTGATGTGAAAAACCTTCTGTCATTTAGGCCAATTAACATCAAATGGGCTACTTTGATTAATGATGAAGTCATGTAGAGAGTGAGACCTGAGCAAGCTGGTCTAGGGAAGGTGACCCTGCCCTGGGTGGAACTGGCTGATCCAGAAGATCCTTCCAAACCAAACCAAACCAAACCAAACCAAACCAAACCAAACCAAACCAAACCAAACCAAACCAAACCAAACCAAACCCAAACCAAACCAAACCAAACCCAACCCAGTCTGAGATTCCACGAAAAGACAAAAAGGCTACAGAAAGCATTTCCTGCTACTGGGCATTTGTATGATGGCTCAGTGTTCTGCTGAAGGAAGTGATATTTCGTTGATTTAAGGAATATTGACACATTCCCACGTTATTCCTCTTGGACAGCCCAAGGTCTGCGTGCCTGGTTTACAAATATTTCACCAGGGCTTTCAGGTAGGCTCCACGAGTCAGCTGAAAAGCAGGTTGCCAAGGAGACTCTCACCTAGCACGAGCCCTCCAAAAACTCCCCGAGCTCCCTCAGCAGCCGGTGCTGGCAGCCTGGCAGGGCTGGGGAGCAGGAAGGGAGCTCCACAGAGGAGCCATTCAGCAGCCCCAGCTGGGCCGAGCTGATGAATTAAACATGCTCCTGGCCGGGGTGGAGTGCCTGCTGCAGGGTACACAATGGCATCATTCACGCTGCCCTGGCTCTTTTCTCCTGGGACACTCTGAGGGAAGCACCCGAGAAATCCTCCCCAGCGGGGAAATGGGGCGTGTGGGGAAACATTCCCGAGGTGGCAGACAGCTGCGAGAGGAATTCCCGCAAATGACCCCAAACAAAGGCTCAGGCGACACTTTGTTATTCCTTTTGAGACCCTTTTGTGGCCTGCCTTTGCTCTCTTCGTGGCTCCCCATCCTGCCGCAGTTTAAAAGAGGCTTTTACAAGGATGCCCAAACAGCAGCCAGCGCCTGAAAATTCCCACTGGAGAAGAAAAACCAAGTAGAAGACTCTTCTACACAATCCCTGGGCTTGGGAATAAGGAAAGACAGTTGGACAGAGGAAAAAAAAGGCACAAAAATATAAATTATAGCATGAGTTGGTGTTAAAGCTGAGCCAAGTTTAAGCTTGGGCTCTGGTCCAGAACCCAAACTCTGGTTCTGTCAGAGGCTCTGTCACCACCTCAGACACAGCCCCGGCCTGGCATTAAAACAACTTTTCCCAGGAACACATTTTCCAGTGGGAACTCCATCAGTAACTGCAGCTGCTCCCCAGTCTCAGTCATTCCTGCAGCTGGGATGAGGCTGAGAACCTTCCCCAAGGTCAGCTCCTGGCACTGCCACAGAACCCTGCAGGGGTGGCCTTGGGAGGGTCTGAGATCACCCCTGCCAGGCAGGGACACTGCTGCAGGGACACAGGGATGTGTCCAGCTGGGTTTGGGACACAGGGATGTGTCCAGCTGGGTTTGGGATGTCTGCAGAGAGGGGGAGACTCCAGGATGCCCTGGGGAGCTGTTCCAGGGCTCTGCCCCTCCATGGACAGAGGCTCTTCCTCCTGCTGAGCTGCAGCTCCTCGTGCTTTGCTTTGTGGCCACAGCTCCCTGTGCTGTCTCTGGCCCCATCCTCTGCCAGCCCTGGGGGAGATTTGTGGGCATTGCTGGGATCCCCTCTGAGCCTTCCCTTCCCCAGCCTGCCCAGGCCCAGCTCCTGCAGTCTCTGCTCAGCAGAGATGCTCCAGAGCCCTGAACATCTCCGTGGCCTCTGCTGGAGCCTCTCCTGCAGAGTCTCCTACAGAAGCCCACTGAGGAAATGGGCTGGAATTCAGGGAGGTGGCTCTGGGTGTCCCACCTGACAATCCCCCAACATCCAACTCCTGTTTCTGCTGCACCAGGAGGGGCAATCCAAGCATTTCATGTTCACTCCTAACACATCAGTCTGGTACAGCCTCATCTCCAGCACAGAACTTCCTTTCAGCAGGAATTCCCTCATGGAAAGGGGGCTCAGGCCTTGGAACTGTCCAGGGAGGTTTGGAGTGCCCATCCCTGGAGGTGGCACTCAGAGCTCTGGGCTGGGGACAGGGTGGGGACTGGGCACAGCTCAGACTCCACGGGCTGGGAGGGCTTTTCCAACCTCAGGGATTCCTCCCTGAACAGAACCAGCAAAGCTTCAGGTGCCATCAGAAATTCTGGGTCAGCAAAGCTGCACCAACGAGCCCCTGTTGAGTTTCCCACACTCAGCACTGGCACTGCTCGGCTCAAACACAAATAAATGTGTTTTGCCTGCAATGTAACACCCTCCAGTCTGCAGCACTGATCCCTGTCAACACTCACCCAGCCCTGCTCCTTCCCTGCAAGGAAAAGCCAGGGCAGCAGGAACGACAGGCACAGTGTGCAGTGGCAGCAAGGAGGTTTTTTCTGCTTTAATTATTCCACTAAATATCCACAATGACAGGTGAAAAGCCCGAATTTAACCAGCAGGAAGCCAAGGGGAAAAAAATCTGTATGCACATTTTTAAAAAGGGAAATGTCATATGCCTCAAAAGGGAGGAAAAAAAATAAACCTCTCCCTGTCACTAATGGAATATATCCCCCAAAGAAAGAATCTGCAGGGAACCTTTCCAAAAGAGTTGGGTCCATTTCCTGAGCTGCCAATCAAACACAGACTCAAAGGGTGGAGGATGTGGAGCAATCCAGAAATTCCTGCTGACATCCTGCTCCAAGAGAAGTCCACATCCTGTCAGACTCCATCAGTGTGATTAGGGGGAGCTCTGGACTGGAAATGAGGTTCTCCATCCATGGAGAGGGTGGCCAGGCTCCCCAGGGATGTGGCAGAGCTCAGGCAATGCCTGCAGGATGCTCATGGTTTAGTTTTAGGTGCTGTGAGGAGCAGGAGTTGGAGCTGATGCCCTCTCCAGCCTGAGATAGGATTCCATGAATGCCAAATGGGGGTGTAATTCCATTAAACTCACACAAAAGGGCAAATGTGGCAATCCCTGCAATTGTGAATCAACATAATCCAGCCTGAATCTTCAACCCATCCATGGTAACTCTCTACTCACAACAATGAGGCAGCTACACAACAGAAACAAAGGAATTAAAAACTGGCCATTCTGATAAAAATGATACTTTGAGTCAACTTCCAAGCAGCTGGAGAGGAAGCACTTCTCCAAAGCCCCTGGCACCACACGTGACACAACTCCTGGTAATTCCTGAGTAATCCAGGCCCAGACAGCTCCTCTCCGTGTCCTGACCTCACTCCCCCCTTCCCCTCTTCTCCTGAAGCTGCTGCTGCCTTCCCAGCTCAGGCAAAGCCATCATCATCATCACCACAAAGTGAGGCTGCCACTCCTGGGCATTCCCCTTCCACCTCCAGGGCTTTCCCAAGGGCTGCTCAAACCCCTGAACTCTCTCCTTGGAACCCACTCCTCACCAGGGTCAGGGGGAAAGGCAGACAGGACTGGTTCCATTCCCTGGGGAAGGGAGGGTTCCAGCCCTTCCACTCTTTCCAGGGAAAAGATTTTCTCAGGTCAGACACAATCCATGTGAAAAGGCCAGGGAAAGGCTCAGTTCCACGTTCCTGCTTGGAGTAGGGATAAGGAAATAAATCCAGGATACCCCCAGTGTGCTGCTCATGGAATAGAGAAAACACTGGAGGGAGGAGGAAAGGGCTCAAATGCCACTGAGGGAGGGAATTCTGGATTCCAGCTGAAGGAGAAGGAGAAGAGAAGGAGAAGGAGAAGGAGAAGGAGAAGGAGAAGGAGAAGGAGAAGGAGAAGGAGAAGGAGAAGGAGAAGGAGAAGGAGGAGGAGGAGGAGGAGGAGGAGGAGGAGGAGGAGGAGGAGGAGGAGGAGGAGGGGAGGAGGAGGAGGAGAAGGAGAAGGAGAAGGAGAAGGAGGAGAAGGAGAAGGAGAAGGAGAAGGAGAAGGAGAAGGAGAAGGAGAAGGAGAAGGAGAAGGAGAAGGAGAAGGAGGAGGAGAAGAGAAGGAGGAGAAGGAGAAGGAGAAGGAGAAGGAGAAGGAGAAGGAGAAGGAGAAGGAGAAGGAGAAGGAGAAGGAGAAGGAGAAGGAGAAGGAGAAGGAGAAGGAGAAGGAGAAGGAGGAGGAGAAGAGAAGGAGGAGAAGGAGAAGGAGAAGGAGAAGGAGAAGGAGAAGGAGAAGGAGAAGGAGAAGGAGAAGGAGAAGGAGAAGGAGAAGGAGAAGGAGAAGGAGAAGGAGAAGGAGAAGGAGAGCTGCTGCTTTTCCAGATGTTGGCACACAGATGTTTGCAGTGAGAGGTTCACTTACTGCCTCTTTCTCCCTGTCCATGATGGTTTCCAGCTCCTCAAAGTGGCGAAGTTTTATCTCCAGCTTCTTCATCTGAGTCTCCACCAGAAGGGCCACCAGGGACTTGATCTTCCTCTCCTCCACAGCTGCCAGGTGCTGGGGATGAAACACAGGGGTTGTTCTGTGACACTGGGCACAGGAAGGGGCTTGGAGGGAGGGAATCACCCAGCTTCAGCCATCCTATTCCACTTCTGGACAGAAACCAGGGAATTAGATTATAAATCTTATAATTTATAATTATAACCAGAGGCCCTTGGAAGATTATTAAGGTTTTAATCAAATAAATAAGTGGGAAGGTGTGGTGAGGATGCTCAGAGCAGTCCAGCTCTGCCCTCCCAGCACTGGGAGCACTTCCAGTGGGAATGCAAATGAGGGAGAAGGGTCTGTTCAGTGGAGTCAGCTGAGGGTCACCCAAAAAGCTGCCAGCAGGACACAGACAGGAGGCTGTGACCCAGAATGACCCCAAACCAGGGAGATGGCACTGCCACTAAAAAAGATTCTTCGCCATTTAAACAGATTTTTCTCAAGTAGAAGGCAAATTGATTCTTTCCAAGGATTAACTTCATCCCATTTATATACACACACATAAATAACACCAGAGATCTGTGTGTATATATATATATTTGCTACATGAGACAGCCATGGAAGGGTTTCACACCCTCAGAGTGTGACAAGTGTGGTCATGATGCCTTTCCCTGTTTTGGTGAAAAACCTGCTGCTCAGAGTGAGAATGCACCTGCCCTGCCCTGCCCTGCTTGGGGGGCTCTGCATGCACAGGCACAGATGTGTCCAAGCCCTCCTGACACATCCCAGGGCTGGGATGTCTGAAGGGAGAGGAAAGGGCTGAGGGGAAGGAGGAAAAAAGGAAAAGCTGGAGCTGATCCAGCCCCAGCTGCAAACAGACCCCTACTGAGGGAGCTGGGCCCCAAAGTGGCTGAGAAGTGGGACAAACACAGAGCTGGAGGAAAGCAGCACTAAAAACCTCCCTGGAACCCTGGTTATAGTCAGAATTTCCCAAAGCCATGTGATATTTGTGTGCCATTTGCCTCCCTGACCCAGCAGCAGTGGAGGAGGGCTCAGTAAATGTGGGTAAATGCACTCCTGAGCCTCGAAAGTGAATTTCCAATCAGGTCTGAGAGAACCAGAGTGACCTCAGGCTCATCCAACACCACGTCCCTGAGAGACTCCAGCAGCTGCTCCAAAACTGACCAAAGTACTGCACACAGAATAATGAAACAGAGCTGACAGAGCAGGAAATCTCAGGTCAAATAACACTGTTTAGTAAAATCAACTCATTTCTGTGAAAATTCAGAGCGAGGGAATCACCTGGTGATGCAGAATCTTCTACCAAACACTTCACTCTGTTCCACATGTGCAATTTTAATAATGAAATGGGATGAACACCTACTCAAAGCACATGATGAGGTAAAGGACAGGTGTCAAAATACACCTTGGAATGGAAATTACCCCTGAAGTTTTTCCTAGAGAGCTCAAAGAGGCTGTTCCTCAGCCTGGCCTTAGCCAGGGCTTTCCACAGGCAAAGGACAAATTCCTGTGGCTGCAGCTGAGGAAAAGCAGGAACACAAATTCAGTGGCAATTTGAAATGCCTGATAAAGCCAGCACTGCAGCAGCCTCCAGTCAGAAATGAGCAAGTGATCCTAAAGGGCTTTTCCAGCCTAAATGATTCTATAAAAAAGAGTCATGGGATGCATGAAAGGTTTGGGTTGGAAGGGACCTTAAAGCCCATCCAGTGGGCATGGGCAGGGACACCTCCCACTGTCCCAGGCTGCTCCCAGCCCATCCAGCCTGGCCTTGGGCTCTTCCAGGGATCCAGGGACAGCTACAAATCTCTGGGAATTCCAGCCCAGCCCCTCCCCACCTCCCAGGGAACAATTCCTGCCCCAAATCCCACCCATCCCTGCCCTCTGGCAGTGGGATCCATTCCCTGTGTGCTGTCCCTCTGTCCCCAGTCCCTCTGCAGCTCTCCTGCTGCATCACTGGGATGGATCAGCAGCCTCCAGGAATGATCTCCTCAGTCCCAACCACCTCCCAGGAGGAATTCAGGGAGGTCACAAGATCAGTGCCTGGCAGGAGGTGGAACTGGGACCAGAGCAATTGTTCTGGGAAGGGGAAGTGATGGATCAAGAGCAGAAGTTCTGCAGCTCAGTCCCAGCTGGAGCAGAGCAGGAGCAGCCCAGGCCAGGATCCATCAGGGATACTTGGGCACAGAAAGGAAAAACCAGCTCACACTGGGTGTTCATTGAGAGGAAAAGGAGCAGAAGGTGCTTAAATTCTAATGCTGTTTGTTCAGAAAGCAGAACTTGTAAAAACACATTTATATTGTTGGGCTATATGAAATAAAGAGTCTCACCCTGAACATTCATGTTCACCATTTCTCAAACAGCACAACTCAACTTCTGGAAGCCTGATCCCAAAAAAAAAAAACCCAAAAAAACCAAACCAAACCAAACCAAACCACAACAACAAAATAAAAAAAACCACAAAACCCAAACCAAACCAAACCAAAAAACCACAACAAAAAAAACCCACAAAAAACCCCCAAAAACCCCAAACAAACAAACAAAAAACACAAACAAAAAAACCCCACAAAAAAACCCCAAAAAACCCCACAACCAAACCAAACCAAAAAAAACAACAAAAAACCCCCACCACAACCCCCCCAAAAAAACCCAAAAAATTCAACAAAACAAACAAAACCCCACCAAAAAACCCCAAACCCCACAAAAACCTCAACAACAAAAAAACCACAAAAACAAACAAAAACCCCCCACAAAACCCAACAAACAAACAAAACACAAAAAACCCCACAAAAACCCCAAAAAACCAAAACAGAAAAAAAACCCCAAAAAACAAAACAGAAAAAACCCCCAAACAAACAAACCCCCCATTTCAATAATTTGTCTATAACCCCCATCTTCACTCAGAATCCAACTGCAATATTCCTCTGATACAAAATCCTAAGGAAAGCAGCTTTCCACATGACCAGGCCTAGAGTTTATGATGAAGAGTTTAATTACTCCCTCAGACAAGACACAGAGCACCCAAAGCTCTAATATTGTCTGGCTTTTTAAGTGAGTGGGAAGAGAAATCCCTGTTGAACCTGAGCTCTGCTCTGAAGTGTCAAGCACCTAATTACAATCCATGATTCCCTGGAATGGAAAGCTGCAGCTTTTCCAGAACATTATTCCTGCCCTAATGAAAAGTGCCACCAGCCAGGTCCCTGCTCCCAGCTGGTTATCTCCAGAGGAAGGGGAGCAGCAGCTCATCTTCATTTGGAGCAATAAAACACAGATTAAATCTTGTGTGTCCTCAGATGGATACAGGTTACCTGTGAGTCTGATGGACTGAGAGTCACCCTCAGGTTCAAAGCCCTGCACAAGGGAGCCACTCTGGACTCTGCACTTCACCAAGGTACTGAAGCTCAGCTTTGCCTGCAACTGGGATTTTAGTGGCCAGGGATATGGGATTTTAATGGTCAAGGATATGGGATTTTAGTGGCCAGGGATATGGGATTTTAGTGGCCAGGGATATGGGATTTTAGTGGCCAAGGATATGGGATTTTAGTGGCCAGGGATATGGGATTTTAGTGGTCAAGCATATGGGATTTTAGTGGCCAGGGATATGGGATTTTAATGGCCAGGGATATGGGATTTTAGTGGCCAGGGACATGGGATTTTAGTGGTCAAGGATATGGGATTTTGGTGGCCAGGGATATGGGATTTTAGTGGCCAGGGATATGGGATTTTAGTGGCCAGGGATATGGGATTTTAATGGCCAGGGATATGGGATTTTAGTGGCCAGGGATATGGGATTTTAATGGCCAGGGATATGGGATTTTAATGGCCAGGGACATGGGATTTTAGTGGCCAGGGATATGGGATTTTAGTGGCCAGGGATATGGGATTTTAATGGCCAGGGACATGGGATTTTAGTGGTCAAGGATATGGGATTTTAGTGGCCAGGGATATGGGATTTTAGTGGCCAGGGATATGGGATTTTAGTGGCCAGGGACATGGGATTTTAGTGGCCAGGGACATGGGATTTTAGTGGCCAGGGATATGGGATTTTAATGGCCAGGGACATGGGATTTTAGTGGCCAGGGATATGGGATTTTAGTGGCCAGGGATATGGGATTTTAGTGGCCAAGGATATGGGATTTTAGTGGCCAGGGATATGGGATTTTAGTGGCCAGGGATATGGGATTTTAATGGCCAGGGATATGGGATTTTAGTGGCCAGGGATATGGGATTTTAGTGGCCAGGGATATGGGATTTTAGTGGCCAGGGATATGGGATTTTAGTGGCCAGGGATATGGGATTTTAGTGGCCAGGGATATGGGATTTTACAGCCTTGTTTGGAAAGTAAGGACTAAAATCTCCCCCATCTCCTGGGTTCAGAAGGAGGGGCTGCATCACCCACCATCCTCACTCTGGGGAAAAAGTCTGAAGTTAAAGAGTCAAAGATCAGAGTGGAGAAGTTAATGGGACACACAACACCTCACTCTGTCCACGTGAATCCCTCAGGAATAAACACCACCCATGCTTTGCTCCTGGATTCTATAAAGCAGGTGGATGTGGAATGTGGCACTGAATCCAAGAGCCATTAAAAACCCCCAAATTAAAACTTGAATCCAAAGGGATTTGTAAAGAGAAAACAGATTTGCAGAAGATATTCTAAAAGCAACCAAAGCAGCGTGGCTCCTGCAAGGAGGCAAGGCAAGACAACGTGCAATTAGTAATTACAGGGTAAAGAAAAGCTGATTCAACACAGCTCATTAGAGACCACACACAAACAGGAGATTAAGGGGAGACACCAACGTGCTTCTAAGAGAACTCTTAACAAAACACAAAATCATTCAGGTGTCTGTGGAAGCTGCAGTGCCAGGACTGAACATCCCTCTGTGTTTGCTCTAGGGGTTTGTGCCCCTCAGCACCACAGCCAGAACTCCAGCAGACAAAAGCCTTGCCAAGAAGTCACACACATTTTGGGGCTATTCCTTAGGGATGCTCATCAAGTTCATAATCACCCAGGGAGCTGCTGAATTAAAACTTGTTTGTTATCTCCCTCAGGGGCTCAGGCAGGAGAGCTTAAGGCAGCACTTGTGCTCCTGTGAGGTGTCAGGGATCAGAGGGTGAACCCCACAGCTCTGGGCCCAAGCAGCACCCCAGGCACAGCTCTGCTGTCCCTGGAAGCCAAGCCCAGGGTGTTGGGACAGCACCAACCTTGGCTTTGGTGGCAGCAGAGGCCAAGGCAGCAGCTGCAGCTGTGGCCACGTTGCCTTCAGAGATCTCGTGCTCCACTTTCTTCTTCCCAGCCTCAGCCTCTTTGTCTTTGCTGCCATCAACGTTCTCCTTGTTCTCTTCTGCCTCCTTTTCCTCTGCAAGACATCCCCAGCCCAGCCTGTTACATGGGAGGGCTCCACACTCATTAGTCAGGCACTAATTAACTCATCCTCAGTTCCAGCACTGCTCCCAGCCAAATGCTGACTGGGGAACCCCAGCTTGAGAGGATCTGATCCAATAAATGGGGCCACTTGAAATGCTCTTCATTGCCATCCCTTCAATATCAGCTCCCCCTCTTCATTTCCAAATCAATTCCATCAAACCCAAACACTCCTTATTCACACAGTGATAAAAAGCTGAATCTAAGCTGCAGGAAAAAAGCAATATATCCATTCCCACCCCTGGCAGTGCCCAAGGCCAGGTGGACACTGGGGCTGGGAGCAGCCTGGGACAGTGGCAGGTGTCCCTGCCATGGGTGATCCTCACAGTCCCTCCCAACCCAAACCATTCTGGGATTTTTATGAGGCACAGGGGAAATGTCAAAAAGAAAAAGGTTTTATGTAGATGTTGTTACTCCTCAGCCTGTCAAAATCCAGGCCCTGCATCGCTTCCCAGGGACACTGAGCTGAAATGTTAACTTCCAAGGGGAGAAGTGAGCAGAGAAGCCCAGGATGGTTTGGGTTGGAAAGGACCTTAAAGCCCATCCAGTGCCACCTCTGCCAAGGGCAGGGACACCTTCCAGTATTCCAGGCTGCTCCCAGCCCTGTCCAACCTTCAACACCACCAGCATTTCCACCTCTTTGCATCCAAAACAATCAAACCTTGTGGAACATGGGTAACCCCCACCACTCCTGTTGGCCCACAGACACTTTGGTGCTGCAATTCCCTCCCCATCCCCAGGGCTGGGCAGCTCAGGGAGGGATTTGGTGCCTGAGCTCTGCAGGGAGGTTCAAGTGGAATCTGCCAGGGGAACACTCCCAGCTGGGTTTGGGGGCTGCCCCAAGCTCTCTGGGGAGGTGCTGGAGCAGCTCTGACCTGTTTTGGGCTCGGCAGCCCCTTCACCCTCGGGCTCCTTCTCGGTGCTCCGCTCGCTCTCCCCTTCCGGGACCTTCTCTCCTTCCTCGGTTTCACTCTCGGCTTTGCTCTCCACCTGGAGGGGAAGGGATGGGATGGACAAGGGCAGGGACAGGAGATATTCACTGTTCACTTTGTTCATGGCTTTCAAATGAATTCAGTACCACAATGGAAGAGATTCCATTTTAAAGGAAGGCAAATTTGACAAACGAATCCAAAGTGTAAAAAACAGCAACCTGGACAAAGCCCAGTGAGCCAGGCCAAGCTGGGTTACTCTGTGGGTACAAAAACTCCTCAGCTAAGATCACAGAACCAGGGGATGTCTGGGAATATGCAGGTTTCCAAGCCCTGAGCGAGTCTCCTCCATTTATTTCTTCCTAAATGTCCCTGTTTATCAGGGAGGCAGAAGAACCACCTGAAATCAGAGTGGGAAATCACCCCAAGGCTGCACTGATCAGCCCAGGTCAGTCTGAACTTTTCATCTAGTGGAGGCAACAAGAAATATCTCCTGTTGCTGCAGACTTCAGAAAAAAACACCCCCATTTACTTAGCAGGGATGTAGAAGGAATTAAATAAATAATTTAAAAATTAAATTTACATCTATAATCAAACATTAATTTATTAAAATCCACGTTAAACAACATTATCATAATACATAAGCAAATAAAGCAGTAGTAATTTAAATATTAGAATAATTTAGCAGTAATTAAACTGCTACCCTGCAATTCCAGGATGCCAGTTTAATCCCAGGTTAGTCTGAACTCTTCATCTGGTGAAGGAGGCAACAAGAAATATCTGATGTTGCAGACTCCAGAAAAAACACCCCCATTTACTTAGCAGGGATGGAGATGAAATTAAATAATAAATAAATAAATAAATAAATAAATAAATAAATAAATAAGAATTTAAAAATTAAATTTACATCTATAATCAAAACATTAACTTTATTAAAATACATGTTAACATTATCTTAATACATAAACAAATAAAGTAGTAATAATTTAAATATTAGAATAATTTAGCAGTAATTAAACTGGTACCCCTTCAATTCCAGGATGCCAGTTTAATCCCAGGTTAGTCTGAACTCCTCATCTGGTGAAGGAGGCAACAAGAAATATCTCCTGTTGCAGACTCCAGAAAAAACTGAAAGAACTGTTGCAGACTCCAGAAAAAACCACCCCCATTTACTTATCAGGGACGGAGAAGGAATTAAATATGAAATAAATAATTTAAAAATTAAATTTACATCTATAATCAAAACATTAACTTTATTAAAATCCACGTTAAACAACATTATCTTAATGCATAAACAAATAAAGCAATTTTAGTAATAATTTAAATATTAGAATGATTTAGCAGTAATTCAGCTGCTACCCTGCAATTCCAGGATGCAGTTTAATCCCAGCTCATGTCTGAAACTCTCACTGCAGTTTGAGGTACCTGGCTGTGGACACAGGTTATGGAAAAGCCACAAATGTGCTCCTGTGCTCATTATCAACAGGCTGAAGGATAATGATAATTAGTGTCTGATCTTTCTGGGCAGGGGGACACAAACACATCCATGCCCAAGGTTCCTGTGGGGGGAGGCTCTCCTGGAGCAGCTCAGGCAGAGCTGGCTGTGAGAGAACTGAGAGCTCCAGAGCCAGCAGCTCCTGAGAGCCCCTCCTGCCCAGCCCCTGTGCCAGGTGACACCCAGAGTGTCACCAGGATCCCCCAGGATCCCCAGTTCCCAGAGCATCTCCCCATCCCAGCTCCTCCCAGCCCAGAACAGCCCCCTGAGGTCCCACTGCTCCATCCCTGAGAAGAAGCTCTGTGGAGGCTGCAAGCTGTCCCTGTGGGGACACACACAACTGTCCCCTGTCCCACAGGCACCCTAAAACTGCTGAATTCAGGGTTGAAGTGCCACAACCTCCTGCCAGCAGCCCCAAACTCACCTTCTCTGCTGGCTGCCCCTCTGCCTCTGTTTCCATCTTCTCCTCCTCAGCTCCATCTGAGAAACAAAGGGGAAGGTTTCAGAATTGGCCCACAGCCACTCCCCACACTCTCTCTCTCTGTTTGGGGTTTAACTAAAATCTGCTGTTCTCTCCCAGGGGCTTCAGGAAGGTGCCAGCACTGAAGTGCTCCAAGCCCTGCCCTGGGGCACTTCCAGCTCCCCCCAGCCCTAAACCACAAACAAAGCCCAACTGGTGTTCCAGTGAGACCACCACGAGGACAGAGGAAGGAAGAACAAAGATAATGATGGAGCAGTCACTGGATGGGTGCAGCTGGTAGCAGGAGAGGTGGGAGAGCTGGGAGAGCATCCCAGACACAGCCCTTGGCAATTCATTTCTTGCTTTATAAACCATTGATTTCAAATGCTCCTGTAAGGACAGCTGGTTCTGGAGATCAGGGGATACCAACCAGCCACAGAAAAAACACCACAGAGGTGCCTGGATGATGTCCTAGAGTTCCTGATATTTTGGGGACTGCAAAATATCTGCAAGGAGGGATGGGAGGAAGCACAGCCTCGTGGTGCTGGCCCAGGATTTCACAATTTCATGTACAGAGGCATTAAAGGAGCTTATTCAGATCCTGGACTGGGGTGATGCAGAACTGCTGGTGACAAGCCCTGATCCATCTCTAAGCTTCTGAAGACATCAGCTGGTGCTGGGGGTTCATTTTCAGTAATCCTCATTTTCCTGCTAATTCCTGTGTGCCACACTGAGGAAAAACAAGGTACCAAGAGCTCTTCTTGAGCAGCAACAGCTCTGTAGAGGAATTTTTACACCATAACACAAGAAAAAACAACTAAAATGTCTGACTGAAGGGTAATAGTTTTCCTCATGGCCTATTTTAAGATGATAAACCCACTTATCTGAACTATCTGCCACCATAATTCAATTTAGGGAGACTGGGGACGTTCTTCCTCACAGGTTTTATCTCAGAGTCAGGATTTAGTGACCCAATAATGTCACAGGGAAAATCTCGATTAGATTTTGTCAGACAGCTCTTTCAAGCCTAGAAGCAGAGTTCCAAACTGGGCTTAAAAGTGTCATTCCTCCCAGGAAAGGGAAGGATTCACAAAGAAAGCTGGATTCAATCCTTTAAGGAAAAAAAAATAAAAATAAAAAGACAAAGTGCAGAACACTCTGAGTGTGCCCAGGGTGGTGGCACTCAAACCAAAAAAATACTGCACAGAAATACATAAATTGACACTCTTGGGGGGGAGGATCATCAAGATCATCCCATCCCACCCTGCCAGGGCAGGGACACCTCCCACTGTCCCAGGCTGCTCCAGCCCCAGTGTCCAGCCTGGCCTTGGGCACTGCCAGGGATGCAGGGGCAGCCACAGCTGCTCTGGCCAGGAGACCCCAGCATGGACCAGGGAGCTGCTGAGGGACTGATGATGCTGTGGAGAAATTCACTGGATCCCAGGATCACTGAGGCTGGAAAAAGCCCACCCAGCCCATCAACTGCACCCTGTGCCCCATCCCCACCTTGTCCCCAGCCCAGGGCACTGAGTGCCACCTCCAGGTGACACCTCCAGGGATGGGCACTGCAAACCTCCCTGGGCAGTGCCAAGGCCTGAGCTCCCTTTCCATGGGAAATTCCTGCTGTGCCCACCCTGAGCCTCCTCTGAGGCCATTCCCTCTCCTCCTGTCCCTGTTCCCTGGGAGCAGAGCCTGACCCACCCTGGCTGTCCCCTCCTGCAGTAGGAGCTCCAAACAAACAGGGCATCCCAGAAAGAAAAACTGCATCCCTTCCCCTCTTCAGAGAGGATTTTCTCAAGGAAAAGCACACAGAGCATCTCAAAGTGCTCTCAGATCCTCCCTTGTGGCAGGACACAGTGATGGACACCATCCAAACCCAAGTGCTCCTTCCCATTCCCAGGGACACCCTGGGGAGGGGGGGACGTGTGACACCAGGATTATTGCAAACATCCTGATTTAACCTCGCTCCTCTGGGTCTGGCTGCAGCAATAAATGCCAGGCTAAAATTAGCCTGACAACTTCAGACAGGTTGTAGTCAATGGGTTTTGAAAAGTGTTTTCCTGCCTCAGCTGCAGAGCCCTGATGTGCAGTGACAGCACGGTGGCTGCAGATCCAGGGCCACCCAGGGGTGGGACAACACAATGCAAGGGACAGCAGGTTCAGTTACCCGTGGTTAGTTTGGGAGGAAAATGAGTTTGCCTGGCTGGAAGCAGAGTTTTGGTTCTAAATCACAGGCTGCTCAAAGGATCCCAGAGTCATTAAGGTTGGAAAAGACTTTCAGGAGCATTGAGTCCAAACTGTGCCTGATCCTCACCTTGTCACCAGCCCAGAGCACTGGGTGTCACCTCCAGGCCTTCCTGGGACACCCCTGGACTCCACCACCTCCCTGGGCAGCCCCTTCTAACAATTAACACCATTTCCATGAAGAATTCCTCAGGAAGTACCTCCAAACAGCAGAGTCTGGTAAAACTTCATCCCTAATTCCAAACTGAAAGGATCACACAAAGCCCAAAACCCACCTGACCTCCTGCACAGCCATGACACAACTGCCTCTGGCCCTTGGCACAGACACAAACACAAATGTACTGATTTCCCTGTGTGATCTAATGAGCTCAATGAAAATATATCCCAGAGGAATTGATCACTTGGAGATCTGTGTCCCTGGGACAAAGGGGGAAGCCTTGACTTTAAGGAGAGAGCCCCTGAAATCCCTTTCCCCTGCACCAAAGATGCTCTTGAACTCTCTTCAGCAGCTTTGGTGCTGCACCTTGCAGGATGTGGAAATCAAGGATGACAGAACCATTAAAGCTGGAATGCTGAGACCATGGAGAATACTCTGAGACCATGGAGTCCACCCTGTGCCCAGCCCAGAGCTCTGAGTGCCACCTCCAGGCCCTCCTGGGACACCTCTGGGGATGGGCACTCCAAACCTCCCTGGGCAGCCCCTGCCAATATTTAACAACCCTTTCCATGAAGAAATTCCTCCTGATGCCCAACCTGAGCCTCCCCTGAGGCAGTTCCCTCTTGTCCTGTCCCTTGTTCCCTGAATGAAAGGACATTTCTTAGGTCAGGAAGAGGCAGATGGTTGTGAGGCACCACAGGACACCTCTCAAGAGGGAAAAGCCACTGGGAGATGAGGAATCATCACCTCTGCAGGCCCCTCTTAGCACCTGGGTCAGCAGGTATTCCATTTCTGTGGAATTCTGTTCTGTTGTGCACATTATCTCCATGAACACTGAGCCCTTTTTTCTAACATGTGAACTTGGGGCTGATTTCTGCCCAAGCCCAGCGACTCCAGAGAGAACTGAAATGGACTTTGGGCCAACAAGGAAACCTGTGAAGCATCTCCCTGCTCAGAATTCCCTGTGTGACCAAAGAGCTTCCAAGAACCAAAGTACCAAAGGTACTTCCTGAGGAATTCTTCATGGAACTGGTATTAATTATTAGAAGCAGCAGATCTGGAACCTCCTCTGTGGTGAGAGGAACAAACAAAGCTCTGCAAACAAAAGCAGAGCCACCTGCCTGAGCTTCAGCTCAGCAAACACTTTAAGGTGCCCTCCAGACATCCCAGACTCCTCTGTTTTCACTGAGGCAACACACAACCTGTCACAGCCAGGCTGCAGTATTAATATTTAATGGAGAGGAAATCCATGAGAGCTGTGGAAATATCCCAGCTCTGGATATGATAACGATGCTGTTATCTAAACCATCATTTACATTTCCCACAATAAATCAGGGCTGCACAGCTCTGCTTGTGCCTCACACAGCCTGGGGAGCTGGGAATTGTGTGAGCCACAGGGATTCACCAGGAGAGGAGGGATGGATTCAACCCAGCCAGCCCCCAGGACACACCCAGAGCTGAGGAGCACTCCAGAATCCATTGGTTTTGTTTCCATCACCTCAGAGTCATAACCCTGGAGAGCAGGAGAGAAATCTCCCTGCCAAACATGACTAAAAACTGTGTGTGTGTGCCCTCCTTGTGGTTTTCTGGAGAGTGTGGTTGGGAATGAATCAAACCCAGCCACAAAAGGGTAAATTTAAGCTCCACTGGCACTGTTTGCAGGTGCAGGAAATCAAAGCACCATTCCCTCACTCACTGGCACAGAGCAGCCCCAGCCTGAGCCCCCAGGATGGTTGTCAGTGGAAATACTTGCTGGAGTAAAACCTGAAATGCTCAAGTAGCTCCAACACAGCCCCTCCAGAGGCTGCCTTGAGAAATCAGTGTCATTAAGCACCTCTGGAAAGACATTAACAAAGACTTTCCTAGAAATTATTAACCACCACAGGTGTGCTGGATGTTCCCTTTCTCTGGAGCTTAATCCCAAGCAGAAGAGCTGGATCCTTGCTTGCTCCCCTGGGGTCATTCTCACTGCCACAGCTGTGAGCAGCTCCAGTGATTGTGTTCCACAGCCTGCACTGGGGCAGGACTCAGAAAAGTCTTGATATTTATTGTGGGGAATTGTTTTAAAACCTTAGAGCAGATTGCCAGAGCAGCTGTGGCTGTCCCTGGATCCCTGGCAGTGCCCAAGGCCAGGCTGGACACTTGGAGCAGCCTGGGACAGTGGGAGGTGTCCCTGCCATGGCAGGGGGGCACTAGGTGGGCTTTGGGTCCTTCCAACCCAAACCTTTCTGTGACTCCAGGACAGCAGGAGACAGAGTCCCCCACACTCAGCACAGCACCTGAACCACCCCAGTCTCCTCCTAACTCCACTTTATCAACTTAAAAGGAATTATCACCAGCTTTTAAAAAACCTAACAATGAAGACTTAGAAGAGGAGATTCTTGGGTATTAACTTAAGCTCCTCCAATCTGTTCCAGTCATTTTCCCTTTCCACATTCCATATTGACTACAAGTCACTGATATTAAATAGTTTTAAAATTATTACGGAGCTCTGATATAATTTGATTTTTGAAATACAGCAACTAATGAACTCTAATTCTAGTATGGAACCTTAAGCAGATACTTTTATTTCTCCATAGCTGCATTTAAACATAAAACCATAAAAAAAACATTAAAAAAACCATAAAAAAGCATTCTGTGATTCCATTACAGAATGGGCAGAGAGACAGGACACAGGGAATGGCTTTGAAGAGAAAGAGGGCAGGGTTAGACTGGATATTGGGAAGGAATTGTTCCCTGTGAGGATGGGCATGCCCTGTGAGGTTGTGGCTGCCCCTGGATCCCTGGAAGTGTCCAAGGCCAGGCTGGATGGCCTGGAAGTGTCCCAGGCCAGGTTGGATGGCCTGGAAGTGTCCAGGGCCAGGTTGGCTGGAGCTCACCTGGGATGGTGGATGGTGTCCCTGCCAGGGCAGGGGGTGGCACTGGATGATCTTTGGGGTCCCTTCCACCCCAGCACCCTTTGATTCTGTGCCAATGGAACAGGCAGTGAAGTTCCACTCCCAGCTGGAAGCCCAGGCAGGGGTGCTCCTCCCTGCACAGCTGCTCTGAGGGACAATCCCTGGTGTCCGAGCACAGCCAGGCACGGCCCACGGGACAATCTCTGCCATGGACACTCTGGGGGTCCCCGTGCCCAGCTCTGGGGGGTGGCAGGCACCACAGATTGCTGAGTGACCCAGTTCACTCGGGCTGAGCAGCTCCCCCAGGGAGAACCATCTGCTCCTGCCCTAATTTATTCCATTAGTCACAGCCCAGTACAAATCGCATTAACGGGCAGGGCTGGGGCCCAGCTCCCCACGCTGCTCACTCAGAGCTCACTGTGGGGTGGGCTCTGCCCTCAGACCCCCAAACAACACTGACAGGCACCTCAGAGTCCCCATTTCCAGTTTGGGCCCAAATTCCCCCAGAGAAAGGGCCAGAAAGGGCCAACCTGCAACCTGGCAATGGGAAAACTCCAAGCAGCAAATGAGTTACAGACAGGAGTTCAAGACAGGAGGGAACGGCCTCAGGGTGTGCCAGGGGAGGCTCAGGGTGGGCATCAGGAGGAATTCCTTCATGGGAAGGTGGTTAAATATTGGCAGGGGCTGCCCAGGGAGGTTTGGAGTGCCCATCCCTGGAGGTGTCCCAGGAGGTGGCACTCAGAGCTCTGGGCTGGGGACAGGGTAGGGATCAGGCACAGGGTGAACTCTGTGACCTTGGAGGGCTTTTCCAGCTGAAATGATCCTGTGAAGTCCTTACCACCTGCACTGGGAGAATACAGGAAAGGGGAACAAAGACTGGAAGGAAAATTTAACTGAAGCTGACCTTATTCTAAAACAACAATGAAATCAAGCTCAGCCCCAGACAGAGTAACACGGGGATCTGGTTTATGGCTGACTTGTAAATAAACCCCAAAGCCTCCTCCTTTCCAGCAGAGCTTCAAGGCCTGCTCTCAGCTCTGAGGAACAGGGAGCAGCAGATGTTCCAGCTGTTTCTCTTCCCTTTCCAGCACAACAATGCACACCACCCCAAAGCACCGAGCTGCCTCGTGGCAAGTCTGTCCCACCGAGTGCAGAGCTGAGAGATGTGACAGAAGGGCTGAGTGCTTTGTTTGCTTCTTTTCTAATTAAAACCTATCTTGGTGATTTCAATGGCATTCTGCAATCTAACTCACTGGGTAGTTTTGCAATGGACATTAAGTGCTATAAATAGCAGCCCTCCATGGGTAGCAGTTGATAACTGAGGAGCACCAAACACAAATTGTGATGCCATCCCACAATCTGGCACCTTGCTCGTGTCCCTGCATGGGGTGACAGCAGGTCAGCTGTGCAAGGCAGGAGCACATCCCAAATCCAGCCTCCCAGTCAAGCTCCATCACATCCTGCTCAGCTGCACCCAGAGCCAGACATGCCTTTTCATGTTCACTCACTAAATTCACTAAAATCATTTGTGATAAGCTGAACGAAGCAGGAGCCAACAGGGCTGAGAGGAAAATAACAGTGACAAGAGAGTAGATCTGTAACCAAATGAGAGCAGAGACTGAGAAAGCTGTGAGGATGTGTCTGCTCCTCCTGCTGGGAAGAGCCACGAGGGGCCAACAGAGAGGGGCACACAGGGCTTCACTTCCCAGGGAGCTGCTTTGGCACTCCAGACTGAGGAGGAGCCAATTTGCACCAGCCAGGGTTTCAGAGAAGAGACTTAAGAGCAGAATATTTGCTGAACACGACAGAAGTGAAACCAGGGCTTGTTCACACACACACACACAGGTAATGCCCAGCAGAATTCCAGCCCAACCAGAGGCAGGACTGGATTATCATGTGCCAGTCCAGCACTTCACCAGAAATTCCTCTCCTGCTGGGCCCACAGTGAGCAACACACTCAGAGCACCAGATTCACCTTAAAAGCCACTGCCCAAACCCCTCAGTTTGCTTTAACACCACAAAGGCAGCATCCTCCAACACCCCAAATAACAGAATATCCTGCTCTGGTATTTTTGGTTGCTCTGCTCTGTGCATCCCAAGCAACAGCATTTCCACACAGAGAGCAGGAAAACAAACTCCTGAAACTCAAGGTAGCCCGGAATTCCTTAGTTCAGTGTCCAAGTCAACCTTGCAGTGAGCAGAACGACCCATCTGTTGTATTCCTGAACCCCCTGAAGCCTGTGACCACGCAGTTTGAACCTTCCTTCCTATCTTGACCCTACTGGCTCAGGTCCAGCTATCTTTTCCTGAGCAGGAGACCAGATAAAGCCCTGTTCTTCCTTGTTCTCTCTCTTTCTACCCTGGAACCCTTCAAGAATAAACCCTTGGACTGATCCCAGGGGGTGAGAGCCTCTTTTGGAATCTTTTACCCTGTTCCCTGAGATATTCCTCCAAAGCCTCTAAAGGAACTGAGCTCCCCACAGGAGCCTGGAGGGGGCAGAGGGAGGATATTTCACCCATCCCCTTCTCCCTGCCCACAACTCCCACCTGCTGCTGGGGGTGGATGCAGGGTGTAGCCTGACCCAGAGGAGCTGCAGGGGGCTCCAGGGGGATGCAGCACTCACCCATCTTCTCGGGCTCGTCGGGGCCGGTGCCGGCGATGCAGCTGCTCTCCAGGCCGTAGGTTGGATCCACCTTCCCAGAGGCTCGAGCTGCTTCCTGCACTTTCTTCACATGGGCTTCCACCAGCTCCAGGGGCACCTCCTCTCTGACCCGGGAGAACTCCTCTGGGGGACACCACACAGCAAATGAGACACTCTGGGGCTTTGGGCAGCAGATTAAAGTCACATTCTCTCTGCTCGGTGTGCAGGTGAGCCCTGGGACAAAGGGAATTCTCAAATATCTGAATTCCTTCCTGAAACATGGGGTGCTTGAGTTTGTCTTTCAGATGTGGTAGAGAAGAGTCTCTTCCCAATTACACAAAATTGTGTTTTATGTGGAAAAACAAGGAGATATTTTATCAAGTGGACACATCCAATGCCCACTCACTCAAGACTTGACCCTTCTGTGCAAGTGTCCCTGTCCATTGCAGGAGGTGGAAAGGGAGCTCCCTTTAAGGCCCCTTCCAACTCAGCCCAGTCTGGGAATTTTAGGATCTCTGGCAAATAATTTCACACAGGTAAAACAGGAAAACTGCAGTCTCTGCTCAGCAGAGATGCTCCAGAGCCCTGAACATCTCCGTGGCCTCTGCTGGAGCCTCTCCTGCAGCTCCTTGGACTGAGGAGCCCAGAATTGAACAGGAGATTCCAGCTGTGCCTCACTGCAGGGTGAAACCTTGCACAGAATCTGACAATGACTCCCTTTATTTCTGGGAATTTCTTCCCTTTTATGCTGTTCTACAAAAAACAACCCAATGGGTGGAAGGAAGACAAACTTCTTCCATCACATTGGTCAAGTCAGAGGGACATCAAGGAGAAGTCCCTCCTAGGGAAAGGAATGCAAACAAAGGTTACAGTTAGGAAAACGTGGCTCTTGGTGACAGAAAACTCTCTGGGAAAAGAGTTTCAGAGAAACCAAAACATCACCAGGGCTACACCTCACCAGGGCACCCTGCCTGCAAATGGGATTTGGGGAAAGCAGAACACAAAGGTGGGCAGAGCAGAGCTTTCCCTACAGAGCCTGAGCCCCCCAGCAGGCTTGGTGTTTTCCTGAGGGCTGTGTCTGGAGGGCCAGGCTCTGTCTGGAGGGCCAGGCTGTGTCTGGAGGGGCAGGCTGTGTTTTCCTCCCCCTGAGGGCTCTTTCTGGAGGGCCAGGCTGTGTCAGGGCTCTGTCTGGAGGGCCAGGCTGTATCTGGAGGGCCAGGCTGTGTCAGGGCTCTCTCTGGAGGGCCAGGCTGTGTCTGGAGGGCCAGGTTCTGTCTGGGCTCTCTCTGGAGGGCCAGGCTGTGTCAGGGCTCTCTCTGGAGGGCCAGGCTGTGTCAGGGCTCTCTCTGGAGGGCCAGGCTGTGCCAGGGCTCTGTGTCAGGGCTCTGTGTCAGGGCTGTGTCTGGGCTGTGTCTGGAGGGCCAGGCTGTGTCAGGGCTCTGTCTGGGCTCTCTCTGGAGGGCCAGGCTCTGTCTGGGCTCTCTCTGGAGGGCCAGGCTGTGCCAGGGCTGTGTCAGGGCTCTCTCTGGAGGGCCAGGCTGTGTCAGGGCTGTGTCAGGGCTCTCTCTGGAGGGCCAGGCTGTGCCAGGGCTCTGTGTCAGGGCTGTGTCAGGGCTCTCTCTGGAGGGCCAGGCTGCACCCAGGAGCTGCCCCGTCCCTACCGAGAGCAGCCTTGGCGGCGGCCGAGGCCACACGCGGATCCACCACGGAGGCCAGGAAGGCCACGGTGCTCATGACGGGGTTGCCAGACTGGCTGAAGGGCACGGGCTGGTAGGCCAGGGGCCCCAGGGAGGCGTCCGAGTTCTCCAGGTAGGGATCCTCGATGGGCAGGCGCAGGAAGTGCAGGATGCACTCGTCCTGCGTGCGGCTGCCCACGTGCTCCGACACCTTGTTCCAGTCGTCCTTGTACATCTCCAGGGCCTGCAAAAGGCAAAAGGAGGGGCTGCACGGGGGCTGCCTGCTCGGGGAGAGCAGCTGCTGTGGGCAAAAGGGTTTTCCAGATGGGTTTTGTTGTGGGGATGCCTTAGGATGGAGCAATAAACACGGATCAGACCGTCCGATTCAGATGATTATTAATTCTTATCTCTGGTACAGTCTCACAAGCTGTGAGACTATTCTAGCTACCAAAGTGACAAATGGCTCTGGATCTATCTCTTTACAAGGCCTTTTAAGCACAAACTGTCCAATTATGAAATGACTTCTAAATTCTTTTTACTTTTAACCCAATAACCAACCACCCGTGGCCCGCAGTGCGGATTTTTCTACCCAATTACAAAACACCCCCCAGCCCATGGAGAAGAAGGTGAAAAAGAAAAACTCAACTTACACCCTAAATCCTCCACCTTGCTATATATCTATCACTGTATTCTAACCCTTAAACTCTGAGTTTTGCACCCTGTGATGTCACACACTTCTATCCAAACCACACACCCACAATCCCAGTGCTGTCACTCAATTTTGGGAGCCTTCTCCACAGCCTCAGGTCAAATGCAGGGTTTGCTTGGGGGTCAGTGCCTGCCAGCACAGAAAGTCTAAAATTCTCAGCTTCCAGAATTCCAACATTAGACAACTACTAATTTTTTTCCTGGTATCAAAATTATCTGTGTAAGAAATATGAGCATTTCCCTGGGGTATCAGTGACATTGAAGCCACAGGGATCATCCCAGGAGTGGATGCTGCTACTGTATCAGAAAGAATTGTCAGAAGACTTGAGATTTACTAACATTTGCACAGGAGGTGTTTCTCCATTTTGCTTCCACAGAGAACTAAATCTGCTTTTCCCACCAAGTCTCAGAATTCTTTAATTCCCACCACTCCCTCCCTGAACACAGGAAGCTCTCTGGGGCAGGAACAGGATCTATTTCTCAGATGTGGACTGGCTGTGATGGTGAAATCCAAGTCTTTAGATCCACCAGATGTCATGGATGTGGAAAAGCATCAAACCAATGGGGACAAGAGGGAATCTATCCCACATCCTGAAGCCAGGAGGGACCAGTTCTGCAGGAGCTGTGCACCAGGGTGATTTCTGTTACCACTGGGGCTAACAAACCATTACTGGCTAGGCAAGGCACCTGATAAAATAAGAACTTCCAGATCACATCAAAGACAAAATTCTGAATTTCAGTCATTTTTAAACTTCCTCAAGAAAAGCCTTCAAATAATTTAACAAAGGCTCTGCACAAGTTCCTGAAAAACCAACACATCAATCCTGTAAAACCCTCCAAGTCACAGCCTAATAAATCATTACTCCTTAACAAGCCATTTTTTTCCCTGAAAATTGTTTTAGTGAAGCATCTGGACAGTATAAAATAAATACTGACATATCCTGAATCATTAACTTTTACATTTCTGAGAGGATTCATGGTGCAGTCACCCAGAAAAGGCAGAAACCCATTTGAAAATCAGTTTTCCCAAGTAGATCTCTACCACAAAGCTGAGAACTCCCAGAAATCTCAACCTTCCAGACTGATTTAACTCCCAGAGCAGGGAGGGAGAACTCAGAGCTGGGCTGGAGATGCCAGAGGTTCTGAGGAGGACATGCCCAAGGTGGGAGAGCAGAGCACACAGGGACACAGCATTCCTGTGCTGGGGGTTCCAGCACTTCCCAGGGACAAGGAGAAGATCCAAACTGAGCCACCAGCCTGGTGCTCAGAGCTCCTCCAGCTGGGAAAGGCCCAGAATATGTAACAACTGCTATGGAACACCAGGGCCGGGCTGGATGGGGCTTGGAGTGACCTGGGGTAGTGAAAAGGGTCCCTGCCCATGGCAGGGGTGGGGTGGGATGAGCTCTAAGGTGCCTTCCAAACACACTGGTGCCTTCAGAGCAGCTCTGGAGGAGAAGTGTGTTAGTGTCTGTTCAGCTAAAACAGAAACTCTGAGAATTCCTCAAGGACAAAATATCGACCTGAGCGGGGCCCTCAGGCACTTTGTGGCTGCCGAGGGTCAGCTGAGGTGATGGAAATGCTCCTGTTTGCAAAGATGTGGAAGCAAACTGGCTGCAAGGACAGCTGATTCAATCCACAAGCATCAGAGACCCAACACAGATCAATCTGGAGAGAAACACCCAAGCTGCCTCAGTGGGCAGCACTTCCCAGCCCCTGACCCCAGAGTGAGTTAAGCTCAAACCTGGCTGAATTTTCTCTCTCTCAGCTAGGTCTCACTGTTTAACTTGGGTGGGAGAGGGAAACCCCCCAGTGGATCTCCAGACAGCCTCTGGTTCCCTGCTCCTTCCCTTCCAGCAGCAGTGGGAGCAGTGGGGATGGCCCTGTGGAGCTCAGCTGGGTGGGGAGAACATCCAGCAGCTGCAGGAGTTCTGTCACCAGCACCAAGACTGGAGCAAACAGCACAAAGCTGAGCCAGGGGAGATTTAGGTATTAGGGGAAAGGATTTTCACCCAGAGGGTGGTTGGGCACTGGAAAAGGCTCCCCAGGGAAGTGGTCACAGCACCAAGCCTGACAGAGTTCAAGAAGCATTTGGACAACACCCTCAGGCACCTGGTGTGACTCCTGGGGCTGTCCTGTGCAGAGCCAGGAGCTGCACTCAATGATCCTGATGGGTCCTTTCCCACTCAGCATATTCTGCTGATGCTTTAAGTTTCAGCTTTCCTGTTTTTCAGATTCTGTGCTGCCCAGGGCTGCAGTTCTGAGCCTCATATTAAGTGTTAGTGAGCTCTTCACAGAGCAGGGACACAAAACAAATCCTGTTCCTGCTGCACACCAAGGACAACTTTCAGCCCAAAAAGCACAAACAAGGGTGGCTGGAGGGAGGAACAAGAAGGATGGGACCTCACAACCTGCAGCTGTAACTGGACAATTAAACCCCAAGATGCAAATGAACCAAAACTTATAAAAAATGTAAGACCTTGTGAGGTCGTGCATTTTGTGACCATTTTGTGACCATTTTGTGTCCACCATGGGTGCAGCCCTGGCCAGGCTCTTGCCCTGCCCAAGGTGTACTCTAAAGCCCTTTCAATAAATCTCTGCTTTATTCTCCAGCTCTGTCCAGTCTCTATTCCAGCTCAGCCTTCCCAAGGCATCACTGTGACCCTGCTCTCCAGTTCCAGACCCCAGCAACACCAGGAGGGGCTGTGAGAGCTCCATGGGAGGAGCCCCTGGCTTGGGAGTGACCCTGGGACCCAGCCTGGTCCCCACCACAGGAATCAACCTTCTCCAGCCCTGCTGAGCCCTTCTCCTGCCCCCTGGGATCTTCCAAGGGTTTCAGTAGATTCCAGAGACTGCTCAGCTCAGTGGATCACACTCAAGGGAGATTATTCTCTGCTCAGCCTTTATTTCCCTCTCCCTAATTTCAGCTCTGGGCTCTCAGTCTCCATTTTTAACCCCACTGGCACACGAGAGCAGCTCTGCTCCTCAACCCCCAAATTCCTCCTTTCTGCTCCTTCTCCTTCCCAGTCTCTTGCTCTCCTGCCAGACAAACCCTCACTTGCAATAAATGTCCTTCCTAAAAATAGCTGGAAATGCATTTAACTCTGCCTGAGCCGTGCAGACACAGAGGGGGCTGTGCTTTGGGGAGGAAAACTCCTTATTTCCTCCCCCAGATTATTCAGTCAACAGGCAGAAGGCCAATAATTATTTCAGATACAATTTATTATTTGGAACTTCACTGCCTATTCTATTTGCCCAAAGCTGCCCTGAGGATTTAATTGGACTGAGCTGGCTTGTTACAGCTGAATTGCTTATGCTTGAACTGATATACTCTTTACTGATTTATTCATAGAGCAAGTCCATGAAAAAGGAGGGACAAAAGCATTACTAATTTAAACTCATTAAACAGAATTGCAACCTCAAGGTTTAGGGGGGTTTTGGTTTGTTTTAAATGCAGAATATGTCACTGGGCTACAATGTGCACTGTGTGAGCAAAAGCTAAAAACATACAAACCAATGAATTTTAAATAATAGTACTATTAATTTTAAATACTTAAATAACATAGTTAAATAAATAAGGAAAGAAGTCAGTATATCAAGGCATTAACCTTGTTTCTCCTTACAAGAATGCCATGGGAAACATCTTAGCTGCTTAGACCCCTAGAAGCAAAATGTTTCCATGTGCCAATGGAAAAGTATTGGCTAAACAGTGAATATCAACCCAAAATAAATAAGAAAAAAGGGGAGATTTTGGCTCTTTGATGACCACACTCCATATGTGTGAAGACTGAATCACAGCTGCTGATTTGGCTCTGACACAGGTCCATCCTCCAGGCTCTTCCCCAGGAAATTAACTTCTCAATGGGTTTATTGACACATGGGAAGACAAAAAAAAAGCTGCAACAACCAGGCAATTGCAGTTTGCTCTGCAAACAAAACCCAAAAAAACAACAGAGCTCCAAACTGGAATTCTCAGAACTCTGAATGACTTTCAAAGAAAGAAATCAGCCACGCAGCCACTCCATCAGGAAAATGTTCCTGTGAAAGCAAAGCTGGGGAGAAGATCTTCTCTTTGCAGGAAGTGGCAGCACTTGAAGTTATTTCAGGCCACTGAGGTTCTTCTGCTGAAGCAGAGAGAAACAACTGCCCTGATGGGAGAGCCCAGAACCCTCTGCAGCCCCTCAGGAGGGTTCCAGCCCCACTGCAATTCCAGGAGATCCCACCACCCCCATGTGCTCCAGAGCTTCACTTGAGGCCACCTGGGGACACCAGCCTGCCTTAGAAGGTACCTCATGGAATCAGCCCAGGGATATATTTTTTTTTGTAGACTTCTAGAAAAAGCTCAAAGAACACCCCAAGTGCAGCTACAGGGAAAATAAGGAGGAGACAGATGGGATGAAGGAGCTACCAAAGAACTTCCCTTCTCTGTGGCCTCAGCTGCTCCTCAACCACTTCAGTTTCCAAAATGAGCTTTGGCATGGCTTGGAAATCAAAATTTCCAAGTATTTATCTGAGTGCCAGGGAAACCTTTTCCTGAATTATTCACCACTATTTGAATCACTGACATTATTTGATACTGCCAGTGAGTCCTGCTGGATGAAAACATCTCTCTGCACTGCAAAACCTGTTCCTGACTTACACTAAGTTCTTAAATGCTTCATTTCTGCCTTGCAGGTCCAAGTTAGAACCAAACCTTAGCCCCAGGCAGCCCCTCTCTCACAGAGCTGCTCCTGCCATCTCTTTTTGGTAGCAACACTTTGCACCCATGATGGCAGCTGTCATCTAACTCCAAAAAAACACACACACGTGGATTTTTAAAGCCTGAACCACCCCTCCTGGTTTGGTTTCCTACCCTTTGGCTTGGCCTGATGAACTCACCTCTAACAGCAGCAGTGTCTCCTGCTCTGTCCATTCTCTGCCAGCACTTGCACCTTTACTCTACAAAAGACAGGAAGGAAAAAAAAGAAAACAAGGTGAAACACAGAACTTCTTCCACAAAACCTTGTAGAATAAAACACTGAGGAGGCAAAGGGAAGAATTTGATTTGATCCACTCAAACCTCCTTCCCCCTCCAGCTGAGCAGCCCCTGGTGACCCCAAGCAGGGCTCCATAGGATTTACTCCCCAGGGAAGGCACAGCTGGGGGTTACACACCCCAAACTCCCACACCTTCCCCAGCTAAAGCAAAGGGATCCCAGTGATCTGTGCCTGCACACACACCAGAGAGGGTTTTCCTCAAAAATAAACCCCCTCTGAGTGCTGAAGGCAGAGTGGGCTGGTCCAAAATGAGTTAATTTCTCTCCAAGTTCATCAGAAACTCAGTAGAGAAATAACAACTCCAAAATAAGTTAATTTCTCTCCAAGTTCATCAGAAACTCAATAGAGAAATAACAACTCCAAAATAAGTTAATTTGTCTCCAAGTTCATCAGAAACTCAGTAGAGAAATAACAGCTCTTTACAGGGGGATGAGCTATGTGAGAAGGCAGAGTAATCCCAGCAGGATCACCTGCACATCCAGCTATCACCTGCCCCAAGGTGCTCCCAAACCTACACCTCGTGGTAAACTGCTCAGATTGGCTCAAAACTCCAAATTCATGGTGAAAACTTCAAACTTCCCCTCCTGTGACACCCTGCCCCAGCACAAGAGCAGCTCAGGAGCTGCTGCTAAGGAACATCAGCACCATTGGATGGCTCCGTGCTAGACTGGAAGGAAGAGGCTATTTAGGATAATAAATGTGATCTCCAGATGCATTTCAAACAGCTCATTAACCCACAGAGAACATTAATCAATGTGAGTCACCCAACTGCTGCTCTCCACAGCCAAAACCCCCAGCACACAGAAACCAAACAGGGAAATCTGCCAACAAACCTGCTCCAGTTCACAGCTCCTGCAAACAGAGCCAGAGCCCAGAACCAGCAACAGATTGATCAATCTGGAGAATATTTATACCTCCTTGAACGAGGGAAAAAGTCAATCTATGAAATGTGAGATGGAGCCAGCCTTATAAAAAACACCTCTAGAGCTGGGTTGGGTTTGTGGGGTTTCTAAAGGATGGTCTGAAGTGGTGAATGGTTATATTTTGGGTTTAAACAGTGACTCTGAGGTCAATGAACCAACGAGATGGATTTAGCCTGGTGCCATCCATGAGAGGCACTACCCAGCTCTGGAGATTCCCAATCCCACTGGAGGCTGTGCTGAGGTACAGTGGCATTCCCACAGCACCTCCAGGGACACACAGGGAGCAGGGCAAGGCAGGAGGCTGTGCAATCAGCACATCACTGCAATGATGCCTCCCAAGTTTAACATTCTGCAGTGACACTGCCCAAAGGTCCCCTGCAACAGCCTCAGGACACCCACACCAGTGGGAATTGGGATCCCTGCTTGTCAGCCTGGAAAACAGCAGGGGCAGAGATCCTGCTGGAAGCTCTCTGTGCCCTAAATCATTGGATGGTTTGCTAATGCTGAACCATTCCAGCAGGACATGCAGGAACACAATGGGTTTGGCATCTGAGGGCTGACAGTTGGGAAGTTGTCCATGTCTTTATTGCCATAAAATCAGAATTCCAGCACAACCTCCCAGCACAGTGTCCTGCACAGGGATGGAAGACACCTAACCCAGGAGTGCAGGGGCAACACAAGTCACCTGAGAGGCACAAAGTGGGGGACACTTTGGGGGGACACTTTGGGGAGTAACAAAGCTCACTGGGAGCCCTGGGGAGGATCCCAGGACACTTGCCTTGGCCAAAGTCTTTTTGGAGTAAATGTCTGTGCGAAGGCCAAAGTTCTGCAGGTCAGTTGGCTTCTCCTTGTTTTTCTCAGGAAAGCTCAGCATCTGCTGGGCAGCTGGAACCTGGGAGCAAACATTACAGGGGGAGAGGGGAAGGAACTGAAAGTTATCCAAGACAATCCAAGTTATCCAACAGAACACGGACTGGGCAGAGAAGCTGAACACAAACCCAAGACATTAAACATCTGAGCAAGGTGTTCTGCAGAGAAGTGGCCCAGCTGCAGGAAGGGGACACCCCCAGCTGGCACAGGTGGCAGTGCTGGGCTCGCCAGGGTGCTGGGCTCACCTGGGGCGTGCGGATGTGCAGAGGCATCAGCCCCGAGGGGGTGTCGGCCAGCACGTTGAAGTGGGGAGTCGGGGGGGGCCCCATGGCCATGGGGCGGCTCTCGGGGTCCACCTGGTAGTTGATGAGCCCCCACTGCTCCAGGAAGGCGTGGACCCTGTGAAAAATGGGACAAATCCAACCTTTGCCACCAAAGCTGCGCTTGCACTTTGTGCAGGAGGTGATAAAAGGACAGAGCTGATGTTTCTGGATCAAATCCAGACCCAGGAGCTTCTCTAGTTCTTCATTAATCCCAAACAGCGAAAGAAATCCCAGAGCAGGAGCTGTGTGCACACCTGAGGGCACTGCAGTGGGATGTATAAATGAAAGCCTGGCTGTGTCCAGTTCTGGGCCCCAAAGAGAGACCCTGAGGGGCTGGAATGTGTGCAGGGCAGGGAACAGAGCTGGGAAGGGTCTGGAGCCCCAGGAGGGGCTGAGGGAGCTGGGAAGGGGCTCAGCCTGGAGAAAAGGAGGCTCAGGGGGCTCTTGTGGCTCTGCACAGCTCCTGCCAGGAGGGGACAGCCGGGGGGGTCGGGCTCTGCTGCCAGGGCACAGGGACAGGAGGAGAGGGAACGGCCCCAGGCTGGGCCAGGGGAGGCTCAGGGTGGGCACAGCAGGAATTTCCCCATGGAAAGGGAGCTTAGACCTTGGAACTGCCCAGGTGACCTAGAAGCACCCAAGGAAAGCCTGGCCGTGGCACTCGGCGCTCTGGTTAGGACAGGACACGGGCTGGACTCAACCCTTGGAGGGCTTTTCCACCCTCAGTTATTCCACAACTGAGGAAACATCCAACACCCACCATTCCAACTGCAGACGCCTGGAAACCCCCAGAACCCCCATGCCCAAGGGCCAGAGCTGTGCTGTCACCTCATGACGGCGCAGACGTCCCCGGTGAGGTTCCTCCTGCAGGCCGTGCTGGTCAGGTACTCCTGCGGGTTCAGCCGGTACGTGTCGATCATGAAGTTCCTGTAGGCCAGGTATCTGCAACACAGCAACACCAAGCTGGGTGTCCTCACCTCCATTCAGCCCCACAAACAGCCCTTCCTGAGGGGGAAACACCCACAGAGATCTCTTGTACTGCTGGTATTTCAGAACCAGCACCAAAACCGATGGCTCAGTGGAATTCACACTCTTCCAGACTCTTTCACTCTGGATTTTTCACAGAATCACACAGAATTTCCAGGTTGGAAGAGACCTTCAAGATCATATAGTCCAACCCATGCTCTAACACCTCAACTAAACCATGGCACCAAGTGCCACATCCAGTCTCTTCTTAAACACATCCAGGGATGGTGACTCCATCACCTCCCCAGGCAGGCCATTCCAGAACTTTATCACTCTTTCTGTGAAAAACTTTTTCCTGATATCCAACCTATACTTCCCTTGATGCAGCTTAAAACTGTGTCCTCTTGTTCTGTCAGTGCTGCCTGGAGAAAGAGACCAACCCCAGCTGACTACAACCACCCTTCAGGAAGTTGTAGAGAGTGATAAGATCACCTCTAAGTCTCCTTTTCTCCAGCCTGAACAACCCCAGCTCCCTCAGTTGTTCCTCACAGGGTTTGTGCTCCAAGCCCCACACCAGCCTCGTTGCCTCCTCTGGACACGCTCAAGCATCTCAGTATCCTTTCCCCTCTGTTTGGATTAGCTGCACGTGGGAAGATGTTTAAAATTGTAAATCACACAATTATCTGTTGTGACTTGGTCGCTGACCAAATATTCCCACAATAGAATAGAAGCTGCAGGGTGAAAATAATGGGGTCTGCTCTTCACACAGGAACAGGATAAATAATCCTTGTGCATCCCTGTGTGAAGGAAAAAAAGCTGCACAGAAAAGCAGAAGTGGATGGAACACTGCTGTGACTGCATGTGGAGTTTTTAATGGACAAAGGGATGAGGCAGGAAAGGCTGCAGAACAGCAACCTGGAGAAGAAAAGATCTTTGAAAAGCAGAGGACAAGAGCCCAGAGCCAGCACAGCTGGGAACAGCTGGAGCAGAAATAATCCCTGAGAGATTCCCCCATTTCAGTAAATTTCTGGAATATCCTGATGCCTCCTGATACAAATTATCCTGAAGAAAATAACCTGCCATGAAATTATTGATAGCCCTGCTCCTGAGAGGGAACAAACCCCATCTGCCAAAGATGGGGATGGGAGCAACCTGGACCATGGAAGGTGTCCCTGCCCATGGCAGGCAGGTGGAATGAGATGGGCTTTAAGCTCCTTTTGTACCCAAACTATCCCAGGATTTTATTAAGTGAGCATCCAATGCAAAGCTGTGTGTAAAACAATGTTTTAAAGCAGATTTCTGCCTTTGGAAAATTCCAGGGGGGAATGTTTCACATGCAGTGTGTGTGTGAAGCAGCTGGGAACCAAAAATATAAATCATCCAGGCAAGGCCTGAGCAGGCAGATGCTGCAAGCACATGTCCCTGCCAAAATCCCACATCTTCCTCCTCACCAAATCATATGTGCAACTGGCTGGAAGGGAATTGCTGGAGTAGGTGTTTGGTTCCATGGGGGATGTTTGGGAGGCAAGAAACAAAAAGGAGCCTCTTCCACAGAGGAACAGTGAGGAACATTCCTGAATGCTCCAGGGGAGGAGGGGGAGAACCTGCCCAGGGACAGGTGTTGGCTGCAGAAATGAGCATTTATTAGCAAAGGTCACATCATGAGGTGGAGAGAGAAGCCCAAGACAGAAACATCCCCAGGTTTACTCTGAAGGGAGCTGGTTTTGAGCCATGACACGACCCATCAGCTACACCCTGTCAGCAGTGAGAAGAGAAGTCAAGCAGGATTTAGCTCAATCCCTTTTCAGGCAGGGCCCACCCCCAGGCACTGCTGTCACAAGGCTGAACCTGTGTGAGCTCCTCAAACATGGTGTTTTGGCCTGAGCATTCAGCTGCAGGCGACTCATCTCCACTCAGAGGGATGCTCCTCTTTTATTTCAGAAGGAAACACAAAGCCAGGGCCACGTGCTACTCCTACAATCCCAAAACAGCACCAAAAATAGATCTGAGGGATGAGAGGAGGACTGGGAGGAGCCCCCAGCCTGGCTTCTCTGGCAGCCCAGCAGGAGCAGCAGGAGTGCTGATGTTGTGCTGGCACCTGGGCCTGCAGTGACAACCACAGGGACAGAAATCCAGGAGAGAAACATTCCCTTCCACAGTCCAGCTGTCTTCACCCTGAGAAACCCCCAAAGTACAATTTCCTGGGCAGCAAAACTGCTGGAGCAGAGTCAGTGCTGGGTGGAGTTTGGAACAAACCCACTCTGGGAGGGCAGGGAGTGGAGCAGGAGGATCTTTAGAGCCCCTTGTGCCCCCAGGCCATGCTGTGGTTCCTCTGCACTCACACATGCAGAGAAGCTGTGAGGACAGACCATGCACTGGGAATCCTTGGGGGTCCCAGGGGCCTCAGGGGTGTCTGAGCCAAGCTCTGACTCAGGCCATGAATTCTCACCAGGTTTCTTAGGGCTTTGTCCAGGAAGGCCTGAAGGACTCCAGGGAGGGGCAATCCCAACTTCCCATGGCCCCATCCCAGTGCCTCATCTTGTTCAGAGCTCAAAACTCCCTTTTTTTGGAGCCAAAGCTGCTGTTTGAGCCTGACCCCTTTCTGCCCTGTCCCAGGCTCAGTGCCAGCCTGGCTGCACCCCAGGGATCACCTGGGGCAGGGGACAAACACCACCAGGGCCTCCAGAGAAAGGAGAGGCTCTGATTTCCGTTCCTTTATCACACCTGAAGCCACACCTGAGGTGGGAGATTCCAGCACAAGGACAACCTCTGCAGGAATTGTCCTCTCCAGGCTGGGAGAGCTGGGAATGTTCCCCTGCAGAGGAGAAGCTCCAGGGAGAGCTCAGAGCCCCTGGCAGGGCCTGAAGGGGCTCCAGGAGAGCTGGAGAGGGACTGGGGACAAGGGATGGAGGGACAGCACACAGGGAATGGCTCCCACTGCCAGAGGGCAGGGATGGGTGGGAGATTGGAAATTGGGAATTCCTGGCTGGAAGGGGCTGGGCTGGAATTCCCAGGGCAGCTGTGGCTGCCCCTGGATCCCTGGCAGTGCTCAAGGCCAGGCTGGAGCAGCCTGGGGCAGTGGGAGGTGTCCCTGCCATGGCAGGGGTGGCACTGGATGATCCTTCAGGTCCCTTCCAGCCCAAACCATTCTGGGATTCCCATTTCATGGGAAATGAAGGGCCCAGATGACATCAGGACAATGAGGAGACACCTCAATCACTTCCTTTAGTCCTTGATTGAAAAACCACCTTCTAAAATCACCAAAAGCTGCTTTGCAACCAGGCCAGGGTTTGACAGCAAGACAAGGTGACCCCAACCAGGCCAGTCCCACTGCCCACAGTGACCAGCAAACACGGGGGTCCAAATCCAGCATTTTTTGGTGTGAAATCTCAGGTTTTAGGATCATTTCCATAGAAACAAGCATATTGTTCAAAAGCTTCTGATCATCTTTCCTCTATCCATGGCACTCTGAACAACCAAACTCAAACCAGAAGATTTCCACTCCACAGCCTGAGACAGGATGTAGAACACATGGAAATCCAGAAATACAGAGTGGGGTGGGGAGAGAGGGAGGGATCAGGAGGATTATTCCATTTCTACCCTTTCATGACGTTTGAACATGACTCTGGAAGTTGATCACATCTTGTACCACACAGAGCTCAAGAATTTGTCCCAATATTACTTGGGGGAAAAGAGTTTCATTTTACCTGGTAAATATTTACACTGGCAAATATCACTTTGATGTTTAAACTTTTACTCTACCACAATGATCTCCAAACACTGCCAGTGGCTCTGTCTCTCTTTCAGGAAGTATCAGCCTGACACACACCCAGCTGTGCCCACAGGATTTCTGGACTGGGGAGCTCCTTTCTGCTGCCCACATTCCCAGGTTTTACTCACATTTCTGGAGTCTTGGACTTGTTTTTGCCATTGAAGAATTCGGGAAGCGCCCGACGTTCAATCACGTGGATGCTGCAACAAGAACAGTTCAGGGTCAGATCCTGAACAGCCCTGATTCCAAGGAGGATTCTGAGCTGCAAGAAATATCCTCCCTCTGCAATCAGGGACTTCTCCTCAAAGCAAAATAAAAAGGTTTTCAGCAGTAGGGGCAAACAGAGCATGGTCACACAAAGACTAGAGAAGAAAAGGAGAGAAAGGAATTAAGGTGGGAATTATAGGGGAAATCAATGTCAGCAAAAGCTGCTGAGGAGGCAGAGTGAAGATCTCTGCTGTTTGAAATTCTCTTCCTCATTCCCAGTCCCTGGGAATGGGCAGAAAGATTTCAACACAAAACATGGGAACCACACCTAAACAAGAGTCACTTCCTTCAGCCCCCAGGCTGATCTATGAGAAATAAAATAAAATAGAAAATAAAATATAAATCAAAATATAAAATAAAATAATAAAATAATAAAAAATAATAAAATAAAAAAATAAAATAAAATAAATAAAATAAACCATAAAAATTAAAATAAATAATAAATAAAAATAAAATAAATAAAAATAAAAAATAAAATAAATAAATAATAATAATAATAAATAAAATAAAATAGAAAAATAAAATAAAAAAAAATAATATAAAAGAAAAGAAAAAATAAAAGAAAAAATAAAAAAATAAAAAATAAAAAGTAAAATAAAAAATTAAAAATAAAATAAAATAAAATAATAAAATAATAAAATAAAATAAAAAAATTAAAATAAATAAATAAAATAAAAAAATAATAATAAAAAAATAAATTAAAAATAAAATAAAATTAGAATAAAAATAAAATAAAATAAAACAAAACAAAATGCAGCCTCCCCCAGCCCCCTCTCACCAGTTGTAGTCGAACCAGGAGGCGTAGCTGGGGATGATGATGTGGTTGGTCTGCTCGGTGACATTGTCCTCCCCCGGGTCAATGGAGCGGCTCTGGTCACCCTTGTTGGGGTCCTCGTCCTCCTGGGGCACAGAGGGGACACAGAGAGTGAGGGGACACAGGGAGAGTGAGGGGACACAGAGAGAGTGAGGGGACACACACAGAGAGTGAGGGGACAGAGGGAGAGTGAGGGGACACACACAGAGAGTGAGGGGACACACACAGAGTGAGGGGACACACACAGAGAGTGAGGGGACACACACAGAGAGTGAGGGGACACAGAGAGAGTGAGGGGACACACGGAGAGTGAGGGGACACACACAGAGAGTGAGGGGACACACACAGAGAGTGAGGGGACACACACAGAGAGTGAGGGGACACAGAGAGAGTGAGGGGACACACGGAGAGTGAGGGGACACACAGAGAGTGAGGGGACACACAGAGAGTGAGGGGACACACACAGGGAGTGAGGGGACACACACAGGGAGTGAGGGGACACACGGAGAGTGAGGGGACACACAGAGAGTGAGGGGACACACAGAGAGTGAGGGGACACACAGAGAGTGAGGGGACACACACGGAGTGAGGGGACACACGGAGAGTGAGGGGACACACACAGAGAGTGAGGGGACACACACAGAGAGTGAGGGGACACACACGGAGTGAGGGGACACACACGGAGTGAGGGGACACACACGGAGTGAGGGGACACACACGGAGTGAGGGGACACACACGGAGTGAGGGGACACACACGGAGTGAGGGGACACACGGAGAGTGAGGGGACACACGGAGAGTGAGGGGACACACGGAGAGTGAGGGGACACACACGGAGAGTGAGGGGACACACGGAGAGTGAGGGGACACACGGAGAGAGTGAGGGGACACACGGAGAGAGTGAGGGGACACACGGAGAGAGTGAGGGGACACACGGAGAGAGTGAGGGGACACAGAGAGAGTGAGGGGACACAGAGAGAGTGAGGGGACACAGAGAGAGTGAGGGGACACAGAGAGAGTGAGGGGACACGCACAGAGAGTGAGGGGACACACAGGGAGTGAGGGGACACACAGGGAGTGAGGGGACACACGGAGAGGGAGGGGACACACGGAGAGGGAGGGGACACACGGAGAGGGAGGGGACACACGGAGAGGGAGGGGACACACGGAGAGGGAGGGGACACACAGGGAGTGAGGGGACACACACAGGGAGTGAGGGGACACACACAGAGTGAGGGGACACACACAGAGTGAGGGGACACACACAGGGAGTGAGGGGACACACACAGGGAGTGAGGGGACACAGAGAGAGTGAGGGGACACACACAGAGAGTGAGGGGGGACACAGAGAGTGAGGGGACAGGGCAGAGTGACAGAGGACAGGACAGGAGCTCCCTGAGCCCACACAGATTCTGTGCCACCCCCACGGGGAGCAGGAGCTCTGGTCCCTCTCTGCTGCTCCACAGAAGTCTCCTGGGAACAGCTCCTGTTCTGCAACTCCAGATGCAGAAATGCCAACTCCTGACCCCAGATGAGCACAGGAGGGCACAGAGGAGGCAGCAAAATAGGATCAGGACGTGACAAGAACTGTACAAAACACCTCAGGTGTTGTTTGAGCAATGTTAAAAATAACCAAGTCCCACAGCCAGGCCCTGAGGAGTCATTGGTATCAATAATGGATCTTTATCTGGGACTGAGCCCCTCCAAAAACAACAAGGGAGCACTCTGAGCACATTCAGGGATCTGACAACTGTTAAAAATAGTGCCTGGCATGCCACAAATGCAATTCAATACAGAAGCTACCCCTGCAGCTCGATTGAAATGATCAGGAAGCCAAAGCAGGGTTTAGATTTAGTCCTAAAACCAAAGAAAAAGAGCAAAATCTCTGAAAAACCTCTCATCTGAAAAATGTTTCTTGGAAAATACTTGGCATCTGTCTCCTCATTCTCCTTTTTAATACACTAGATTTAAAAACACCAAGTAATCCCACAGAATCTGGAGAGTTTTATAATAACAAACCCTCAATCCTGCAGTAAGTGATTTATTCTTACAGATCACTTACAAATGAGTACAGGTGAAGTTACTGAAGGTGAGATTAGGATCTGGACAGGACACAGGGAATGACTTTGAAGAGAAAGAGGGCAGGGTTGGATGGGATATGGGGAGGAATTCTTCCCTGGGAGGGGCTGGGCTGGAATTCCCAGAGCAGCTGTGGCTGCCCCTGGATCCCTGGCAGTGCCCAAGGCCAGGCTGGACAGGGCTGGGAGCACCTGGGACAGTGGAAAGGTGGCTCTGGGTGATCTTTGAGGTCCCTTCCAACCCAAACCATCTGGGATTCCACAATCTCAGCTGTTACAAACTCAGGAAGAAGCAGGTGCTGTTACCTTTCCTCCAGTCGCCACTGTCTCCTCATCCTGCTCATCTGAAAGGTAAAAACATTGAGAATAATAAACTCATTTTTACATAAATAAACACCAAGAAACCCATTTCAATGCTCACAAGCCTTTCCAGCAACACAACTGTTAATTGGAATGAACATTTAATTTCCTTTGGAAGGGAAGGGAGAAAGGAAACAAAGTGGATCCCACATCACTGAAGCAATTGCACCTTCACCTGTCCCAGACCAGGGAACAGGTAAGAATGCAGAGGAAAGATAATTAGAATTCCTCAGCACTTCAGAATCCATAATTAATTACTTCCTTTCCCAGGGTCCTGGGTGACTCTTGTATAATAAGATATGGGATATGAGTTTGTACCTCGTGTCAAGGCTCAGCAAAGCTCAGGGAAACTGTGGTTTACCCTGATTCCCAGGGAAAAAAAATTCTGCTTGTATGTCACGTTAAAGAAGTAACATTTCTAATAATGTTATTAACAATATAATATGTTTTTAATATGTTTTTAGCAATAATACTATTAAAAATATCAATAGCCTGTGAGGGAACAGCCTTGCAGTGAAGAGTTGGTACACTGGAACTTGAATATGTACAAAACATGAATTAATTCAACAAAATAGCAGAACTAGAGGTTGCTTTTCAAACTGAGAGATTCAGAAATATTTAAAATCTCTTTTAAGGGCTCGAGGGGAGGCTTGGGGCAGGGGTGCAGGGGTTTAGATTTAGTTTATTTACCCAGGTCTGCCACAGTTCCTCCTTTCACGGGCGTGTTCTCACTGTCCTTCTTTGGGTTCACTGCAAGAACAGGGAGTGATGAGAGAGCAGCAGACAGGGAATTCTCCAGCCTGGCCTCATTTCCCTGCAGTTCAGGAGTTCACACCAGGGCCTGTTTGTCCCATTTCCCTGCATTTCCCCAGCTGCACACAAAGCAGGATCTGCCCAGGGTAACCCTGCACCTCCCCACCTGTCCAACACACAGCAAGGCTCTGGCAAATCCAAACCAAGGAGAGATTCCCAAAATAATCTGGGGTCAAGAATGCAGAAGGAATTCTTTTTCCCAGAATTATTATTGCCCACATCAACACTTCCCTGAAAAGGACTAAAAGCACTTGAAATGCAGCACATTTTCCACTCATTTAACATCCTTCTGGGAACTTGGCAGGGAAATATTCTGCCCCAGAAAACTCCACTTCCCCCAGCATGAACAGGTGAAATGAAACATTTAAGCAGACTGTTGCAAATCTATTTTTAAAAGTGTCTTTTATAAATGCAGTTTTGTATTTTAAAAGGCCAAAAGGAGGTGACTCTGCTGCCCTTTTCAGCTGTTACATCCCTGACTAGATAAATTTATGGGCCGAGTATTTCAAAGATCTGACAAAATGTATACACAATTTTAATGCAGTTTAATTTTTAACATTCAGAGAGTTTAAAATACTCTCATATTTTACCATTTTTGGGAAGTACCACTTCTTCTATGTTGGGTACTGGGGTGGGATCCTCCATGTCCTTGGTGAGATCCTCCTGCTCATCCTCTTCCTTCTGCCCCCTCCTTTTGCCATAGAGAGCTGCTTGTCTGGAACAGAGCAGACACAGGGGCTCTGCCAGATGTGCCAGGAGGGTCAAACCCTCCTGAACCCACTCTGGGAACAGAGGCAGAGCCAGCCCCACATCTCCTCACACACCCCAACTCAGGCTTTACCCTTAGGAGGAGGAATTCAGATTATCAACTCACTCCTGATAAAGTTCCAGTTTTGCCTTATTAGAGCCCAACAGGTCCACGAACAATTTTTAGCTCTGAATTTTTAGTTCTGAAGTGCTCCCCTCCATACCCACACATAATACCCTGTAATTAAGTTTTTATTTGGGTAAAATGTTGGTAGAATAAGGATATGCACCAACTGCTCAGGAATAATCCCTCAAGCCCACCCAGAAATAATCACAGAACCCCAGGTCACAGAGCTCTCCCCATAAGCATTTCTTGAATTTCTTCTTTTCCTCATTTCTTTTCCCCTCCAATTCCAGGCCCCTGGAAACTTCCAGACACTCACCCTTTCTTCCCTGACTTTTTCCTGGACTCCACAGGAGTGGGGGGTGGAGAAGGGGAATGTTTCCTTTTCCTTGTACTGGCTGCAGCTTTCCTGTCCCTCCTCTCGGGGCTGCGCACGGGCTGGCAGGGAGCAGAGCTTGGAGTTATTCCCAACTTCTCTGGATGCAGAGCTGGAGGCTGCATCCTTCCTTAGCCCACCCCAAAACTGGATGCCACAGCTGCTCTGGGTACCCTGTGCCAGGGCCTCCTCACCCTCCCACAGCCAGGAATTCCCAATTTCCAATCTCCCACCCATCCCTGCCCTCTGGCAGTGGGAGCCATTCCCTGTGTCCTGTCCCTCCCTCCCTTGTCCCCAGCCCCTCTCCAGCTCTCCTGGAGCCCCTTCAGGCTGTGAGGGAACATCAGGAGCAGCCCTGACCTGCAGCTGTTAAAGAGACAGGGAAAGAAAAGAACTTTCCAAAGCCACGAGCCAGAGCATTGGGCACATCAAGACCCAACTTCTGGGACAAAGGGATGCTTGGAAGCTTTTTGGGTTGGAGATGGGACAGAGAAAAAGGAGCAGGAGTGGAAAAAAGGGGAATAAATTCATTGCAGTGGTGTGGGAGCATCAGGATCCACCTGGGGGTTCCTCTGGGTTGGGCTTGGAATGTTTCTCAGAGCTTTTATCAGAGAATCCTGGAATGGTCTGGGGTGGAAGGGACTGAAGGATCATCCAGTGCCACCCCTGCCATGGCAGGGACACCTCCCACTGTCCCAGGGTGATCCAGCCTGGCCTTGGGCACTGCCAGGGATCCAGGGGCAGCCACAGCAAAGCTGGGAATTCCAGCCCAGCCCCTCCCAGCCAGGAATTCCCAATTCCCAATCTCCCACCCATCCCTGCCCTCTGGCAGTGGGAGCCATTCCCTGTGTCCTGTCCCTCCCTCCCTTGTCCCCAGCCCCTCTCCAGCTCTCCTGGAGCCCCTTTGGGCTCTGAGCTCTCCCTGCAGCCCTCCCTTCTCCAGCTCTATCCATGCAGAGATAAAGGACATTCCTGTCCCTCCAGGTCCCCCTCACCTCCTCATTCTTCATGGAGATCCTCTGGCGAAAGCTCACGGATTTCCTGTTCTCATCCACCTCGTAATCCTCCTCATTCATCCACTCATTGAACACATCAGTGTCCAAAATCCACTTGGCATGAACCTGCAGAGCAGGAGACATGCAGAGGGTGATGCTTTGGGAAGGAATAACTCCATGAGAGGCCTCCCAGGGTTCATTAAGGACATTAATTAATTAACCCTGAGCTTTGTCAGGTCTGACTGTCCCAGTCTCTCCCACTGGTCTCACACACACTCGTGGCAGTGGCACCAGGCAAGAACCACAAAGGATGAACAGGACTCAGCTGACAGAATTCAATCTCTGCTCTTCAATCATTTTCAGGCCTCCTGGAGTGTGAGGTCAGTTCTGAGAGCTGGGACAGCAGCTCGGGGTTACCAGTGTGTTGTTTGGGGTTTTGTGTGGGGTTTTTTTTGTGTGTGTGTGGTTTTTTTTTGGTTTTTTTAAGAGGTTTTTCTAAAGTTCTATTTTAGCCTTCTGTGTTTACCTTTTGCAATAGAGTCAGACAGGACTTTACATAAATATAAACAACTTTTGTGTTATTTTAACTGTCTAACCATGTTTACATTCCTCTCATAAGGAGGAGACTGCTGATGGACTGTTGGGTTGCCCAGTGTGGTTGGAGAGGAAGATTTTCTTCCTCCAATCCATGGTCACTGCTGGAATTCTATAAATGTTGAAGTTTGTAAATAAACCTCCTCTTTTCTGCCTTGAACATCTTAGTGTGTGGATGTCATTTCTCTGTGTCTGTGCCACACCAGTGCTCTTTGGGTGCTGAAAATGACCATCAAGCCTCCTAAATGCACAGATCCCCTTGGCAGGTGTGCCACAAACACCAAGAAATGAGAGAGGGTTGGCCATTCCCTGGAGAGACAAAACCACCTGTCTGGATTTAATTTAATAGTCTGGTTTACACAGCTGAAAAAGCTTCTGGTGTTTAGAGTCATTTAGACAATTTATTACTGGTTTATTAACACTTCACACAATTCTGACTATTTCTAGCAAGGTTTATATCCAAAATCCTGTTTTTGTGAGTTAGAGGTGTCTGAACAGACTCCAAGGTCCTTCCAGCCTGGGCTGCTGTGACTCTGCAGCCCAGGAGCACACACAGAACACGGCCAGTGAGGGCAGGAACAACCAAAGCACTGCCAACACCCAAGTGCCCCAGCACAGGAACTCTGGGACGAGCCAGACTCACCTTCCAGGGCTTCTCAGGAATTGGGGGATCCTCGATCTCTGCATCGATTTCGTTGGCATGGACCCAGGTGTCATAGCTAGAGGGGACAGGAGAGAGCAGCTCAGCCACCAGCACCACCAGGAATGGTTCTCCAGCAGCTCTGGCACACAGATCCCATTCTGGGACTGCAGCTCAGGCACCAGCACCACCAGGAATGGTTCTCCAGCAGCTCTGGCACACAGATCTCACTGCTGGGACTGCAGCTCAGGCACCAGCACCACCAGGAATGGTTCTCCAGCAGCTCTGGCACACAGATCCCATTCTGGGACTGCAGCTCAGGCACCAGCACCACCAGGAAGGGTTCTCCAGCAGCTCTGGCACACAGATCTCACTGCTGGGACTGCAGCTCAGGCACCAGCACCACCAGGAATGGTTCTCCAGCAGCTCTGGCACACAGATCTCACTGCTGGGACTGCAGCTCAGCCACCAGCACCACCAGGAATGGTTCTCCAGCACCTCTGGCACACAGATCTCACTGCTGGGACTGCAGCTCAGGCACCAGCACCACCAGGAATGGTTCTCCAGCAGCTCTGGCACACAGATCTCACTGCTGGGACTGCAGCTCAGGCACCAGCACCACCAGGAATGGTTCTCCAGCAGCTCTGGCACACAGATCTCACTGCTGGGACTGCAGCTCAGGCACCAGCACCACCAGGAAGGGTTCTCCAGCAGCTCTGGCACACAGATCTCACTGCTGGGACTGCAGCTCAGGCACCAGCACCACCAGGAAGGGTTCTCCAGCACCTCTGGCACACAGATCTCACTGCTGGGACTGCAGCTCAGCCACCAGCACCACCAGGAGGGGTTTTTCAGCAGCTCTGGCACACACAGACCCCACTGCTGGGACTGCAGTGCTTCCCACAGGGAACAATCCTGCTTTGTGCCACAGGAACTGGACACAGTGCAGAGGGAGGGCCCTGGGGCACTTGGTGCACATGAAATTTAAAAACCCTCTCAGTGAAGCAGCTCCAGCTTCAAGTGCAAATCTGGAGAGATTCAGGGGGTAAAGGCAGCTCTGAGTCACCCAAGCAAAGGCTGCCATTAACTGAATTCACTCCTTTCTGTTCTGTGACTTCAAAGCAAGAGCTGCTGGATTCCTGGAAGGGAGGAAGCTGCACCCTGTCCTAGAAACCATTCACTCTTTATATTCACTCCTCCACATTATTCCCTCAAAAGTCTATTTATTAACAAACTGCACTGAGCAACAGCAAAAGCCAAAGTACTTTGTAACCAACACCAAATGCTGAGGAGCAGGGAGAAGGTGCAAGGAGAGGTGTGCACACAGCATTCCTGCTTTTAGAATGGTTTTGTGTGTACCTGGTTTAACAACACCAATACAGACTTGACTACTGATATAAATACAAAAATATTTAAAGGCTCTTCATCTGTATGAATAAAAAAACCTCAGTGTGATTACTGTTTGCTCTCCTCCCTTGAAAGCCCCATATGAGACAGGGTCCTTAGGAATTTGGTGTGTGAACAGATTTTAGTGGCCTGAAAAAGTTAATTAAACAGAAGTCAATACTGGGTTATCAATGTTTGGATTGATCTTCCATAGCCTGGGCTCAGAAACCAGTTATTGCAAACACACTGAAGCTCCTAACAGCACAAACATTGAATTTTAACTGTTCCAAACACACAGGGCAAGTTTCTCAAAGGGGGCTTCAACTGTCACTTGCACCTGACTGAAGACAACTCTTGGAGTGAAATCTCTTTGTCAAAGCTCAGCCAGGTGACTGGAAGTTCTCCCTTCAAAGCTTAAGGAAAGGCTCATTCCAGCTTTAAAATCTGCTTCAATTTCCAAGCAGTTCCTTGTGGCTCTGCAGAAGAACTCCTTTTCCAGCCTCACCCCCCTGCCAGTGCCACAAATGGATGTGGATATTGCAGTTTTAAACCAATGGTTCATTTCTTTCAAGCTTTGCACATTGGGATCAAACCTCTTCCATCAACAAACAGTTAAAAATCAGGATTTGCTTTCCCCCCCAGCTTTCTTTACCTGTCTGGAAAAAAGCCCCAATGTACCAGCACCTGCTTGTCCTTTTTCATCACAGGTCTCAACCACTCATCTGCAAAGGGAACGAGACCCAGGTCAGATGTGGAGGGAAAAGCACAACAATTCACTTTGTCAGAGGGAGGTTACTGCAAACCCCTCTGCTAAAGGTCTGAGCTAGGAAAGGACCTTAAATCTCATCCCAATTCCCCCTCTGCCATGGCAGGGACACCTCCCACTGTCCCAGGGTGTTTCATGTCCCATCCAGCCTGGCCTTGGGCACTGCCAGGGATCCAGGAGCAGCCACAGCTGCTCTGGGCACCCTGTGCCACCCTCCTAGCCAGGAATCCCTCCCCAATATCCCAATATCCCCTCCCAATATCCAACCCTGCAACCCAAATCCTGAGAACAGAGCCCAGAGAAGCATTCCAGGAGAAATCCCAAGGATGTGAACCCGTATCTCTGATCCCTGCTGGAATTCTGGGCTGTTCCCCACAGTGGATCCTGGGGCTCAGAGCTCTGTCCCACCCTGCTGAGAGCCTGGACAGAGCACAGACCAGCCCTGATCCCTGCAAACTGCAGGGAGCACTTCCATCTAGTGGCCAGCACAGACCAGGGAATGTGGGAAAGGGATTTATTGATGCCTGTGCAAGCTGGGCTTGAGGATAATAACCTACCAGGTAATTAAATGTATTTAAGATGAAAAGAGATAGAAATATTTTTTGCCATTTGCTGAAAGAGGCAGCTGTGGAATTGATTTTTTTTTTTTTTTTTGGACCTTCCACTTCATGCAGGCAGAGTGAACTTTAACACAGCCAAGCCTCACTGAGAAGCTCTCCCTGCCACCCACAAACACACCAGGATTGTACCAGCACTCCCTACAGAATTCCTGGACAGCCAGGAACTCAGATTCAGGGAATCACTGAGGCTGGCAAAGCCCTCCAAGATCACAGAGTGCAGCTACTCCCCAGCACTGCTCCATGTCCCCAAGTGCCACATCCACACAGCTCTGAAATCCCTCCAGGGCCTGGGGCTCCATCCCTGCCCTGGCAGGAGGAACTTTCCCAATAGCCACCCTAAAGCTCCCCATGCACATTATCCACAAAAGCAGCAAGTGCTCCTCAGGTGAACACTTCCAGAACTCCTCATGGCATTAATTACAAGTTCAAAATTAATTCCCAGTCCAAAACTGTCCCAGAACATTACCATCATCCATTGAGGTAGGACTTGGGTACACATGGTGGGTAGCCTTGGATTTCTCTTCAGTGACTGTTCCCTGTGGGAAACATGGAAGAAGAGGAGAAACTGCATGAGAAACCTCCAAGGCATCACCCCAAAACTCAGCTGGTGTTCAAAACTTCCATCCCAGAAAGGTGCAAGAGATTTATTTAACAGCACCACGAGCTGCAAAGCCCCTCCTTGGACAGCAGCAGCAGCAGGAGGAGGAATTAGAACAGCACAGTGGGAGGGGGATGTGGAGATGCTCTGGGATCAGGGGCTGAAGGGCAAGAGGAAACTCCAGGAAACAACTCAGAAAAGGGACAGGGGCAGCTCTGAGCAACAGCAAAGGAGGGAGCTGGAAAAGAACAAAGTGGGAGCAGGGAGGATTTGGGATATCAGGGAGCCACAGGCTGGAGGAGTGGGGAGGTGACAGTAAGGGGTTAAAAAATGAAAATAACCAAGAGAGTGAGGAAGCAAAGTTAATGACAAGATAAAAATTCAGAGGCAGAGCAAAGGAAAGCCCAAAAAGAAGAATTAGGGACAATTTCTGTTTTCATCTCTTCACATCCCTGTAGAGACAAAGCTGCTTTAAAAATCCCTTCAATCACTCATGGATACAGCGTGGAGCTCACTACAGACTTCCTTTAGGAAAGGAAAATTGACTCATTCACTCTCATTCAAGCAATAACACCCATCCTGAATCAGCCAAATAATTAAGAGCAACTTGTGAAAAGCTGCCCAACTGAGGCTGAGACAATGGTTCATAATCACAACACAGGAAACACATTAAATCTGGAAAAGAAACTCTCTGGCCACAGCTGTGAATTGTCCTGACACAAAAGCCACCAGAGGTCACATTCCAGGGGATTTCTCTCCAGACAAGTGAGCAGAATGTTCATGTTTTTAGGAGATGAAGCCATTAATTTTGCTCAAATCATCCATTAATTTTGCTCAAGTCATCCTTTAGCACCTGGAATTATGAGGGCGAGGTGTTGGATCTCTGAGTCTGCCTGGGCTCTGCTCAGCACCACCAAGGAAGGAGTGAAATAAAGCAAAAACCAATGACCATCTCAAGAGTGAAGAGTTCATTTCATTTCCTTCTGCTGTCCCACACATCTGGAGCAGCTGCCTCACTCTCTCAGGTTTGGACAAACCTGTACTGAGCAATAAATCAGCCAGGCCTGCCCCCAGCTCACCCAGAGCCATCTGGCAGCAGGTCCAGGTTTGCTTTCAGAGCACAGCCAGCATTCAGCCTCCATGGGAGCATAAAAACCCTTCCAGAGGTGAGGTGCTGCTGCTGCCCTGTGCCCTCTGACAGCCCCAGGGGGATAACTGGGGTTTCCCTCAGAGCCCTGGGTACAACTGGGCTGTGTCACACCCACCTGGTGACGTTTGACAATGTCCTTCAGCTTGTTGGCCAGCTTCAGCTCCATGTCAGGAATGAGGTAGATGGTTGGTCTGCTCAGACAGTTGTTCTGGGAGGGAAGAGCGAGTTGAACAAGGAATTAAGAACAAAAAAATCAGAATGTTCCTGTTAAAATCCCCAGTGCTGGGACTCTGATGGAAGCCAGAGCAGGGGGTGACACAGGTCAGGGCTCCCAGCTCCAGCAGCCCTGGGACAGGGACATTCCCCTCACACACCTCCCCAGGACAGCCCTGCCCAGGTTTTTATCATGCACTGAAACCTCTGTACATGGGGAAGGGGTTTTTGTAACAAGAATATTGCTGCTTTTTGCTGTTCCTCCTGTTTCCATCTCTAACAGACCTGAAAGTTCAGTTCTGACCACACTGAACACTGAACTTGGCTTCACACTTTGAAAAAAAAATGACACATTATTCCCATGCAGCAGTTAAACTGAGCTTCAAATTAAACTCCACAGAACTCCTTAAGGGGTACAAACAGTAACTTGTTTGAGTGAGAGAGGCTAAAATGTATCCTGACCTGAAACAGGCCAGTTTAGGTCAAACTGAAAGGCAGCCCTGGAATGGGTGTGGGCAGCACCAGTTACTCAGCCCCAAGGGTGCCACTTCCACAGGGACATGGGGACACTTGGGATCTTTTCTCTTTCCTTACTACAGGTTTTCCTCACCCTCTGCATGTCCACAGAGGGTCCATGGAAATAATCTGCATTTTTTTGAGTGACATTTTGACTAAACTGGGTGGGAGAAGGAGGGGAGGGTCCCACACTGCTAGAGAAGGCCAGGATGAAATGCTGGGGGTGAGCCCTGCCCTGGGCAGGGGGGTTTCTCCTTGCCTGCACCAGTGTTTTCTCAATGTTCATGAACATCTCCACGTTCCGATCCATCCGGGAGGGATTCTGCAGGTCAAACCTCCTCCTGTTCAGGGCAAGGAGTGAGAAACACTGAGAAAATATCAACTCCACCTCCCCAGCTGCCAGCAGTCCAGAACCTTCCCCTCTCCACACAAACACAGGGTGATGGCAGCAGTGGCAGGACACTTCCAGCACAGTCACAGCTATTCCTGCTGCACTGGGCACCCTCACCAGCAAGGAAACCACAAGGAACCAAAACCAACAGATGCAGCTGATTTGTGGGATGCTCAGGGAGAAGAAGGAAGGTTGACAGTTGTCCACCCAAGCCTGCAGCAGGGTGGTGCATGCCACCACGGTCACAGGGGGGTCATTAAACACACAACCACCATGGATTCTCAACAAGCAGATGAGGGAATTCATGAAGGAGCTCTCACTTCAAATTCATGAAGGTCTCTTACTTCCAGCTGCACCCATCCACCAGTCCTGGGGATCCAGAGAACCAGCAAGTCCTCTCCTGGTGTGAGAGCAAACCACCCTCCAGAACACAGGCAGCTAATCATCCATGGCAGCCTTTTATCACTGCCTCTCCTGGACCCTGGTGCTTGGATTTTGTTGTTTCATGGACAAATCATCACAATTATTGCAATGCCAATGGAGACTGGTCCATCAGAAATGGGGAAGGGACACAAAACCTGAGAAATCCTCCTGGGAAGCAGCATGAGAGCCCCCAGATTCCTTCTGCTGTACCCACCTGACCCCTGAACACGTCTGGAACCCACAGATGGGCCGACCCAAATGAGGGATTTGAGTGGTGACCCCCCAGAGCCTGAGGAGGGACAACCCCAGCCCCAACCCAGCCCCTCACCACGTCCAGCACCAGCCCTTCCACAGGGACTGCCATAGCTGGGGCTGAGCCCTGGGGATCCAGCCTGTCCCAAAGCACCAGGAGGTGCTGAACCTCTCAGGCTGTGTCTCTCAGATGTAGAACACGACCTGGGCCATGCCTGCACCCCAGGTTTGGGAACACCCTTCTGCTGGAGTCTGGAGAGGCTCCCTGGGGTGTGAAACCCAAAGCCCTGCACACCCAGTGCACTGGGAAAGCTGGGCATGTCCTCCCCACCAGGCTCAAACCACTCATTCCATAGCCAAGGACAGCTCCCTACAAACACATCCCTGTGTCCTGCAACAGATCCCTTTTTCCAGGCCATAAATGTTCAGAGGAGCTGAAGGAAAGCAAAGCTCAGCCCCAATAGCCCCAAGCCCTGTGACCACACTGAATCAAACATAACCCCCCAGCTGGGACCACCACCTTCTCCAGGAGCTTCTGGGATTTTCAGGAGGGAGGAGAAGCCCAGGTGGTTCTGTGGGAACACTCTGAGGTGCTGGGCAGCTCTGTCAACATCCTCTGTCAGGGGGGATGTTCTGTCCTAAAGCACATTAGCACTGCCCTCCACACTGAGGACACAGCAAACAAATCAAACCTGGTGTATTTATTGGAATCAATAAATTCCTCCTTTTAAAGAGGAATTGATAACCTCGTTGTGTGCTTTGAGAAGTTCACCCTGACTTGCAGACACCAAGGCTGCCAGGTCACTGTTAATAAAGTGTTTTCCACCTGTAATACAGAGGATTTTGGAGTCAAGATCGAGCCCCTTCTCCAGTTCTCAGCCCTGGTTTGCATCCAAAACACCCAGAATGGCTCCTGGGTGGGACACAAATGCCAAATAAACACCTACAGACCCTCTTGGGACCTGTGAGACAAAGGCACTCAGGGCATGAGCAGAATTTTGACTTTTTTTTGCTCAAAAAAAATTGCTCATTTTTTGCTGTGCATCCATGGAATGCTGTATGCCCCCAGATCCCTGCCTGCTTCAGAAACCCAGAGAAGGACACACTAACAACAGCACTGCTTTAGCCGCCCATTTGGATAAAATGGCTCGTTTTAATTAATTTAATGAATGAAATTTAATGAATTCTTGCTGCCCTCAGCTTAAGAGACTCCCTGTGCCAGGCTGGGCCAGGTATGTCCAGCTCTCAGACATACCTATTGTGGCGAGGAAAGGGACTTCTCCTATAAGACAGATCAGTCACAAACAGGTTAAAGCAGGAGCAGACAATGCAGACAACACCACTCAAAAAAAAATAAAAATCAAATCAATCACAGGGGCAGGCAAAACAGCACAGGATTATTTGGTCAGAGTCAGTGAGGGACACGTTGCAGGCTCTAGGGCTGATCCTCAGAGTTAAGGTGCAGGATTACTACAGCCCCCATGCACAGACACCAGGCACTACCCACGCTAATCCTGAGGCAGCAGCAAGGGAGGGACAGGGGAGGAGGCAGCTCCAGAGGCCACTCTTAAAAGTGTAACAAGTCACTTGGAACTTTGAAAGTGGAAGGAGTAAGAAGGAATCGAGGTACAAGTCCTTTTTTGTGTCCTGGAGGCCAGGAGCATGTTGCTCATTCCAGTAGGGTGTAGTGCCTAAGTGCAGCTGTCTATTTTTTTGGGAGAAAGCACTGGGTAAGCTAGATAAAGCTGAGAGTCTTTCACAAGAAGGCTTAGTTTAGAAGGCAAATCAGGTTTTCTTGGTCAAAATGTGAAATATTCCAATGTTCCTGACGTTGGAACCTTTGAATTCCTGCACCTGAAGGCAAAGAGGTAGCAAGACACTTGTGACAAACCACACTGCAAAAAGGTGCCTGGCACCAAGATTGCAACAGGAAAACCCCTGAGAGTGGTTTATTCCTGATATATCCACCTCAGACAGAGCAGATAGGAATAGAAATAATTCCTAAAAACAACCAGTCGTTCTCCAACAACTTTGTTTTGCCTTTTAAATGGCTCCTGTGTGTAAAAACAACTCAGTCAATTCCAGAAATGCTGGAATTTTACAGATTGGAAACATCACATCCAGACCATTTAAATCTGTGAACGGGAGCAATCTCTGTTTAATTTTATTGATTGTTTACATTTATTGACTTTCCAGCCTCATTTTTTGCCCAGTGTTCTCAAAACCAGTAATTTCAAGGCCAGGGGTGGATGGAGCAGCCAGGGACAGTGGGAGGTGTCCCTGCCATGCCAGGGGTGGCACTGGATGGGCTTTAGGAGCCCTTCCAGCCCAAACCATTCCAGGATTTTATGATCCTGTGCTGCTGTTCCCTTGGGAAGAGGATTACACCTTACAAACCCCCAGGTTCAACCACTCCTGGGATGTCACAGGGATATTTTTCACCCCAGCATCAACAGCTCCAGGGGCAGAGTTTCTAAGTGCTTCCAGTGCCCATTTTTGAAGCAATGGAAATCTGAGCATTTATTAGAACCTGCAGTGCTTCGTGCTTTCCCAGTTACAACTAAACCAAATCATCAATACCAGAGATTTGCATCTCACAGATGTGAGAGACTCCAATTCTGGTTCATTTTCTCAGTCAGACAGCAAGGAAACAAAAAAAAGAACCTCAAACTTGTAATTAACTCCAACTACAGGCTCAAAACCTTAAGCTTGGCTAACTTCTCTTTAAATTTAGAAGTGTGGGGGCGTGTCTTAAAAAAGCTACCATCAGCAAAACAGGAAAAAACTCCCTCTTCCCATCTCCACTGCCTTGCCTGCCTGATTCTCCAGGAAGGATTAAACTTCAGGTAGTTTGCACAAGCAATTCATGTGCTTGGTTTCATGCAAAAAGGTGTATAAACCACAAATAAGAACTTACCAGCCCTGTTCATTCTTATATTTGTATGCAGCACCAAGAATGTGACATAATGTACCTCCAGCTTTGAAATCCATGAAGCACTTTGCCTGGAACCCAAAAAAAAACAAGGAAAAACAGTGACATTGACTTTGATGCAATTATTTTAAATAAATAGATACTGGTTAGCTGAGTTTTAGACACAGAACTTTATCAAATGAAAAGTTAATCTGCAGATGAAACACTTTTGGAGTTTGAGGTTCTCCTTTCAGAGTGTTTCCTGAAGATTAAATGCATTTGGATCAAGCAGAATTCGTTGTGTTTGCAAGAACTTGATGTATCTGAAAGCTCCAAGTCCTTCCTTGCAGAGCTGTAAAAAACCCAAAGTACTCTTTGAACACCCATTTCACAGCAAATTAAACCTCAAACTGTAGCTGTCAGGGAAGCAGCTCCTCATCTGTACCAGAACATCAAACCAGATCATCAGGAATGAGCACCTGAGGCAGAGCTCAGATAATTCCACATTCACATCCCTGCCCCAGGGAAAGCTGTTTGCCAGGAGCTGCACAGCCACACTGCAGCCCTGCCCTGAAACACCAAACCCAGCTCAGGTCAACCCAGCTCAGTTCTTCCCTCTCAGCTTTCCCAGAACCACCCATTCCCAAAGCAGGAATTCCACAAGCAGGAGCATGAGGAGGCTGGAAGCTTCATTCAGGAGTCCCAAGCCCTTTCTCTGAAAGGTTATTGAAAAAAAAAACCAAACCCAACCCTGCTTCCTGCACAGAAAACTCAATTTTTCTGATACATTTTGGTCTGGAATTGTATTTGCATCTCTCCTGATCTCTCTGGTCAGGGTGGTTGTGTTTTCCTGGAAATGGAAATGAGAGGATGGGGCAGCTGAAGGCAGGACCAGGGAGAGGCAATGCCAGGATCTGCTTGGATTGTGGATTATTTTGTGCTTCTCAGTCAATATAAAAAAACTTGTACAGGGCAAAAAGCAGAATCTGGGGAGTTGTTCAGAAGTTACCACCAGGGGCTTTCTGCTGGGAGCAGAAGAGAAACCCCCCCCCAAAGAGCAGCATTCCTGAAGATGCACTGTGCTTCTCAGTTAATAGAAAAAAAAACCTTATACAGGGCAAAAAGCAGAATGTTGGGGAGTTGTTCAGAGGTTACCACCAGGGGCTTTCTCCTTTCAGTGAGGAGCTTCTCCTGCTGGAAGTGAGGGATCCAAGTGCTGTAAATTAACCTGAGCAAATTTGAGCAGATTAGAGCTTTCAAGCAGTGAGAACAAACACAGGAACAACATCTTTATGATGCCACTGCAAGGTTTATTGCCCATTTTTAAGATAAGAGCAATTGATTTAAGGCTCAGGAGCACTCCAGTGGTTCATGCACTTGTGGGATGTGGGCAGGTTTATGGGTTGTGCTGCCACATCCAAATAAAGCTCTGCCAAGTTCCTCCTGCCCCTAAAGCTTCCCTTTGTCACTGAGGGATCAGGAGAGGTGGTGAGACCTTAATGGCACCTTGGGGTGCTTCTGGGTGTGCTCCAAAGCACCAGGAGAGTCACAAAATCCCCAAATGGTTTGGGTTGGAGGGACCTCAAGGTTCATGGGCAGGGACAATTCCCACTATCCCAGTGCTCCAGCCTGGCCTGGGACACTGCCAGGGATCCAGGGGCAGCCACAGCTGCTCTGGGCACCCTGTGCCAGGGCCTGCCCACTCTCCCAGGGAAGGGTTCCTTCTAAAATTCATCTGGGAATTGTTCTGAGATTCACCCCAGGGGTCTGAGAAACCTTCCAGTGAAAGAGTGTGCACATCCCAGCCTCATGGAGGGGTTATGGGGCAGAACACCTGGGGGAAACTGCACAGAACAGAAAAAAAAGGCACTGTCCTGTCACATGGACCCACAGGAGCTCTGCCAACTTCAGTTTCAATTGGCTTTAACATCTTAACTGGCCATAAATGATTCCAGCTTTGTGTGCCCAGCTCAAGGAGCCCCAGAGGCACAACCCCCAGTGCCAGCACACATCCTGTGGCACAGACAAGCACACACCTCCCTGCTGATCCCACAATTACAGGTTTAGGACGATTGTCCTGGCTCACAGACTTTCCCTAAACCACCCAGCTGGGCCTTGGCATCCCTGCCCTCCTCCCAGATCCCTCTGTCCTTCCTGGGCTGCATTCCCTGCCCTCCTCCCACACTCCCTGGGACAAGACCCTCTGGGTGGTGGGCAGGGCTCCTGGCTGCCATTTGAAATGTTGATGTTGTTTCTGGCTACTGCATCCCAAGGGGCTGCAGAGCTCCCCCAGAGCAGGCAGGTAACTCTGTGCTGCTGCAGAACGTGGCAGAATCATTTCTCAGCCTTGGCAACTTCACAATTCTGGAGTTTAATCAAGCAAAACCCCTAATGGAGGCTTGTTTGCCTTGGAAAGTGTGTTTTATTCACTCAGTTTAGGATGCACCAGGCCAGATTCGACTTCAAACTGATGAGGTACACTGAGTTTCAGCAGAAATGAAAATCTTCCCACAGCATTCCAGAAATCATTTCAAATATCCAGAGATTAAGGTGGATTAGACAGAAAATCTGCACTAAGGAGATGTGTGCCATTCCAGAGGGTGCATCAGGGAGAGCCTGGCCTGGAGCAGGGATGTCCCAACGCCCTGGACACATCCCAGAGGCACTGAACTGACACTGGAGCTGTGAGAGCAGAGTGAGAAGCCCAATACTCACAGGGAGCTTTGTGAAGGCAGGATTGGTGACATGTTTCCCAAAGGCATCTTCCTGGAATTGCAGCAGCTGCACCACCAGCCCAGCCAAGGTTTTGTTGGTAGGAGCATCTGCCTGAACGTACTGCAAGACAAAAAGAACATTTATTGAGGGGAGGCTGAGTGGTGTGGGAGTGACACCCCAGCTCCCTCCTGCCCCTGGGGAGCAGAGCTGTAGGATTTTGGGATTTGCACAGGAGAAGCACTGAGCACGAACATTTCCCAAGCTTCAGGCTGCAAATCCAGCACTCACCTGTGGCTCGTGCCCAGCTCCTCAGGGCTGGGTTACAGACATGGATTAAGCACTCAAGCTGATCTCAGTTCCTAATAAAGGAACAGGCTGGTGCTGCCCACACACACAGAGCTTCCTGCAGGAACCTCACAGCCTCCTGCTGTAATCAACTCCTAATTAATCCTCAGAGCACCCCTTTGGGAGAAATAGGATGTCTTGCACAGAGGGAAAAGCTGAGCCACACAAAAGGTGTTTGTGATGTTGTGGGACAATCTGAGCAGCTCCCGAGGTTCTATTGCAATAAAATCCCATTTACACTGTGAGTGTAAAAATCCCATTTACACTGTGAGTGTAAAAATCCCATTTACACTGTGAGTGTAAAAATCCCATTTACACTGTGAGTGTAAAAATCCCATTTACACTGGGAATGTAAAAAATCCCATTTACACGGTGAATGTAAAAAATCCCATTTACACTGGGAGTGTAAAAAATCCCATTTACACTGGGAATGTAAAAATCTCATTTACACTGGGAATGTAAAAATCCCATTTACACTGTGAAGGTAAAAATCCCATTTACACTGGGAATGTAAAAAATCCCATTTGCACTGGGAATGTAAAAATCCCATTTACACTGGGAATGTAAAAATCCCATTTACACTGGGAATGTAAAAATCCCATTTACACTGGGAATGTAAAAATCCCATTTACATTGGGAATGTAAAAATCCCATTTACACTGTGAGTGCAAAAATCCCATTTACATTGTGAATGTAAAAATCCCATTTACACTGGGAATGTAAAAATCCCATTTACACTGGGAATGTAAAAATCCCATTTACACTGTGAATGTAAAAATCTCATTTACACTGGGAATGTAAAAAATCCCATTTACACTGGGAATGTAAAAATCCCATTTACACTGTGAGTGTAAAAATCCCATTTACACTGTGAGTGTAAAAATCTCATTTAACCTGGGAATGTAAAAAATCCCATTTACACTGGGAATGTAAAAATCCCATTTACACTGGGAATGTAAAAATCCCATTTACACTGTGAGTGTAAAAATCCCATTTACACTGTGAGTGTAAAAATCCCATTTAACTGTGAAGGTAAAAATCCCATTTACACTGGAAATGTAAAAATCCCATTTACACTGTGAGTGTAAAAAATCCCATTTACACTGTGAGTGTAAAAATCCCATTTACACTGGGAATGTAAAAATCCCATTTACACTGGGAATGTAAAAATCTCATTTAACCTGGGAATGTAAAAATCCCATTTACACTGGGAATGTAAAAATCCCATTTACACTGGGAATGTAAAAATCCCATTTACACTGGAAATGTAAAAATCCCATTTACACTGAGTGTAAAAAATCCCATTTACACTGTGAGTGTAAAAATCCCATTTACACTGGGAATGTAAAAATCCCATTTACACTGGGAATGTAAAAATCCCATTTACACTGGGAATGTAAAAATCCCATTTACACTGGGAATGTAAAAGTCCCATTTACACTTTGAGTGTAAAAATCCCATTTACACTGGGAATGTAAAAATCCCATTTACACTGTGAGTGTAAAAATCCCATTTACACTGGGAATGTAAAAATTCCATTTACACTGTGAGTGTAAAAATCCCATTTACACTGGGAATGTAAAAAATCCCATTTACATTGTGAATGTAAAAATCCCATTTACACTGGGAATGTAAAAAATCCCATTTACATTGTGAATGTAAAAATCCCATTTACACCGGGAATGTAAAAATCCCATTTACACTGGGAATGTAAAAGTCCCATTTACACTGGGAATGTAAAAGTCCCATTTACACTGGGAATGTAAAAATCCCATTTACACTGGGAATGTAAAAATCCCATTTACACTGGGAATATAAAAATCTCATTTAACCTGGGAATGTAAAAATCCCATTTACACTGGGAATGTAAAAATCCCATTTACACTGGGAATGTAAAAATCCCATTTACACTGGAAATGTAAAAATCCCATTTACACTGAGTGTAAAAAATCCCATTTACACTGTGAGTGTAAAAATCCCATTTACACTGGGAATGTAAAAATCCCATTTACACTGGGAATGTAAAAATCCCATTTACACTGGGAATGTAAAAATCCCATTTACACTGGGAATGTAAAAATCCCATTTACACTGGGAATGTAAAAATCCCATTTACACTGGGAATGTAAAAGTCCCATTTACACTTTGAGTGTAAAAATCCCATTTACACTGGGAATGTAAAAATCCCATTTACACTGTGAGTGTAAAAATCCCATTTACACTGGGAATGTAAAAATTCCATTTACACTGTGAGTGTAAAAATCCCATTTACACTGGGAATGTAAAAAATCCCATTTACATTGTGAATGTAAAAATCCCATTTACACTGGGAATGTAAAAATCCCATTTACACTGGGAATGTAAAAGTCCCATTTACACTGGGAATGTAAAAGTCCCATTTACACTGGGAATGTAAAAATCCCATTTACACTGGGAATGTAAAAATCCCATTTACACTGGGAATGTAAAAAATCCCATTTACACCGGGAGTGTAAAAATCCCATTTACACTGGGAATGTAAAAATCCCATTTACACTGTGAACGTAAAAATCTCATTTAACCTGGGAATGTAAAAAATCCCATTTACACTGTGAGTGTAAAAATCCCATTTACACTGGGAATGTAAAAATCCCATTTACACTGTGAGTGTAAAAATCCCATTTACACTGTGAGTGTAAAAATCCCATTTAACTGGGAATGTAAAAATCCCATTTACACTGTGAATGTAAAAATCTCATTTAACCTGGGAATGTAAAAAATCCCATTTACACTGGGAATGTAAAAATCCCATTTACACTGGGAATGTAAAAATCCCATTTACACTGTGAGTGTAAAAATCCCATTTACACTGGGAATGTAAAAATCCCATTTACACTGTGAGTGTAAAAATCCCATTTACACTGGGAATGTAAAAATCCCATTTACACTGTGAGTGTAAAAATCCCATTTACACTGAGAGTGTAAAAATCCCATTTACACTGAGAGTGTAAAAATCCCATTTACACTGTGAGTGTAAAAATCCCATTTACACTGGGAATGTAAAAATCCCATTTACACTGGGAATGTAAAAATCCCATTTACACTGTGAATGTAAAAATCCCATTTACACTGGGAATGTAAAAAATCCCATTTACACTGGGAATGTAAAAAATCCCATTTACACTGGGAATGTAAAAAATCCCATTTACACTGGGAATGTAAAAGCACAGCATGGAATATTAAACTCCTCCCACAGTGCTGAGTTTTTGTCACCCCTAATTCAGTATTCACTCACTGGATGTCACCTCCTGGCTGTGCCAGACGATTTCCAAGAGAAGAACAAACATCACTTTTCCAGGTAGAACATGGAGCAATTTGAACAACCCAGACTCTCAGCTGGGTAACTCTCAACCTTTGCTCTTCCCTCAAACCAAATTCTTCTAAAATCCCTTAAAATTTTTTTTGAGACCCAGAACCCTCAAAGTTTTAAAGTTGTGGTGCCAAATACCAGCCAAACCTGACTTTTGCAAAGCATCAGCTCCAAAGCCACCACAAAGACACTGAATGAATGGAAACAATCATCATTTCAGTGCCTGACCACTCTGAGATGTGAGTTCCTCCAGCACTTTCTCAGGAGCAGACACACACCTGAGAAATTAAATCTTCCCAATCCAAAGGACACAAATTCCCGTGAGGCTCCAGAGTGTCCTGTCCTGTGTATAAATCCTGAACTAGAAACATGAGCCTGGAAAGAGCTGAAGGCTAAAATTTCAAAGCTGGATTTCCATTTGCCCTCTTCCCTCCCCCAGGAATTAATGGTTTAATTATATCAAAATCACAGAATATCCTGAGTTGGAAGGGATCCACAAAGATCACTGAGTCCAACTCCTGGCTCTGCACAGGACACTGGACAAGGGGGAACAGCTTCCCAGTGCCAGAGGGCAGGGCTGGATGGGATTTGGGGCAGGAATTGTTCCCTGGGAGGGTGGGCAGGCCCTGGCACAGGGTGCCCAGAGCAGCTGTGGCTGCCCCTGCATCCCTGGCAGTGCCCAAGGCCAGGCTGGACACTTGGAGCAGCCTGGGGCACTGGGAGGTGTCCCTGCCCATGGGTTTTTATTAACCTTCTTCAAAAAAAACAAATCCAGAAGAGGTGGCATCCTTTTACTGACTTACTCTACTTTTATTTTTTTTTCCCCCAGATATTTTCCCTCAGAGAAATGAGGATATACCTTGCAAAGCCTATTCTTAGACATTTGAACTTTTTTCAGGCAATCATTCCTTTCCTTGCAGCTCCCATTTGTACCTCTTGCAGGAGGCACTGACAGCTGGAAGCTGGAAAGGAAGACACCACCTCCTCATCCTCCTTGGCACTGCCTGGATCCTGCAGATCCTTTTAATGAGCAGCCTGAGGTTCCCTGAACAATAAGGAGAAAAACCCTTCAAAAAGCAGCCCAAGACTCCCCTCCATCATTCCTGCATGCTAACGAGCAGCACAGACAGATCTTTAAGCAGTAAAGCACAGCAATTTCCCAATCAATTCACAATGGGTTTGAGGGACCACAGAGGCATGAGTCCAACAAATCTCCAGGTTTTCTCCTCACGTCCACAAAATGATCCTGCAGCAAATAAAAGGTTTTGAAGCAGTGAATTCCAGAGGACAGAATGATGCCCTGTTCTATAAGAGGATTTTGCTCTCGTGCTGAAATGCCAAAGCCCCACTGACACAGCAGAGTTTTCCAACATTTCCACAATAATTAGCAACACAAAAAAACCCCCCCGTATCTCTAAGCAGAAAATGTGTGGTCAGGAAGCAGAGTGTGAGCAGCAGCAGAGGGAATCACTGCAGCCAGAGCTGCACTGCAGCTGCCCTGCAAGCCTTTGTCGCCGACAGGGGACAGATCCACACCCAGCTTTGATGTGGGCACTGACCTCAAATCCCCACAGCAGCATCTGCGGTGCGGCCCTGGGGCACACACCTTCCCGCAAAACAAACAAAGGCCATTTCAGCTCAGAGCACCACAGCACAGCCAAGGGAAAACCCACACTAAAACGCTTTGGTTTGGCTTCCAACCCTTGCTCCTTTTCAAAGGTGAGAGCACAAAAGAACTGCAGAGAGAGAGAAAGCTCCCCGGATCAAATGCCAGCTGGTCAGGGGGAGGTTCTGGCCAAGGACAGCAGAGCAGCAAAGGCTCCCAGGGCAGCCCCTGGGTGTGAGGACAGCCCCTGGTTGTGGGGGACAGCCCCCCTGGCTGCGGGGACAGCCCCCCTGGTTGTGGGGGACAGCCCCCCTGGCTGTGGGGACAGCCCCCCTGGCTGCGGGGGACAGCCCCCCTGGCTGCGGGGGACAGCCCCCCTGGCTGTGGGGGACAGGCCCTGGTTGTGGGGACAGCCCCTGGTTGTGGGGACAGGCCCCCTGGCTGTGGGGACAGCCCCCCTGGCTGCGGGGACAGCCCCCCTGGCTGTGGGGACAGCCCCCTAGCTGTGGGGACAGCCCCCCTGGCTGAGGGGGACAGCCCCCCTGGCTGCGGGGGACAGCCCCCCTGGCTGTGGGGGACAGCCCCCCTGGCTGTGGGGACAGCCCCCTAGCTGTGGGGACAGCCCCCCTGGCTGCGGGGGACAGCCCCCCTGGCTGTGGGGACAGCCCCCCTGGCTGTGGGGGACAGCCCCCCTGGCTGTGGGGACAGCCCCCTAGCTGTGGGGACAGCCCCCCTGGCTGCGGGGACAGCCCCTGGTCCCCAGGCACACACACTGATGGAACCAGTGCCCATCCCGAGCAGCAAGCAGCCCGTGCCCTGCTCGGGATATTCATGGCAGGAGGAAGGGGATCCCAGCTCTGCCTGCAGCCCTGGCCCTACAGACACCCCCTGGGCATCAGTCCAGCCTCTGGAGCAGGGATGTGCACAGACCCCTCTCTCCATGGGGCAAGGGGGTCCCAGCTACTGCCCTGCACCCCGTGCCCTGATCCCCTCTAACCCAACATCCTTAAAACCCACAACGCCCTCCTCCCTGCCTCCCAAAAACCAACTTTCCAGCCTTTTGTCTGAGAGGGGCAGAGCTGCCAGAGCTCCCACAGGTCAATAGACTGCCCTGGATATGAACACCACACCGGGATGGGCCCTCGGGGAGCACAGCTGGGAGGCCAAGGTCAGGGGCTGCATCCCTCAGCAGGCAGCTGCTAAAACCCCTCCCAAACACCCTCAGAAAAGTTCTACAGACAACAAATAAAATAAAGACAAACTTCTCCTTTGGGACACCCCATTTTAATAGGAGGGATGTGGCTTGCTGAGAAAGGAACTACCTAAACAATGCACAAGGTTAGAGATAAATGAGCATTAATATAATCAGAAGAGAATTATCCATTCTGAATTCTGAACTGGGAATTTTTAAGTATGGTGACATCAAGGTGTCCACTGCAGTCTACCCAAATTATCTTGAACAAGGGATGCAGGGACAGGACACAGGGAATGGCTTCCCACTGCCAGAGGGCAGGGATGGGTGGGATTTTGGGCAGGAATTCCTCCCTCAGGGTGGGCACAGGGTGCCCAGAGCAGCTGTGGCTGCCCCTGGATCCCTGGCAGTGCCCAAGGCCAGGCTGGATGGGGTTTGGAGCAGCCTGGGACAGTGGGAGGTGTCCCTGGAATGGGATGGGCTTTAAGGTCCCTCCCAACACAAACCATTCCAGGATCCTGAGACTTTGTTCTGTTAAAGTCTGTCAGATCCCCCAGGACTCCAAACCCACGGCAGGAACCCATTCCCAGCCCCCAGGGGAGCAAGGCTCCAACACCCCCACTGCATCCCCACTGCCTGGGGAGGAGCTGGGCACCTCCTGCATCTCCTGATGCACAGAAAACAACACAAACTGCCTTCCAGACATCACACACACAAACAGGGAGGGGAGGAGCCTGGAATAAATAATTTCAATATAACATGAATAACTTCATTTTCTCTTTGGTGCCTGCCAATGAGATTTTCAAGGTCCAGTGTGAGTTTTCCACACTGCTACTGGAACCCTTTTCGTTGTTAATTGTACTCTGGAGACACAGAGAATCCCCACCAGCTGTTATTTTCCAGAGACACAAAGAACTCCCCAACAGCTGTTGTGCTCTGGAGACGCAGGAAACTCCTCAATCTTCCAGTCTTGTCTAATCTAGAGACAAAATGTGCAGCTCTGTCAATGCAGTCCTCCAGCTCTCCCTGCCCCTGGGGACCTCTGGATCCTTGACCGAGCTCAGAGCTGCTCTTGGATTCTCTCCAAGCTGTCCCCAGTGCCCCTGGAGCTCCTGGGGCTGGACACACCGACTGCTGCTGACAGCTTCACCACTGAGACAGATGTACAGACTTCTATTTTTAAGAGTATAAACTGGCCAAAAGCCAGTTAAAATCACCATGTACCACTCTGGCAGGAGCCACGTACCTACAGCAGGGTGGAAACAGGCACGAGATGAACCAGAGTGCATTTGCAGCACACCTAAAAGGGGATCAAAGGGGATCAACCCTTTGCTCTGGAGGGTTAAGGCTCCACATTTAAGCACTGGTATCAGCCTTCTTGTTCCCCCAAACCAAAATTATTTTTCTTTTTTTTTTTTTTACAGGATTTTCACAGCAACATTCCAAAACTCATTCATCCTGTAAAGTCTCCTTAGCCTGGCTCTGATTACCTTCCAGAGCCATGAGAAATAAATATCGAATTTTTATAAAATATATTTTTTTTTCCTGCACCATACACAACCTGCTCGGGCAGGACAGAGAGACCCAGCCTGGCTGGGGGTTTAGAGCCACAGCAAACAATTCCTGTGCTCCACAGGGCACCGGGACCCTGCTGAGAGCAGCGCTGCTGCTCCGGGGATTTGCTGCGATCCCCGGGCTGCTCAGCCAGGCCAGGGAAAGGGAAAGGGAAAAGCAGAGCGTGGGACAGCATAGAAACACAACCCGAGCCGGAAAAACTGCAGGAATATTCTGTTACATCTCCCTGTCAACACAAAGAGCTCCAGCCGCTGCCTCAAGCTGCACCCCACACCCCGAGCCGAGCTGGAAGGAGCTGGAAGGACTGGAAAAACACACCCGAGCCCCAGCTGCTTTCACGCCACACCGAGCCAGCTCGGATTCCCAGTTCAGGTTCTCGGAGCTCCTCTGCCACACAAAGAACCCAACCAGCAGCTTGCGCTCATCCACGGGTGCTGCGGGACACCGGGCCTGCCCAGGAGCGGCGGGATGGCCCCGAAATGGGGAAAAACGCGGAGATTGAGGCACCTGGGGCAGCATCCCTCGGGCATCGCTGCGATCCGACTGAGGCTCTCCCGGTATCGCTACAGCTCAACACGCTGCAAAGTTACGCCGGGCGATTTTTCACGGCTCGGGTATTGAAATGAAGTTATAAATTAAGCACACCGGAGGGGAAAAAAAAGCAAAACAAACACGGAAAGAAAGCGAGGCGAGCGCAGCGTGCGAGGAGCCCAAGGGCAGCAGAGCGAGCAAAGTGAACTCGGATCCACACGCGGGGCCCGAACGCGCCCGGACGGCTCCCAACAGCACCCACGGGAGGCTGGATTTTTTTTTTCCTCCCTTTTTCCAGCACTCCCGACACCGCCGGGGCGCGGCTGAAGCGAAACCCGGCCGGGCCGGGACCTGCCCGCACAGGAAAGTCACAGCCCGGGGCGAGCGGGCACCGGCCGGGCCCCCGCGGCCGCGGAACGGCCCCGGAGCCACCGGAGCTGCCCCAAACACAGCCCCGGGCACCGGCCGGCGCTGAGGGAGCGGAAATGTCCCCGGGGCTGCCCCCCGACCCGCCGAAACGGCGAGGCCGCGGTTCACAAAGAGCGGCGGAGACCTCGGGGCCCCCCTCCCCGGTCCCGTCCCCGGCCAACCCCCGCCCGCCGCCCCCGCCGGGCCGCACCTTCTTGTAGTGCTTCCCCAGCCACACGCGGACCGAGTCGAGCTGGGACACGGTGTCGGGGCTCTCCCAGAACTTGCCGGCGGGGCCGCCGTCCTTGCGGCGCGCCGCGGCCAGCGCGGGGCCGGGCCCGCCCGCCGGAGCCGCCGCGGGGCCGCTCCCGGGGCCTCCGCCCGCCGCCAGCGCCGCCGCCGCCATTGTCCCCGCGCGCCCCGCGCCGCGCATGCGCCGCGCCCCGGCCCCCCCCGCGCGCCCCGCCCACCGCGGGAGCGCGCACGGGAACGGAACGGGAACGCGCTCGGGGAAGCGGGCGGGAACGCGCTCGGGGGGTTGGAACGGGAACGCGCTCGGGAACGCGCTCGGGGATGCGAACAGGAACGCGGTCGGGACTGTGCTCGGGAACGTGCTCGGGGGTCGGAACGGGAAAGCGATCGGGAATGTGCTCGGGGATGCGAACGGGAACGCGATCCGGAATGTGCTCGGAGGTTGGAACGGGAACGCGATCGGGAACGTGAACGTCTGTGGGGATGTGATGGGGAAAGCCAACGGGAACGCGCACGGGAACGCGCGCGCCGCTCCTGTGAGGCCCCGCCCCTCTGAGCGGCCCCGCCCCCGCCCGAGCCGCTCCCGCTGAGGGATCCCGAGGGCTCCTGACCCGAACACACCGCCCGTGCCCTCGGTACCGGGAAGGGAACGCTCCGGACCCGAACACACCGTCCGTGCCCTCGGTACCGGGAAGGGAACGCTCCGGACCCGAACGCACCGTCCGTGCCCTCGGTACCGGGAAGGGAACGCTCCGGACCCGAACACACCATCCGTGCCCTCGGTACCGCCCGGGGAGCGCTCCGGACCGGCCCCCGAAGCTCAAGCCTGATGTGGAGACCCTGAGATCCAATTAGGGAGTAAATTGGGTGCTGACATAATTACTTACAGGTATCTTCACTGTTATCTTTTCATAACCACACCTACACCAATGGAATGGGTCATTATGAAGCAATTTCCCCCAAATTTCCTTTGTAAAAACCACTCTGTTTCGAGCCTCTACTAATGCTTTATTTGTGAGTCGAACACAACAGAGAAATTAAAAAAACAAACCACCAGGCAAAAATATGCATATAATTTAAAAAACACAACACACTTTAGTTCAAACATTATCAAAAAGAGCGTTAAAAAGTCCTTCCTTAAAATTACAATCCCCAATATAAAACCGTCCCTGGTATGACTGTAATTTGTAAATGTTCCCTCATATCTGAACACTCCAAAGCAGAAATAAACACCTGCAGGAAAGGAAGCCTCTGGAGATACAGGGAATAATAAACCCACCGAACATCCAGAAATCTGAACTTCACAATTTCAGAACTGCCATTCCGAAAAGGCAGCAAAGTGAGTGCAGTCGGGAATTCCAGACGGGTTTGTGTTGGAAGGGCCTTAAAATCTCATCCCATCCACCCCTGCCATGGGCAGGGACACCTCCCACTGTCCCAGGCTGCTCCAAGCCTCATCCAACCTGGCCATGGGCACTGCCAGGGATCCAGGGGCAGCCACAGCTGCTCTGGGCAGCTCCCCGGTCGGATTCGGGTTCGGGATCGCGATTGGGATCGGGACCGGGATCGGGACCGGGATCGGGATCGGGACCGGGACCGGGACCCGAATGGGTCGAGGCTACAGCGCCCCCACAGGCCGCACCGCCCATTGGCTCAGCCGTTGCCATGGGAACGGCCGTCGCCGCCCATTGGCTCATTTGTTGCCATGGCGACAGATCCCGCCCCGCGCCCACGCGCGGCTTCGCACTGTGGCGCCGCTGGCCGGAGGGAACGCGCGGGCCGTCGCACTTCCGGGGCAGGGCCGGAAGTGAAGCGCGCGCCGCGCCGGAAGCGCGCGCGGGGGCTGCCGGGAGCTGTAGTCCCGAGGGGCGGCCCGGCGGCGGCAGTCGCGGTGCGGAGGTCGGTGCGGGGCGGGCGGGGGGTCGAGCCGCGACCCCTGGGGAGAACCGGGGGGGGGCCTCGGGGGGCGGGACGGCGGCGGGAGGAGGGGGAGGAGCGGGGGATGGCGCCGAGCACGGCGGGGCGAGGCGGGGAGGGCCGTGCGGGGCCGCGGCCTGTGCGGGCGGGGCGCCGCGGGCGGGGATGCTCGGCGGCACCGGGGATGCTCGGCGGGGCCGCGGATGCTCCGGGGATGCTCGGAAGGGCTCCAAGACACCGCTCCCCGCGGGCTTTGAGGAGGAGCCGGCGGGGAGAGCCCCGGGAAGCGGCCCTGGGAGCGCGGCTCTCCCTGGAGTTCCCATCCCTGCCCTGGGAAGGCTTCGCTCCCTCACAGCGCTGCTCGCCCGCAGCCTTTCCCCGTTCCTCCCTCTCCTTCCCCTCCCGTGGCTCGCCCCGGTGTCAGCGCTGGCCCCGTTCTCCCCCGTGGCCGCGGGAATTGCCGCTCGGGGTCACCGGTTGGGCCCCGGTGCTCGGGGCTGTCCGGGAGCCCGTTCCACCCGCAGCCCTTCATTGTCCCCCCTCAGCTGCTCGGCAGCGAGGATCCTGCAGCGCTGGGCTCCGCGGGGAGAGCTATCCCGCACGGATCCGCTGCTCCTTTGGCCCAAACAGCCAAAAGTTAAAAAAAAAAATAAATAATAATCACTATTGCCAGTTGTGGGCTCTGCCCGGAGCCCGGGGCAGGGAATCCTTGGGGCTGGCTGTGGGAGACAGCGGGATTTCTCCTTTGTTCTCCTCACAAAGCGTTCGGGGCTCTGCCCCTTCCAACGCTGCTGGAATATCCCAGCAGCCAAGAATGGGAATTGCTGTGATTTTTTTCCTGCCTTTCTCCCGGGGATGTGGTTTTCCCTCAGGTTGTTCTTTTCCAGTGGATGGAGGAACCCCCACAAAGGCCCAGTTCCTTCCCACCCTTTGGGGTTTTATCTGACAATTCTCTCTGCCACCCTGCTGGGTTTCACTCTTTGCCCTTTGCAGCAGGAGCACTGAGTCTGTTCCTGACAAACTCTGAGTGTCCCTTTCCCCACCTGGGCCTGTGGAGTTTGCTGGGTGTGAGGCTCCAGGCTCCCGTGGGTTCTCATTCCAGCTCTGCCATTGCCTGCCCTGTGACATCCTGGTCCAGTTCTTCCCAAATCCAGTGTCCTTGAGCTCCCACATCTCCCCTGTCATCACACAAAATATCTTTGGAGTCTCCCAGCCTCCCCTTTCCTGCCTCCCTGTGTTTCCCTGGGGGCTGGAGCAGCTGCCACGGCTGGACACTTCCTTTTTATTTGGAATATTTATTTTGGAATTTGGAATATTTATTTATCAGGATCTGCAGGAGCAAACCCTGGGATTTCCCCTCAGGCTGCTGGATGTGCTAAAAGTGATTCCCAGGTGTGGATCTTGGTGTCCAGACTCAGCAGATCCTTTATTCTCCTGCCTGTGCTGCCCCGCTCCCACCCAGTCTGACCTTTACTGGTTCCCAGCTCAGGATCATACAAACACCTGGGTGGGAATCTTGCTTATCTGAGGGGATCTCAGTTGTTCATCTTGGAAGGTTTTCAGTTTTTTATTTCTTTGTTCTTGAGCAGAAAAGGCCATTTCCATCAGCTCTGTATTGCATTTATCCATTGAATGGTGGAATGATTGGGGTTGGAAGGGAGGGAAGGGATCACCCAGTGCCACCCCTGCCATGGCAGGGACACCTCCCACTGCCCCAGGGTGATCCCAACCCCATCCAGCCTGGCCTGGGGCACTGCCAGGGATCCAGGGGCAGCCACAAATCTCTGGGAATTCTATTCAGGGCCTGCCCAGCCTCCCAGGGAGCAATTCCTGCCCAAGATCCCATCCATCCCTGCGCTCTTTCAGCTCCAAGCCGTTTCTGGAAGGGCCCTTTTCCCCATCCCAGCATGGGGGAGACATTCCTTGTTCCTGCTCCCTGAATTCCCCTTAGGGGATGTGGTGGTTTGTCTGTCCCAGGCTGTGGTTTGTCTGTCCCAGGCTGTGGTTTGTCTGTCCAGGTGGTGGTTTGTCTGTCCCAGGCTGTGGTTTGTCTGTCCCAGGCTGTGGTTTGTCTGTCCCAGGCCGTGGTTTGTCTGTCCCAGGCTGTGGTTTGTCTGTCCAGGCTGTGGTTTGTCTGTCCAGGCCGTGGTTTGTCTGTCCCAGGCCGTGGTTTGTCTGTCCCAGGCTGTGGTCTGTCTGTCCAGGCTGTGGTTTGTCTGTCCCAGGCTGTGGTTTGTCTGTCCAGGCCGTGGTTTGTCTGTCCCAGGCTGTGGTCTGTCTGTCCAGGCTGTGGTTTGTCTGTCCCAGGCCGTGGTTTGTCTGTCCAGGCTGTGGTTTGTCTGTCCCACGTTGTGGTTTGTCTGTCCCAGGCTGTGGTTTGTCTGTCCCAGGCTGTGGTTTGTCTGTCCAGGCTGTGGTTTGTCTGTCCCAGGCTGTGGTCTGTCTGTCCCAGGCTGTGGTTTGTCTGTCCCAGATCGTGGTTTGTCTGTCCCAGGCTGTGGTTTGTCTGTCCCAGGCCGTGGTTTGTCTGTCCCAGGCCGTGGTTTGTCTGTCCAGGCTGTGGTTTGTCTGTCCAGGCTATGGTTTGTCTGTCCAGGCTGTGGTCTGTCTGTCCCAGGCTGTGGTCTGTCTGTCCCAGGCTGTGGTCTGTCTGTCCCAGGCCGTGGTTTGTCTGTCCAGGCTGTGGTTTGTCTGTCCCAGGCCGTGGTTTGTCTGTCCAGGCTGTGGTTTGTCTGTCCCAGGCCGTGGTTTGTCTGTCCAGGCCGTGGTTTGTCTGTCCCAGGCTGTGGTTTGTCTGTCCCAGGTGGTGGTTTGTCTGTCCCAGGCTGTGGTTTGTCTGTCCAGGCTGTGGTTTGTCTGTCCCAGGTGGTGGTTTGTCTGTCCCAGGCCGTGGTTTGTCTGTCCCAGGCCGTGGTTTGTCTGTCCCAGGCTGTGGTTTGTCTGTCCCAGGCTGTGGTTTGTCTGTCCAGGCGGTGGTTTGTCTGTCCCAGGCTGTGGTTTGTCTGTCCCAGGCCGTGGTTTGTCTGTCCCAGGCCGTGGTTTGTCTGTCCAGGCTGTGGTTTGTCTGTCCCAGGCGGTGGTTTGTCTGTCCCAGGCTGTGGTTTGTCTGTCCCAGGCCGTGGTTTGTCTGTCCCAGGCCGTGGTTTGTCTGTCCAGGCTGTGGTTTGTCTGTCCCAGGCGGTGGTTTGTCTGTCCAGGCTGTGGTTTGTCTGTCCCAGGCCGTGGTTTGTCTGTCCCAGGCCGTGGTTTGTCTGTCCCAGGCTGTGGTTTGTCTGTCCCAGGCTGTGGTTTGTCTGTCCCAGGTCGTGGTCTGTCCGTCCCAGGCTGTGGTTTGTCCGTCCCAGGCTGTGGTTTGTCTGTCCAGGCTGTGGTTTGTCCGTCCCAGGCCGTGGTTTGTCCGTCCCAGGCCGTGGTTTGTCTGTCCCAGGCTGTGGTTTGTCTGTCCAGGCGGTGGTTTGTCTGTCCAGGCTGTGGTTTGTCTGTCCCAGGCCGTGGTTTGTCTGTCCCACGTTGTGGTTTGTCTGTCCCAGGCTGTGGTTTGTCTGTCCCAGGCTGTGGTTTGTCTGTCCCAGGCTGTGGTTTGTCTGTCCAGGTCGTGGTTTGTCTGTCCAGGCTGTGGTTTGTCTGTCCAGGCTGTGGTTTGTCTGTCCCAGGCCGTGGTTTGTCTGTCCCAGGCTGTGGTTTGTCTGTCCCAGGTCGTGGTCTGTCTGTCCAGGCTGTGGTTTGTCTGTCCCACGTTGTGGTTTGTCTGTCCCAGGCCGTGGTTTGTCTGTCCCAGGTCGTGGTTTGTCTGTCCAGGCTGTGGTTTGTCTGTCCCAGGCTGTGGTTTGTCTGTCCCAGGCCGTGGTTTGTCTGTCCCAGGCCGTGGTTTGTCTGTCCCAGGCCGTGGTTTGTCTGTCCCAGGCTGTGGTTTGTCTGTCCCAGGCCGTGGTTTGTCTGTCCCAGGCCGTGGTTTGTCTGTCCCAGGCTGTGGTTTGTCTGTCCCAGGCTGTGGTTTGTCTGTCCCAGGCTGTGGTTTGTCTGTCCAGGCTGTGGTTTGTCTGTCCCAGGCTGTGGTTTGTCTGTCCCAGGCCGTGGTTTGTCTGTCCAGGCCGTGGTTTGTCTGTCCCACGTTGTGGTTTGTCTGTCCCACGTTGTGGTTTGTCTGTCCCAGGCTGTGGTTTGTCTGTCCCAGGCTGTGGTTTGTCTGTCCCAGGTGGTGGTTTGTCTGTCCAGGCGGTGGTTTGTCTGTCCAGGCCGTGGTTTGTCTGTCCCAGGCCGTGGTTTGTCTGTCCCAGGCTGTGGTTTGTCTGTCCAGGCTGTGGTTTGTCTGTCCAGGCTGTGGTTTGTCCGTCCCAGGTGGTGGTTTGTCTGTCCCAGGCTGTGGTTTGTCTGTCCAGGCTGTGGTTTGTCTGTCCAGGCTGTGGTTTGTCTGTCCCAGGCTGTGGTTTGTCTGTCCAGGCTGTGGTTTGTCTGTCCCAGGCTGTGGTTTGTCTGTCCCAGGCTGTGGTTTGTCTGTCCAGGCTGTGGTTTGTCTGTCCAGGCTGTGGTTTGTCTGTCCCAGGCGGTGGTTTGTCTGTCCCAGGCTGTGGTTTGTCTGTCCCAGGCTGTGGTTTGTCTGTCCAGGCGGTGGTTTGTCTGTCCCAGGCTGTGGTTTGTCTGTCCCAGGCTGTGGTTTGTCTGTCCCAGGCCGTGGTTTGTCTATCCCAGGACGCTGAGGGAGGGATTCCCTGGATCCCCTGGGATCCCCTGGGATTCCCTGGATTCCCTGGGATTCCCTGGGATTCCCTGGATTCCCTGGATTCCCTGGATCCCCTGGGATTCCCGGGATTCCCTGGGATTCCCTGGGATTCCCTGGATCCCCTGGATCCCCTGGGACTCCCAGCTCTCTCTGCAGGCAGCCAGCTCCTCCTCTTGGGTCACACTTCAAAATTCATGAGGGGGATGTGGCCAAAGCCCCCGATGATCCCTGGGGAGGGGAGCAGAGGCTGCTCCAGCTCAGGAATCTCACTCCAGCCCACCCAAGAGTTCCCTGACTTTGTTCCCTGCAGTGATTCAGCCACACCAGGGACGTTTCCCTGCTGGATTCACCGCAGCACACGTGGGGCTGAATCTTTACAAAGTTAATTTACTCTGTTTTTATTGATTTCATCCTTGGGAAAGGCCAGCTGTGGCCCTGGCAGGTTGGTGTCTGTGGGGAGGGAGCCATGGACAAGGTGTCACATCCAGAAAATGGGCTGGATTTATTTGAAACCTCTTTTTTTTTTTTTGCTGCTGAAGTAATTTTGTCTTATTGAAAGCAAAAGTGAATAATTGGAGTGATAACTCCAGGTTATTAATTGCATGCACAGGAAGTCATTGATAGGAAATGTCCATAGAATCCCAGAATATCCTGACTTGGGAGGGATCCACCTGGATCATGGAAGTCCAGCTCCAAACTTAATTTTGTGTGTAAATGATAATCTTCAATCCTCACCCATCTGATCCAAGTTGATAGAAAAATCCTTTTTCCTGTTTCCTTTTACTGTTTTAAATAGTGTATTTAACACTTGGCATGATAAAACACCCCAAAACAACGTTGGTTTTGTCTTATTTGAGTGAAAGTTATTTTAGTGAGAAATCAAATCGAAAGTTTAACACAGTTTCAGTAAAGAATGTTATCAAAAGTACAGTTCTCTTCCTTCTGCTGGTTTTTTGGGTTGTTTTTTTTTGTTTTGGTTTTTTTTTGGTTTTTTTTTGGTTTGTTTTTTTTGGGGGGGGTTTTTTTTTGGGAGTTTTTTTTTGGTTTTTTTTTTGGTGGGTTTCCTTTCCTTTCCTTTCCTTTCCTTTCCTTTCCTTTCCTTTCCTTTCCTTTCCTTTCCTTTCCTTTCCTTTCCTTTCCTTTCCTTTCCTTTCCTTTCCTTTCCTTTCCTTTCCTTTCCTTTCCTTTCCTTTCCTTTCCTTTCCTTTCCTTTCCTTTCCTTTCCTTTCCTTTCCTTTCCTTTCCTTTCCTTTCCTTTCCTTTCCTTTCCTTTCCTTTCCTTTCCTTCTCTTGAAATAATGGCAATAATCCACTTCATCCTGGCCTAAAGGGCTTTTTTAAACCCCCTCATTTGCACCCCAGAGACAAAGCAGCAGCACACCTGACCCCTTTGAAAGGAAATAACAATTCTAACTCGCAGTTTCTTTGTGCTCCCTCCTGCTGTCCCAGGAACCCACCCTTCCCGCTGGGATGGAGATGTTCTCGCTGAATTCCCTCAAAGGTAAGAGCTGGCACAGCCTCGAGCTGCCCTGGGGGTTCTGCTGGGCTCGGAGGTGGGAGCTGGAGCAGGTGCAGCACCCAGGGAATGTGGCAGGAAAGCTGGGACAGGAGGGACAGGACAGGATTTCAGGGATTGGGCAGGGAGGAGCCCTGCAGGGTTACCCAGAGCCACTGCACACTTGTTTGCTGTTCAGCTTCAAGTACAGGTTTTTTTTCCCTTTTCATTTTGACCTCCTAAATATTCCTGTGTCCCTCAGTACCAACTCCTTGAGCTCTTTGTGCTTGGAATTTGATCCTTTGATACCTGTCACTGTCACCACGGCTCTTTTCCCTTGTCATTGTTTTGCCAGCCTTCCTTTCAATCACATTTTGTCCTCAGAAATCCCTCCAGTGACTCTTTTCTGTTTTAACTTCTGCATCTTTCCTGAGCTCTGTTACTTGCTCCTAAAGAAAGTGGAGAGAATGCAATAAAATATTCCAGCTCTGGCTGAAGCAGAGTGGCCCAGGGGATTCATCCTTTCCCTTGGCACTCAGGAAACCCAAACCCCCCTCCTCTCACTGCCCTGCACTGGGGGTGCTGGATTAAAACTGAAAATCCCAGGATTCTTCCCAGTCCAGGGCAGGAATTGGTCACTTCAGCTGGGCACAAAGCCCCTCTCCTCCATCAGATCCTGGGAGTGGGGCTGCAGTCTGGGTGGAGAAATGGAACTTTCCTGCTCAGGGCTGGTGGTTTGTCATGGCCAGGCTGGCTTTGGGACTTGGGATGCTCCAGCCCTGGGGATAAAGGAATTTGTTAATGAAATTTGGCTCCTTAAGGAGCTGCTGCCTCTGCACGGGCTTGGCTGGAGGGGCTGGTCCAGCCCAGCTCACCCCAGGAGCTGCCAAAGCTGGGAGATGGCTCTGGAGATGCTGCCTCTGCAAAATAAAGATACCTGGAATCGGCCACTTCTGCAACTTTTTAATAAATTGACTCTTCACTGCTCTTTCTGTGCCCACAAGATAATTTTTTTATATCATTTTTGGTGACAAACCACCAGCCCTCCTCATCCCTGGCTGTCCCTGCACACTGGGACTGCCTGGCAGCCTCTTCCCCCAGCTTTGCCAGCCCCCTGTCCCTGTGTTTTCCAGCTTTTCCAGCTCCCTGCCTGTGTTTCCAAGTTTTTCCCAGCTTTTCCACCCTCCTGTCCCTGTGTTTCCAAGCTTTTCCCAGCTTTTCCAGCCCATTGTCCATGTGTTTCCAGGCTTTTCCCAGCTTTTCCAACCCCCTGTCCCTGTGTTTCCAGGCTTTTCCCAGTTTTTCCAGCCTCCTGTCCCTGTTTCCAAGCTTTTCCCAGCTTTTCCAACCCCCTGCCTGTGTATTCCCAAGGTTTTCAGTTTTTCCAGCCTCCTGCCTGTGTGTTTCCAAGGTCTCCCCATCTTTTCCAGCCCCTGTCCCTGTGTTTCCAAGCTTTTCCCACCTTTTCCAGCCCCTGTCCCTGTGTTTCCAAGGTCTCCTCAGCTTTTCCAGCCCCCTGTCCTTGTTTCCAAGCTTTTCCCATCTTTTCCAGCCCCCTGCCTGTGTGTTTCCAAGCTTTTCCCAGTTTTTCCAGCCTCCTGTCCCTGTGTTTCCAAGCTTTTCCCACCTTTTCCAGCCCCTTGCCCGTGTGTTTCCAAGCTTTTCCCAGTTTCCAAGCTTTTCCCAGTTTTTCCAGCCTCCTGTCCCTGTGTTTCCAAGCTTTTCCCACCTTTTCCAGCCCCTTGCCCGTGTGTTTCCAAGCTTTTCCCAGTTTCCAAGCTTTTCCCACCTTTTCCAGCCCCTGTCCCTGTGTTTCCAAGCTTTTCCCAGTTTCCAAGCTTTTCCCAGCTTTTCCACCCCCCTGCCTTTGCATTTCCAAGCTTTTCCCACCTTTGCTGTCTCTGCTTTGCCTCCTTGGTCTCCAGCCACAGTTCCCATCACCCTGGGGCTCCTGTTGCCTCCTGGGTTCCCCTTCCTGGATGTCCAGGATTTGAAACAGCTTCAAACCCTGGTCAGAATTTGTGTTCCTTCCCTGCTGGCTGGTTCACTGCCCGTGCTGGATCTGGGGAAATGCTAAAAAAGCAGCAGCTCCATCCCCCTGAGCAGTTCCTCAGGAGCTTTGCCTTCCCAGCAGGATGTGGGGATGTTGGCCATGCTCTTCCCAGCCTCCCTTTCCCTCCACTCCTCCTTGGAGCTTTTGTTCCCAAACCACCTCAGCTTATTCCTGAAGAAATATTAATAATTACAGTAAAACAATAAAAAAATAATAGTTTGTGCTGTCACAAGATTAACACAGGATTAATTCCCCTTATATGGAATGAGTTTTTAAACTGAATTTTTTATTGAGGCTTTTAGTGATCTGGGTGATCTTTGGATGATTTTTGAATGAACAATCAGTTTTGAATCATTTTTTTCCCATTTTAGTGGGACAATCACTTAAAATTTGGAATCTAAGTGCCAGAATAACTTCATTTCTCTCAAAAAAAAAAAAAAAAAAGTGGAGATTTTTTTGTCATCTGGTGCTGATTCAAGATCTGAGTTTGTGTTTCCATTTCTTGGGTTCTTTTTTAAGTAAAAAAACCTACAAAGCCAAACCAGCAGCTAATTCAGACATTCTAAAAAGTGAATATGGGAGAAGGCAAACTTGGTGTAGTAAGACTTTTTTTTGAGTGTTCAACTCTTCCAGAGTTGGGGAATTTTTTGTTTTTGTTTTGTTTTTGTTTTTTTTTTTTTTTTTCCTGAAGGGTTTCATTTGATAACTTTATTCTTCTTGAACCTCTTCTCATGGAGCCCAGCCTTTGTAAAACTGAACTGTGCCATTGTATCAGTCAATATTTTTTGTCTTATTGAAGATTTCTCTTTCTGATTTAAAAACGAACAAAACCCACTTAAAAACTTTGGAGAACTCCTTTTGCATCATGATGCTTAACCAGCCATTCGTGTTAATTTTCACTTTGCACACAAAATACTCAGTAATAAAGTCTTTGCCATAAAAATCAGACCCTGCTTTAAAGAAATGCAGAACTTAATGGTAGTCCCAGTACAGCCAGGGCTAATACAGATGAATTGCTTAGGAAAAAAAAAAATCAGATTTAAATGAAATAAATAATCCTGCAGGGTTGGAATTTCAACCAGCTCTACAGCCTTAAGAATTCTATACCTGGATATGAAATAATTCATGTAGAACTGAGTAACAGGAGGACTTGGAGTTGAGGGAAGTGGGGAAGAGCTGACGTATTTTATGGAGATTCTAAGACCTTTAGCAAATATTTTCATTTTAAATTTTATAGATTTAAGACTCGGCGAAGATTTAAAATGTTAAGATCTTTAAAAGACTTACTTTAAAGCTTATAAAGATTTTAAGATTTTTAGTGTTTATCTCAAATATTAGCAAATAATGGGCTGCAGGAGGAGCTGGCTTTTAGGAATATGCACTTGACCATGAGGGTGGGACAATGGCTCTGTGCGCTGCGGAGCTCCCTGGCCTGAATCCCCGGTGGTGCCCGGCCTGAATCCCCGGTGCTCTCGGGGTTGAAGTCCTGGTGGTGCCCGGTCTGAATCCCCGGTGCTCCCCGGCCTGAGCCCCTGGTGGTGCCCGGTCTGAATCCCCGGTGCTCTCAGGCCGGAGCTCCCGGTGCTCCCCGGCCTGAGCCCCTGGTGGTGCCCGGTCTGAGTCCCCGGTGCTCCTCGGCCTGAATCCCCGGTGGTGCATGGCCTGAATCCCGGTGCTCTCAGGGTTGAAGTCCCGGTGGTGTCTGGCCTGAATCCCCGGTGGTGCCCGGCCTGAATCCCGGTGCTCTCAGGGTTGAAGTCCCGGTGGTGTCTGGCCTGAATCCCTGGTGCTCCCCGGCCTGAACCCCCGGTGCTCTCAGGCCGGAGCTCCCGGTGCTCCCTGGCCTGAATCCCCGGTGGTGCCCGGTCTGAATTCCCGGTGCTCCCCGGCCTGAATCCCCGGTGCTCCCCGGCCTGAGCCCCTGGTGGTGCCCGGTCTGAATCCCCGGTGCTCTCAGGCCGGAGCTCCCGGTGCTCCCCGGCCTGAGCCCCTGGTGGTGCCCGGTCTGAGTCCCCGGTGCTCCCAGGCCTGAATCCCCGGTGCTCCCTGGCCTGAGCTGCCGGTGGTGCCCGGCCTGAATCCCCGGTGCTCCCCCGGCTCCGGAGCCCCGGGAATGCTGCGGCCTCCGAGCACCGGCCACGGCCAGGACAGCACCTCCTTCTCCCTCTCCTCTTTCTCCCCCGCTCCGTCTCCTCCCTTTCCCGTCACCTTTTCCCCTCTCCGCCTCCTTCCCCTCTCCTCTCCCCTCTCCTCTCCCCGCTTTTCCCGCTCCGTCCCTCGCCATTCCCTGAGGGACGCCAGGCCCGGCTCCCCCGGGCCGCTCTGGGTCCTCCGGCCCGCCGGGGGGCGCCGCCGCGCGCGGCCCCCCGCGCTGCCCGCGGCCGCGGGGCAGCCCAAGATGGCGGCGCTGGGGCTGCTGCTGCAGGCGGCGGCGCCGCTGCGCCTCTGCCGCGGCCCCCGCGGGCCCTGCTCGGCCCCCCGCGGGCTCTGCTCGGCCCCCCGCGGGCCCGCCGAGCCCCGCCGCGACGAGGAGGACGAGGAGGAGCCCGAGGCGGCGCAGGGTGAGAGCAGCGGAGCCGGCCGGCGCTCGGGGCCCCGCGCGGCTGTCGCGCAGCGGAAGGGAGGGGCGAGCCCGGGCCCGCGGCGGGGCGGGGGAGCCGCCACATCCCTCCCTCCCTCCCTCCATCCCTCCCTCCCTTCCTCGCCGCGGCTCCGCCGGGACCGGGATGCGCGGCCAGGGAGAGGAGCCGCCGAGCTGCGCAGGTACCGGGGAGGGCGCCGGGGGGAAGCGCGGAGCTGCTTTGGGGGCCGCCCCGGCCGCCTCTTTGTTGGCCGGAGTTGGGTTTCCCCGGTGATTCCCCTCAAGGTCGCCGAGCCGGGCCTGGGCGAAACTCCGGCGGCTGACGCGCCAGGAAAATCCACCCCCCCCTCCGTGGAGATGAGGCAGGGAGAGGGGCTGGGCCCGGCAGCACCGTTAGGGCCGTTCCCCGGCGCTCGGGATCCCGCCGGATCCGCCCGGGCAGCCGCGATGGAGGCGCGGGCAGCTCCGCAGCATCGGGCCCGCGGCGCTGCGGCGGCCCCGGGGGGATGGCTCCGGACACAACTTGAGAGATTTGGGGATGTCGGTGGTGCGCGGGTCCCGCTGGGAAGGGTGAATGCCTTCGGAATTGTCGCTGCTGTAAAAAAAAAAAAAAAAATGTTTAAAACTCGGGTTTGGTGTCGTGTTTTGAATGGCTTTTTGTTGGGTTATGGAGCGTGGGGAACGCTCGGAGCTTAGAGAGAGATGCGAGTGGTTTTGTGCCAGAGGTTGTGGCTCGAGCCGTTTTCCCTTTGAAAGACGCTGTTTTGGTTTCAGTTTTCTTTTCCTGGGCTGCGTTTTGGAAATTTGGGGTATTATTATATTAGAACTTTTTGTCTCAGCCCTCATGCTTCTGTGTTCGGTGCTCCTTTCCCACCCTCCAGCACTATTAAAGTTCTTATTTTCTCAGTAATTTCTGGATTCTTCGGGTCTTGGGTCCATTTGCCTTTCAGAAGCTGCTGAGTTTTTATCTTGGAGTTCAGAGTGTGATGGTCTTTTAATTGTTACATTCAAGCTGTTCAACAGAGCAAATTAACTCCCTGCTAAAGCAAGTGCTGAACCACCCCAAGTTATTGTTTAATGAGCTGCTTCAGGTGTTGCCAGAGAAAAGGAATAAACCAGGATTTTTTTCTTCTTTTGTATTTAATTCCTCATCACTTTTTTTCTGATGTGTTTTCAGGCAACCCCTGACTACTTTTATTCTCAGTCTTCAGTTCACTCATCCTCCCACTTTGTGTGGTGGATTGACCGTGGAAAGCTCCTGAGGTGGGAGTGTGGTGATACTGGAGTTGTTTGCAGTCATGGATTTGTTTTGGATGAACAAATAAAAGCCCTCAGGGTCTCGTGAACCTGCCCTACCTGCCCAGCTGCTCCTTGAACACGTGGAGATGACAAATGTCATTTGAAAAACCTCTGTCTGAGGTCGGTTCTGAGCTGATGGCCCATTAGCTGTCCTCCTTTGGCTGCTTCCTTATTAGCCTTGGATGCAAAGATGGAAAAATCCACTCAGACCCAGGCCAGCTTCAAAAAGTCACTGTTAGATCCACGCTGTTATCTGAGGCTTCAGTTTTTTGGCTCAGACAGTGGGGTTTGGGGAGCTCTGTCCCTTCCCCCTCGTTCCTGACGTGCCCCTGCCCTTGGGTTTGCTCCAGGAACCCTCCTCTGTCACTAACTGAATTTATCCACAGCAGAATTTGGGCTGGGCTGGAGCTCTGGAGCCCTTCCTGGAGCAGGGCAGGTTCCTGACCAGCCCAGTGGCTCCCAGGAGGAGCTTGGCCATTGCTCCTTCTCCCCAGCTGGTCCCACTTGCTTTTGGAGGAGCTGCTCAGTGTTCCTGGGTTTTAAACTCTCATCCAGCCAGGAGCTGTATGTGGGTTCTATTCTGTGTGTGTCAGAAGGGGCTGGGGATGGCTTAGAACCCCCCAAATTCCCCCAAAGCCATGTTCTGGTGTACTCCAAGCTAAGCTGCCAGGTGGAACCTCCTGTCTCCCTTCATCTCTGCAGTGCAACATGTCTGGGCTCATTCCTGGTGAAACAGATATTGTGGAGCCACAGGGCTTTTATATTTTTTTCTTCCTTGGGGATTTTTGATGTCTTGGAAACGCTTTTGGATTTATTACTTGACTTTATCGTGTCTTGAGGAATTTTGTCTTTGGTGGTTTGTCCTTGGTGCTCATTTGTTGCTTTTCCAGGGAGCAGAATTGGGGAGAAGAGAGAAACTGATGGATCTCCTCTGTCCTCCTTGAATAAGACTTTGAGCTGTTTTGTTTGTGCTCTGGTACCTGAGTGTTTTCACTCCTCAGATGTGTTGGGGTTTGGAGGAGGCTGAGCCACTCCAGCTGGGTGGTTTGTTGGTTTGGGGGTCTGGTTTTTGTGTTTTTCAGTGCAGCTTGAAATTACCCTGGACTTTCACAATCAAATTAAGCTGAAGCACTGGCTGGCTTTGAGGAACTTTAATTAGTTAATTGGCTTCTTTGATAGCCCCACCCTGACTTGTCTGCTCTCCAAGACAGGCTTTTAGTATTCCTTGGTGATGTCAGAGCTGTGCTTTGGGTGTCGTGTGTGGCTCAGTTTGGGGAGTGTTGGCTTGTACTCCTTGTGCTCCCACTGACACAATTCCCACCCAAACATCCCCTCTCAGCTCTGGCAGACCTGAGACACTCCTTGGAGCAAGATGCTGAGAAATCCCATTTGGCAGGGAAAGGGAACGTTCTGCAGATCCAGTTCTGCAGTTCAGGGTTGTTCCTGTAAAAGCTCCAAGGGAGGGATGGCTTCCTGCAGGATAAAATCCTCTCAGCTCTGGAATTGGGGCAGGAACGGGCTGAAGGTGATCCAGCAGCCCTTGGCACAGTCAGGATGTCAGCTGAGGAGAAAACACTGCACCTTGGTGGGGATTCCAAGCCTGAGCTGTCACCAGAACTGGGCTTTGTCAGTCAGAGATCCTGTTTTCCCCTCTAGAGCAGATTAAATATTTAATCTTCACCGAGGAGTCACCTCAGAACGTGAGAAACTGCCTCTGTGGTAGGTAATTGCACTTGGGGGGGCATTAAAAATGGGCTTCTTGTTCCTCTTAGCACAGAATTTCCCAGGTTATTGTTTGTGAAAGAGGAAACAACTGGAAGCCAAATAACCAGGCTGGTGCTGGAGATTTGCTTTCTGCTTTTCTTTTTAATTTAGTGAATTGAATGGTGCATTTGGGAGTTGTGTTGCTGCTCCTCCCTCCGTTACTCTCACCAATGTGGAGTGGAATAGAACTGCAGAGTGCCAAAATCTTGGAGACTTTTCCAGTTTTCCTGAGCAGGCCAAAGTCTGAGTATAGAAGAACTTGCTTGAGCAGATAGAAATAGCACATTTGCTGTATAATTACAGAAAATTGGCTGATAGTTCTTTGTAAGGCTGAGACCATTTTCCTTCTCCCTTGGCCAATATACAGAAGGTAACTCATGGACAAATGGTGTTCATAAATCAGAGTAATTCCTGCAATTCCCCTGGAGTTACCTGAGGCTACTGAAAGCATTTCTCAACATCCAGGTGGTTCTTCTATGGTTTGCAAGAAGCATTTTCAGAGCTGAGTGTCACCAGTGAGTCTTCTGTGCTGAGCTGTGGCCCAGGCTGCTGGGTTTTGCTGGAGAGGGTGATGGGATCAGCAATGGCTTTTTGTTCTCCTCAGCCAGAGGTCCAAGGCTGGCAGTGTCAGGCCTGCAGTGGCACAGCAGAGCTCTGCTTTCTCTGGATCTCCCATGGTTTCCCAGTTGCTCACTTCCAGCTGGGCCCTCCTGGGACATCACTGTAATGAGCAGCTTCTCAGACAGCATCTCTTCCACGGGCCTGTGGGACAGAGCCTCTCCTAAATTCTTCTTGCCTTGAGCATCTTGAGAAGTGCCCAAGGTCAGGTTGGATGGGCTTTGGAGCAAGCTGGGATAGTGGAGAGTGCCCCTGCCTATTTGTTAAATAAATGAATGGAAGATCTTCAAGGATCTTTCCAACCCAAACCATTCTGGGATTATCTGCAGTTCCTGTGTTTCTTCATGGCAGGAACTCCAGAATCAGTTTCCAGCAGACCATAGTGGCACATCCTGGTGATGCTCAAGTGAGTGACTCTTGGCTCCTTGTTTCTCCTTGGATTTGGTGGCTCAGATGGAAATTCTGGTTTCTGGTGGTACCAGTGATCTCTGAGCTGGCTTCTGATTCATTGGAACTTACCCTGAACTCCTGCAGGGGATTTGGAAACCCTCTGAAAGGGAATGCTCACCCCCAGGGTGGCGTGCAGGGAGGTTACCCAAGCCCTGACTGCCTGGGGAGAGTGTGTGGGATGAGGCTGAACGTGGGATGAGCTGTGCTGGCTGCTGCAGAGAGGAGATCTCATCCCTGTCCCTGTTCCCTTGTGCTGCTTTTGGTTCCTGCAGGGCTGTGCTGGCTGATTCACTTGTGAGCCCAACAAAAACGTGTGTGCTTCCTTTTGCTGCCTTGGCTGTCTGAGGGATTAGGGCTGCAGATTTTATCCCTGCACTTCTGCCTTAGTGGCACTGTTGGAGCCTGGGAGAAGGCTCAGTTGGAGCTGTGAGCCCTCCCTATTTGTGAGGTGTAGGAACATCCAGGATTGTTATCACATTGATCTGATCTTTTTGGAGGAAAAGTGCTCTTTTTCCACCTGCTGCTGGGAAAAAGCCCTTCCCAGTGCTGGCCATGGCAGTGATGCAGCTGAGAGGAGCTGGAGCAGCTCCCTCACTGCCCAGGCTGCTGGAGTTGGGCAGGGAGGAGGCTGGGATGGGAGGTGGGTGTGGCAGGGCTCTGTCTGGGATTATTTTTATTTTTATTTTTATTTTTATTTTTATTTTTATTTTTATTTTTATTTTTATTTTTATTATGAGTGATTTGATGTGACCATGAGCATCCCCTCCCTGCTGTACCCTGAGCAGCATTTCCCTCTGGGGAAGCAGGGGCCAGTCCCACCCTCCCTCTGTCCTGCAGCTTCTGGGCTGCTGTGTCTCCAAACACTCCTGGCAAACTTCTTTCTAGGGGTTTCTCTGGGCAATTCAGTACTAAACCACATTCCCAGGCTCTGATCCAGCCATCTCAGTTATTTCAGGAAGAAGTCCTCAGGGGTTTTTTCATGTTCCTACCACTGGCTGGATCTAATGTGTGCCTTGTGAGACCCTGGATTTAACCCATGGCTGGGGGGGATGCTGCAAACACCCAGATTGTTCAAAGTTGTTACTGCTCAGCTGGGTTTTGATATTGAGGAGTGACAGACAGAGCTGGTGGGGAAGTGGCACGGGCTCTGTGCTGGTGCCAGGGGCTGGACATGAACCCAGGGGTCCCCAGGTGGGCAAGAGGCCGACGGCCCCTGGGCTGTGCCAGCCCCGGTGTGGGCACGGCCCAGGGTAGGGATTGTCCCCCTGTGCTGGCCCTGCTGAGGGACCCCCTGGCATCCTGGGGGCAGCTCTGGGCCCCTCCCAAGAGGAGAGCCCTGGAGGGGCTGGAGTGTGTCCAGGGAATGGAGCCCCAGGAGGGGCTGAGGGAGCTGGGAAGGGGCTCAGCCTGGAGCAAAGGAGGCTCAGGGGGGCCCTTGTGGCTCTGCACAGCTCCTGCCAGGAGGGGACAGCCAGGGGGGGTCGGGCTCTGCTCCCAGGGCACAGGGACAGGAGGAGAGGGAACGGCCCCAGGCTGGGCCAGGGGAGGCTCAGGGTGGGCACAGCAGGAATTTCCCCATGGAAAGGGAGCTCAGGCCTTGGAACTGCCCAGGGAGGTTTGGAGTGCCCATCCCTGGAGGTGTCCAAGGAACTCCTGGATGTGGCACTCAGTGCTCTGGGCTGGGCACAGGGTGGATTTGATGATCCTGGAGGTGTTTCCCAACCTCAGGGATCCAGGATCTCACTGATGCCTGGAGATGCTGCAGGGGAACCCTGGACCCCTCTGCCTGCTCCCCTCCCCTCCCCTCCAGCCCTGATCTCTGGAGCTGCAGGGAGCTGCAGGGTGCTGCAACACAGGACTCCACAGGGACTGGGAGACATTTAGCTCCTCTTGGTTCTTTTTTTCCAGATTCCAGAGACTTGCTAAAGGAATTTCCACAGCCTAAGAACTTGCTCAACAGCGTGATTGGCCGGGCCCTGGGCATTTCCCATGCAAGGGACAAGCTGGTGTACATCCACACCAACGGGCCAAGGAAAAAGGTAAATCCTCTGCTGCTGCAAGGGTGCTGCACACAGAGTGGGGAGGGAGCCATGGAGCTGCTAATCCTGCAACTAACTTCCTGGAGAAAATCAGAGAAGAGCTTTCATGCCAGTTAAAAGTTGTGTGATGATCTTTCAAACAAGAAATATTCTCACTTCTTCCTATTTTTCCTGATCTTCATGTGCTTTGGAGGTGTATAGGTGCAGGTGCTGTTCCTCTTTTTTGTGTGGATATTTTGATGTGGCTTGCTGTACCTGGCCTTTCTCAGCAGAAAGACAGAGTCTGTGCTTAAAGGGATCCTACTACCTTAGAAAATGAAGATTTAAAAGCTGTATCTTAGGAACCCTAGATTTGATTGTAGATTCCAATAGAAGAAATTCCAAAGCCTAAGATGTCCAATTGTGACCAGAAAAGAGGAATTTCTTTGCAGTGGAGGGAGGCTTCTAACAGTACTTCAGAGCAGCATGAAATGCAGCCTTTTTGTTTGTGAAATGGAGCAGAGGAATCCCAAGCAAACAGTTTTCCAGGTAGCTTGAGCTGTCACTGGGATGCCCGAGGCCCAAAGCTGGGCTATGAACTGAGCAGGAATTCTTACCTCATGGTGCTCCATGGCCAAGGCTTTGCCCCCTCCTGTCACACCAGCTCTCATTCCAGAGCTGAAAGGCCTTTCCAGCTGAAGTTTAACTGTAACCTACATTCCAGGAAAAGACTCAGTTCTGATGGATGAACATTTTCCAATAACGTTCTGTCTGCGTTTTCCCAGATGGTTTTTATTGCCACATCCTTTTTAAGCATCCCTGGATTTTAGGGGATACATTAGTAATGTTACTTTAGAGTTCTTCATTATTTGTGTTTGTTTTTCTTCTTAATCAGTTCCCCAACTTTAAATTTGGAATACCATAGCCAGTGCCTCATCCCTAAAATTTGGAATACCCCAGGCAGTGCCTCATTGCTTTAGTTTGTGTAACTGGTTCCCATTCTTGCCAGCATTTGAATAGATTAATGTGGAGAGTAACTTCAGATTAAAACAAAAAATTAACCAGGAAAACAATAAAAGAGATAAAGGAGCCCTGGGAAAAAAAAAAATGAGGCTCACAAAGATAAAACAACCCAGCAAATGTGGACAGAAGGACAGGTGAGAGGCTGGAGAGCTCTTGTTGGGCGTGAACAGGGGGGTTGTGAGCACTTGGCCTTCCTGAGACACCTCTATTCCCAGCAGGTCTGTGCTTTCCAGGCAGAGCCCTGAGGCAAAATCCGTAGCAATTCCCACAGAAGAGCCAGATTCAGGGGCAGGAAGGCAGCCAGACAGGTGCTGGAGAGCCAGGAGCCTGTGCTCCAGCCTTGGAGTGGGGCTTTCCCAGCAGAACCACTGCTGCCTTTCATCCCTGCTGCAGAAGCAGGAGAGAATTCCCCAGGCATTTCCCTCTTGGAGCCTCCTGGCATCTGCAGGGCCGGGAGCTGAGCGAGAGCTCTGGATTTGGAGCCTTTCCTTGAAGAGGGCAGAGTTCAGCTCTCAGCATTCTTTGCCTCTGCAGGTTTTTAGTGCTCCCTTGAGGGGCTGTGGTGGGGCTGAGGTGCTGCCAGTGCTCGTGTTGGGCTGGAGCTGGGTGCTGCTGTGCCTGGTGGGTGCTGGAGTGCCTGGCAGCTGAGGAGCTCCTGAGCTGCTTCCATTTTCCAGCGAGGAGGCAGTTGGGGAGATGTCCTTGCTGTTGGAGAGGGGATGTGCTCCAGGGCACGCTCTGGCTGCTGCAGGTGCAGCCCTGGGATGGAATTATTCCTGTTAATGACCTCCTGGCATTCATCCCTCAGAGCTGACATGCTGTGACAGCACAGCCCATGCTGGACCTCAGCCCTGCAGCTGCTGTGGGGCTGTGGCACCTCTGTGCCCTGCTCAGCTTTTTCCTTCAGTGCTCCTGGAATGGAGCTTCCCGTGAAGGGACCAAGACAGCTCTTTGTTCAGTTTTCTTCTGTGTTTCTCTTCTTTGCCTGGAGATGGTTGCAGTGGGTGTGCTCTGGTGGAGGGCAGAGCTTGCCCTGGCTCACCCCGTGGTTCTCCTTGCCTTTCAGAAAGTCACTCTCCATATAAAGTGGCCGAAAAATGTGGAAGTGGAGGGCTATGGGACCAAGAAGATCGACGCGGAGCGGCAGGCGGCGGCTGCGGCGTGTCAGCTCTTCAAGGTGAGCTCTGCTGCTGCCCAGCCTGCATGGTGCAGCCAGCCTGGCCTGGGGATGGCAGCTCTTTCTCTTTGTGCTGCTGCTGCCCAGCCTGGCCAGCTCACCCTGCATGGAGCAGCCAGCCTGGCCTGGGGATGGCAGCTCTTTCTCTTTGTGCTGCTGCTGCCCAGCCTGGCCAGCTCACCCTGCATGGAGCAGCCAGCCTGGCCTGGGGATGGCAGCTCTTTCTCTTTGCCTGTGCACTCCCTTAGCTGGCCCCTGTGTTAGGCAGGGGTAGAGAGTGAGGAGTCTGAAACCATTTGAGCTTACAATCCCCCTTGCTTCAGGTAGTCCTGCTCTTTGTTCCTTTTGTCCTGGACCTTAATCAGCTCCTTAGTCTCAGCATCTACAGTGAGTAGAGTTTCCCTCAGGTGGGTTTGCTGGTCACTAACTCCCACTTCTGCCAGCACAGCTGGGTGTGTTTGCAGTTGTAGGACCTTCAGAGCCTCCTGTTGGCTCTTCATCAAAGCCAGTGTGGCAATTACATGTTGTAATTTACTCTTACTCTACAGTTACACTTTGTTTGGCACTTATTTATGGCTGGAAATGGGTGTGTGCAGCCAGTATCAAACAGGCACAGTAAAACTGTAAAGGTCACTCTTGAAGGTGTTTTATTGCAGTTTTATCTCCAGCTCTGCCCCTGGCTGTTCTGTGTTACCTTGAGCAAGTGAGACTGATTTGGGAGTTTCCTGTTGATCTGTGCAGTGGGAACAGGGATATCTCTGTGCTCAGGGGATGCTGTGGATGCTCTGGCAGTGAGACAGCTTTTGATTGGCTTGCAGATCAGAATGCTTTGTGAGGAAATAGCCAGCCTTCAGAAATTCAGGAGGGCAGTGTGAAAACTCAGCTTCTTCAGCTGCTTGAGCTGATCCTCTAATCTGTGGTCAGCAAAACTGGTTTCACTCACTGACTTCATTCCACCTCCTCACTCAGCATTCACTGGGAATACATCCTGGTTTTATCCTCTCTAGTCCAGTTCTCCACTTTCTTTGAGACCCTGGAGGTTTTCAAAGGAAGAAAAATACCCTCCTGATACATTTTCCCTGAATTTTGGAAAGGGCTGAAGTGTACTTAGACCTTAAACCAAAACCCAACCCCCTGAGACCACAGATTGAACATGCAAAGCTTTCTGGAACCTGGCAGAAGACCCTTGTGGTGGGAGGCCACAAGGTGTGATCACAGCTATAGAAACAGCTACAAGTGCTGCCTTAAAAAGCCATCAGTTCAAGAAAATTAATAGTGCCTAATTAGTGCAGAGAGTAAATACAGAGGCTTTCAGTAGAGCAGTGAGCCAAGTGAACTTTGGTGTCTACTTTGGTGTCTTAGGCACAAAGTAATACAGTTTTTTCTAATACAGAGCCATTAAATGGCCTAAAGTCATAACTTTTAATTTATTAAATTAAAGATAGAACTTATTGCAGCACTCTGGTAATTTTGAGATGGTGTGTGCTGCACTCTGGGTATGTCTGGAGCTTCCTGCAAGGTTCAGTCCTAAATGGTGATGGTGGGAGAGTGTTTAATTACTGCAGGCTTGCTTCAGAACCTGATGGGTTAGAGACATTTTCCTGCTGCTTGTACAAATAACTGTTCCTGGGAAATGGAAGGAGATGAACCATTCCCTGAATTCTCACCTGAATTATGCTAGCCCAGATTAACCTTCTCAAAAAGATGCATTTCCTGCTCCGAGGTCGGTTTCAAAACTTGAGGGTGCTAAATACAGCCAAGAGCTTGTAAAACCCCAATAAATCCTGGCCCACCCTTTCTAAGGAGCTGTGTGGGGCTGAGAGCCATACCCTGGGAAGGGAAGGCAGGGACCACATCCCCAGTGGGACACAACCATGGTGGGGGAAAGCTCAGACCTCCCAAAAGTGCCTGGGGAAGGAGGGGGCCGCTCCTGCCTCACCCGCCAGCAGGGCGTGGATTCCCAGCTCTGCAGGGAGGGTTCCCAGAGCTGCAGGGAGGATTCCCAGAGCTGCCCCCTGTCTCTCCTGCAGGGCTGGGGCTTGCTGGGCCCCCGGAACGAGCTCTTTGATGCTGCCAAGTACCGGCTGCTGGCCGACCAGCTGGGCTGTCCCGACGAGCGCTGGTGCTCCGAGGGCAAGTGGCGCTCCAAGTCCGGCCCCTCGCTGGCCGACCTGTCCACCTGCTGGCGCCGCATGGAGCCCGACGACGCCATCCAGCCCATGGAGCAGGGCAGGATGCCCAAAGCCATGAGGAGGGAGGAGCTGGAGGAAGGGGAGCTGGAGGAGGGCGAGCTGGAGGAAGGGGAGCTGGAGGAGGAGGCGATCGATGTCTCGGATTACCTGCCCATGGCGCACCAGGACGCGCGGACGCCGGGCAGGGACGCCAGGTGGGTTTGGTTGGGAGTGCTGAGTGGGGACAGAGGGAAGGGAGGGTTTTCCTGTGCCTGGATGTGGGGCAGCCTGGTCTCGTACCTGGCTGCCCTCCAGGGAATGCATGCACTTCTTCCCTGCAGTTCTGCCCTCTGCAGAGACTGCTGCCAGTCTTGTTACCTGCCTGTCCCTAAAGACATTGCCATCCCCAGCAGTGGTGCATGAGCACTTAGACCAGGTTTTGAGGGCAATGTTCAACCTGCTCCTTTCCATCCCCATAGCTGCCTGCTAGACTTTATGAGCACGGATCTTGGGTTTTTAATAGGCAGCAGGAGCAAGATCTGTAAGAGATGATGGTGACTATTCCTGTGATGTGGTTTTTAAATTCAGAGTTATTTATTAATTAAATCTGTTTCGATCTGTGGATGCCATCTGGTTTGTAGCCTTGGTGTAAAGGTTTGATCATTCTGTAGTAGGTGGCTTTGCTGGGCTGGGTGGTTGTGCCTGACAGATTTTAATAACAAGGGACAGCTGGACTCTGCCCATGGCCAGAATCTCCTGGGCTTTAAGTGAGCAGTTTCAGAGCTCAGCAGCACTCCTGGAGTGAGGCAGGTGTGAGCACGAGTGAGCATTTGCACATCCAGCTCTCCTCATGTCCCATGCAGCCGAGGAGGGAGTTCCATTGAAATGACAGACGACAACACCGCCATCCGTGCCCTGACACAGTTCCCACTGCCCAAAAACCTCCTGGCACAAGTGATTCAGATTGCAACCTCTTCCTCCACAGTCAAGGTAAGGTGCTGTCTGACCCCTCCAGGGAGGAAGCTCACAGGCTCCAACTGGAAGCACTTTGCATGTTTTCTTTGGGCAGCAGAGCTGGGGAGAGGAGGGAGGTTAAAACTGGGCCTAGGGAAATCAGTGTGAACAGCAAAGAAAAGACTTGGTGGTGAGAACTGAGGGAATGTCTGAATGGAACCATGAGGAATGTTGGTCCTGAGGCCAGGGCAGAGGAGGAGCTGCTGTCTGAATGAAGGAGGTATTTTCTAAGGTTTCCTTTCCCCATATATCTGCCACAAGCCCAAGTTTGTGTTGCTGGGAGCGATGTGTAACTTCTGTGCTGATAGAATCTTTCCACAACTCTTGCCTGTATCTGGTGATCCTCCTTCCTGGGATGTGTCACCCACCTCCCAGAGCTTGTGTGCTCAGCAGAAAGGAGCTGAGCTCCACCCTGAGGCTCTTGGGGTGTTCCCCACAGTTGTCTGCTCTCACTTTGCCTTCGACAGTGCCTTGTGAGCTGGGGAGTGGAGCTCAGCACAGTAACCTTCTTGTAGTGCTCCATTTAAAAAAATCCAACAAAATCCAGCAAAAAAACCCAGGGTGAAAGGTCCAGAGGGGCCACGTGAGGAGTGGCTGAGGTCACTGGGTTGGTTCAGCTGGAGCAGAGCAGACTGAGGGCAGAGCTCCTCCCGGGGGACAGCTCCAATTTCTGCTCCCTGCAACAGGGACAGGACCCAGGGAACAGCTGGAGCTGTGCCATGGGAGGCTCAGGCTGGAGATCAGGGAAAGGTTCTTCCCCCAGAAGGTGCTCCAGGGGATGGGCACAGCCCCGAGGCTGCCAGAGCTCCAGGAGCCTTTGGGCAGGGATGCCCAGGGTGGGCTTGTTGAGGTGTCTGTGCAGGGCCAGGGGAGGGGCTGGGTGGTCCCTGCAGGCCCAGGCTGTCCCCCGGAGCCTGCAGTGCTGCTGTTCCTGCAGGAGTACATGCAGTTCCGCACCGTGGGCACCAAGACCAAGATCTGCAAGCTGATGCTGCGCTGGCCCTGCCCCATGACCTTCGCTGCCAAGGGCCGGCGCAAGGTGGAGGCCGAGAACAAGGCAGCAGCCCTGGCCTGCCAGAAGCTGAAGGTGAGTGACCCTGGCTCCTGCATCCCCTGGGGATGTGCCTGTGGAATCAGGCTCCTTCTGGGAGTGAGCCTGACACAGCATGCTGGGAGCTTCCTGATCTTTGACTCGAGTAATGAGCTAATGCTTAATAAACGTGCATTTCCAAACTTTGGGACTCACAGCATGGGACTCAACAAGAGGGTTTTGCAGTCGTGGCTGCTGTTCCTCTGATGGGTCTGTTTGAGACCTTGCAAGTGTTGTATCAGGGCAGGTGGTTGGTTCTGGTGTGTCTGGTTCTCCAGAGTTGGAGTGGGATCAGGTCTGGTTTCTTGCTGTGGTGAGAAAAGCAGGAATTGATGGGTTTGGGATGGTAAGGAGTTGGCCTATCCAAACATGGGATCCAAGTGCTCTGTATCCCAGCCCTCAGAGCTGATGGTGTTGTTTGCCTGTTCCCTGCAGAGCCTTGGCCTGGTGGACAAGAACAACAACCCCCTGAGCCATGCCATGTACAACATGACATCCCTGCGGGAGCTGGGCGAGAACCAGAGGAAGCCCTGCCACATCAAAGTCCCTGAGGCCACCCTGCGCAAGATTGAGAACTACCTGAACCACGTAAGGCTCAGCCCCTGAGGATCCCCTTTGCCTGATCACTTTGCACTTCAGGATTTGGATGTGTTTGAAAGCTTCCTGTCAAAATGTTGAGGGAATTCATGGTTGGATTGTTGCCACGAAACCCGATCAGTCTCCGATGCCCTTTGGGGAAGGGAGACCCTTTCTGGGCAGTGACCTTCCCTTTTGGAAGACTCTGGGATTCTTAAGGTTGAACCCAAAAGTTGTGATTGATTAAAAGTTCAGCAGCTTTTAATCCCGTGAACATCTGGGCCAATGCTTTGATTTATGCTCCAGACGATTCCTGACCTGTTGCTCCTTGTAGTTCTCTTCCTGTGGGATGTGGGACTTGTGTTTTTTCTTTTGCCAAGACAGAACATTTCTGGCTCAGCCAAAAGCTTGTGTTTTGCATAAGTTATGTGTCTGGGTGGGGGTGTAACTTGATAGTTTCCAAAAGTTGTCTTCGAGGGGCTGTTGCATTGGAGAGCTGAAGTTACTGGTCTGTGCCTGTCGGTTCAGGGTTTTCCTGAAACAGGGAATGCAGCAAGGAACACGCAGGGGGCTGCCCAAATTAGTTCTCACTTTAAATAACCTCAGTTCAGAACGTGACTGAGTTACCTAAGATGCGAGGAGACCTTGGCAGAGCCTTGGCCAAGCCAGACTGGCTGAGTCTGTTGCAGGCACTTGTTTCTTTCTGTCCTTCTCAGGACCAGTACTAACCTTGCTGTCCTTGCCAACTCCCTCCCCCTCTCCCAGTACCCCGTGGACATCAGGGAGTCCAGGCCCCGGATCGCCGACGACATGATGAACCTGACCAAGGAATCGGGTGCCATCAGCGATGCCATCACGGGCAAGACCTACATCCCCATGCTGGAAGCGGAGGAGGTGCGCCTTAGCCAGAACCTGCTGGCCCTCTGGAAAAGGAGAGGAGCCTCCTGGCAGGAGAGCCACCCGCTGCCCGTAGACCCTCACAAGGACACCATCCTGTCGGCCATCGAGCAGAACCCCGTGGTGGTGATCGCGGGAGACACGGGCTGCGGCAAGACCACGCGCATCCCGCAGCTGCTGCTGGAGCACTACATCCTGGAGGGGCGCGGCGCGCGCTGCAACGTGGTCATCACCCAGCCCCGCCGCATCAGCGCCATCTCGGTGGCGCAGCGCGTGGCCCAGGAGCTGGGGCCCAACATGAGGAAGAACGTGGGCTACCAGGTGCGGCTGGAGAGCAAACCCCCCGCCCGGGGAGGGGCCCTGCTCTTCTGCACCGTGGGCATCCTGCTCAGGAAGCTGCAGGGCAACCCCAGCCTGGAGGGCGTCAGCCACGTCGTGGTGGACGAGGTGCACGAGCGGGACGTGAACACGGATTTCCTGCTCATCCTGCTCAAAGGCATCCAGAAGCTGAACCCTGACCTGCGCCTGGTGCTGATGAGCGCCACGGGCGACAACCAGCGCTTCTCCCACTACTTTGGGGATTGCCCCGTGGTCAAGGTGCCGGGCTTCATGTACCCGGTGAAGGAATACTACCTGGAGGAGATCCTGGCCAAGCTGGGCCGGCACCGGCACCGGCACTACGAGATCAAGGTGGGTGTGCAGCCAGGGGGGAAGCTGGCCTCCTTGCATGGGGCACTGCCTTCTGGCCTCTCAGCAGGGGGAGAGTTGGGGCCTGGGACTGCTCCTGCTTCCCTGGGGTTGTTGGATGGTCTTTGCTTAGCTCTAATTCCATGCCAGTCCTCCTGAGGTGAAGCTTAGTAGAACCCCAGAGTGCTCTGATTAAATTATGCATAAAGGTGACTTCGCTTTGGGGTTAAGTTGCCTTTGTCTCCCTTGAATGGGAAGTTTGATGTTTGAGTAGGCTGAGAGCTCATTGCTGTGTGTACACAGACACAGAGTTGAATGTTTGCACACCCTGGGCAAGCCTGGCCCAGGACTGGGATGGTTGTGGCTTCCAGCACTGTTACCTCAGTGCACACTGTCCTGCATGACTGAATTCCCTGATTGCTGCTTTCTGCAGCTGCTCTGACCCTCTGGAAAATGCCCTCCAGACGTGTGCTGTGCTCTGGGTAATCCTACACCAGCAGTGGGTCATGGAGTCACACAGTCACAGAGGTTGGCCGGCATCCCCAGACGTTTCCTGGTCCAACCAGCTGGGCTGGAGTCTGCCAGCCCATTTTTCCAGCCTGGAGAGATCCCTCCCTGTGGCTGAGCAAGTGTCTGGAGTATCAGCCACTTCTCCCAGTCCTGGATCATCAGCAAACTTAGGGTATCCCATTGCCTCCAGGGCATTCTTCCTGTTTCCTTGTGGCAGGGATTTTATCTGAGCTTTAATTGTCTGTTCCACATTCCTGAGAGCTACAGAAGCTGCTGCTGGGAGCCTGATGGGTTTGAACTCCCAGGTGCAGGTGGCAGTTTTGTCCACAAAAACCTCGTGGGAATTCTGTTACTTGCGAGGTTCTGTTCAGCAGAGGTGCAGAGATCTGGGCAGTGGCAAGGGGCTGTGCATTCTCTGCACAGCAGGGAAACTGGCAGCAGTTGTGACCAGAGCAGGCTCCAGATGGAGGCCAGAGCAGGCTCCTGGCTCCAAGTCCTGGGCAGGCTGTCCAAGAGCAGGTGTTTGCTGCCTGCAGAAGGTGCTTTGGAGTGCCCTGTGCTGTGCTGATAGCCCTGACCTGCCTGTCCTGTCCTACCCAGCAATCCGACGATGAGTGTGTCCTTGACCTTGACCTGATCACCGACCTCGTGCTGCAGATCGATGCCCACGGAGAGCCAGGTGGGTCCTGCCTTGCCCTGAGCTCTTCCTTCTGCTGGGGGGAGAGAAATGGAACCCCTCCTGAGCCTTTGCAGAGACACCACAATGCTGAGCCTTTAATGCAAGGGCTCCTTGAATTCCTGCTGCTCCAAGTTGTCTCGAGCCGTGTGGCACGAGCAAATTCTGAGTCTTTGCTAAGACAGGGTTGGACTCCTCAGTGTCCTGGGCAGCTGTTCCAGGTCTGTGCTCCAGCACTGGCAGCCTTGTGCTGCACAGTTACCTTTTGTATTGGAGCCCCATCCCTGTCAAATACCCCTACCTGGAAGGTGAAGTGGTTGGGAAGAAGGCAGCACTCCCAGGTGATTTCCAAGAGGTTTAAGTGTTTCAAAGGTCGTGGGTATTCCCTGTCAGACTCCAGGTAGCCTGGCTGCTTTCTGCCCTGGAAAGGGGTCTCCAGCTGGGGGAAAGCACTTGGATTTCGAGGCTGTGTGTTCTTAACTCCCAGTGTGTTCCAGGTGGGATCCTGTGCTTCCTCCCTGGCTGGCAGGAGATCAAAGGGGTGCAGCAGCGGCTGCTGGAGATGCTGGGCTCGCAGAACAGCCGCTACCTCGTCTTGCCAGGTGAGAGGGCAGGGCCAGCTCCTTCTTCCCAGGATTCAGGAGAATCTGGGACAATTGGCTTGATGTGCCCCTTCAGCTTTGCTCTGGCACAGAGCTGGTGAGCTTTGATGTCCCAGCTGTGTAGTGGTGTGTGGTAAGTGTGAGTAACTCCTCCTCGCAGAGGCTGAGTAACTCCTGTGTGTGATCAAAGAGAGTGGCTTCCCATTTGCCTCCAGCAGTTTGGAGTTGGGCAAGGGGAAGGCAGCTCAGTTCTGCACTGCTGTAGCTGCACGCTGAGCCTGCACAGAAAAGATCTCAGGACCTGTTCTGTGGGATGCAGGTGGACTCCAGAGCTCAGCTTTGATCAGTGATTTTAACATTCCTTGCCCCAGGAGGAAATTTAAACAAAAGCCAGTTTTGCTCTGCAAAGCTCTTACGAGTTTTGGCATTTATTGTTTGTTTTTTAGCAGCTCTGCCTATTCAGTGTCAAACCAGGCCAGGCAGGAGCAGAGCTTTGAGCAGCTGGGCTGTTAATAAGTGCAGGTGTAGTTTGGTGGAAAGTGCTCTGCTGGGAATTCCTGCATGGCACTGAGCTGTGGCAGGGCAAAGCTGGGATACAGGACACACCGGGGCCTCACAGAGAGCAAATCTGACTGTGGGCTCACGTGGCAGTGAGAATTCCCCTTCCCCTGCCCCAAGGGACTTCTGAGGAGGGGCAGCTGCAGAACTGGACTATGGGAGAGAATGGGATTTCTGCCAGGGATATTCCTGTGGTGCCACAAAGCTCTGGGACAGGAGGTGAGCAGAGCTCCTGCTGCTGCTGAGCCACAGGTTGAAACAACTAAGGCCTTCCCAGATGACTTGTGGAAAGTTTTTCCTGGGGTCTGGCTGGCAGGAAGCTGCTGGCTGTGACCACTGGTAGCTGGTGTCCCAATTTCTGGAGGTGATGGTACAAGAAGGTGATGGTACAAGGTGATGGTACAAGAAGGTGATGGTACAAGAAGCTCAGCTGGGCAGGTCTGACCCTGGTTTGGTTTCCCAGTGCACTCCAACATCCCCATGATGGACCAGCAGAACATCTTCCAGAGGCCCCCGCCGGGCGTCAGGAAGATCGTGCTGGCCACCAACATCGCCGAGACCTCCATCACCATCAACGACATCGTGCACGTGGTGGACAGTGGCACGCACAAGGAGGAGCGCTACGACCTCAAGACCAAGGTACTGCTGCCCCTGACTCATTTGGGACACTGGAGCTGAGGGCTGTGGTCAGAGGAACCTTTGAAGTGCCATTAATGGGATGATGGGGCTGCTCCCCGTTTGGCCCCTGGGGCACAGGCGTTGTTGTTTGAGCAGAGTGTTTGACTCATCATCAGTATTTGCTGTGTCCAAGCTCTGGGCCAGGCTCCCCATCAAATTTGGAGTTTTTCAAACAAATTGAAAGCAAATCCTACTCCCTTCCCATTTCTGTTTCACCACAGAACACTGGTAGCTTTTCTGTTTGCTTTCAGCCTTTTTCTATGGTTTGATCAAAAACCTCTTGCTGGCCCTCGCAGGGCAGCCCTGACCTGTTAGATCCTGCTGTTGTTTCCAGCTCTCCTGGCCCAGTCCCTGTTGCTCAGCTTTCTGAGGGGGATCTGCTGCCCCCAGGCCTGCTCCTGGCAGTGCTGGGCCCTGAGCCTGGGCAGGCTCTTGTTTGTACACCCTGGTAACAAAGTGAAGGCAGCTGTGCTGCTGTTGGGAGCTCTGGCAGCATCCCCCTGCCCCTGTTCTAGGAGATCATCTCCCAGGTGGCCATTCACACCTTGCAGCAGCTCTGGATTAAACCCAACCCTTTGGTATTTGCCCAGTTTTATCTCAGTTCAGAGTGCAGACCCTGAGGCAGGGCTGGGACGGGGAGCCCTGGGATGGGGCCTGGGCCAGGTGTCCAGCAGGTGGCATCTGGGTCCCATCCACGCAGCCCCGGAGCTGCTGCTGGACAGAGACCGGCCCTGCAAGAGGGCAGGGGAGTGGGAAAGGCTTCCCTGGCCCCTTGGGACCATTCATCAGTCCTGAGAGTCTGAGTTCTCTTGGCTGGCTGCAAAGATGGCAAAGGGAGGAGCTTTGGCTATGGGCCTGGAGTGACAGGGCAAGAAGGAATGGCTCCCACTGCCAGAGGGCAGGGTTGGATGGGATACTGGGAAGGAATTCTTGGCTGTGAGGGTGGGGAGGGACTGGAATGGATTTTCCAGAGCAGCTGTGGCTGCCCCTGGATCCCAAGGCCAGGTTGGACACTGGGGCTTGGAGCAGCCTGGGACAGCGGGAGGTGTCCCTGTCTCTGTCTGTGGCAGGGCTGGAATGGGATGGGCTTTAAGGTCTCTCCCAGCCCAAACCAGTCTGAGATCCCATGGGTGGAACAGGACAGAGCTGTGGCACACTCACCCTGCTCTGCCCCCTCAGGTGTCCTGCCTGGAGACCGTGTGGGTGTCCAAGTCCAACGTGGTGCAGCGGCGCGGGCGCGCCGGGCGCTGCCAGTCGGGCTTTGCCTACCACCTGTTCCCGCGCAGCCGCCTGGACAAGATGCCCACCTACCAGGTGCCCGAGATCCTGCGCACGCCCCTGGAGAACCTGGTGGTGCAGGCCAAGATCCACATGCCAGAGAAAACGGTGAGCGTGGCTGAGCAGGGCTCCTGGAGCCCCACAGAGGGGCAGGAGGAGCCCAGAGTGCTGAGTGCTCGAGTTCTTGCTTTGCAAGTTCAGGCCAGAAGTGTGTACATCCCTGAGGGTACAGAGTGTGCCTGGAGGGCTGAGCTCATATCCCTGGAGGCAAACAAAGAGGGAATTGTGCTGCAGTCTGGGTTCCTGAGGGCTCTCACACCTGTATGGGACACAGGCTCACTTTTTCCCTTTTCTCTTCTCCTGCTGTGTTGCAGGCAGTTGAATTTCTCTCCAAGGCTCTGGACAGCCCTGACATCAAAGCTGTGGATGAAGCCGTGATCTTGCTGCAGGAGATTGGTGAGTTAATTCTGTGTCCTGGAGACGTGTTTGCTGTCTCAGCATGGGAAGTGGGGCTTGGCACAGTGGGGCAGACTGGGCAGGATTGTCCCTGGACGGGGATAGCAGTTGGTAGTGATTTCCCAAACCACGTGCCCTGTGCTGTTTTATTTCCCACACTGCTTTGCTTAAAAATTAGGGATAACTTTCCAAGGTCAAAAAAAAAATAAAGGGGAAGCAACAGAAAGAAGGGAACTGGTGATTTGGAGTTCAGAGATGGGTGACAGAAGGAAGAGAAGGGGGGTGATCTGGGCCCTGTTAATGGTCCTTTGGCTGTTTCCTTGTCCTAAGCTCAGTTAGACCTGGGGGGTTCTGGGTGCTTATTGCAGACCCCTGTCCACGTGCCTCTCCTGGAGGTCACCCCAACCCTTCCCAGCCCTGGCAGTTCCCAAATCCCCCGTGCTGGGAGCTGATGGATGTGCCACGTGCGTGGCTCTCCCACAGGAGTGCTGGACCAGCGGGAAGCCCTGACCACGCTGGGCAAACGCCTGGCCCAGATCTCCACGGACCCTCGGCTGGCCAAGGCCATCGTGCTGGCCTCCATCTACCGCTGCCTCCACCCGCTGCTGGTCATCGTCTCGTGCCTGACGCGGGACCCCTTCAGCAGCAGCCTGCAGAACCGCGCCGAGGTGGACAAGGTGAGCAGCAGCCCCCGGCACGGGGAGGGTGGGGAGCAGGGCTGGGGCTGCCCTGGGGGCTGACAGTGTCCCTGTCCCAGGCCAAGGCCGTGCTGAGCCGGGAGAGCGGCAGCGACCACCTGGCCTTCGTGCGGGCGGTGGCGGGCTGGGAGGAGGTGCTGCGGCGCAGGGACAGCCGTGCCAGGGACAACTACCTGCAGGACTACTACCTGTACGGGCCCAGCCTGCGCTTCATCAACGGTGAGTTCGGGCCATCCTGCCCCTCCCCTGGCCCCGGGAGCTGCTGCACAGGGAGGGACACCAGGCACTAATGGGCTGGGCTGGGTCTGGCTTTGGCCCGGGAAAGGTCTCCTGTCCCAGCCCTGGCTGGTGCTGCCCTAAGGTGACTCACTCTGTGGGGGGAAGGAGAGGGTGAATCTCATCCCTGGGGCTGCCTCCTCCCTCCAGGCCTTGTCAAGCAGTTCTCTGAGAACCTCTACGAAGCCTTCCTGGTGTCGTCCCCGTCCGACTGTACCATGCCCTCGTCCGTGTGTAACCAGTACAGCGAGGAGGAGGAGCTGGTCAAGGGCGTCCTCATGGCTGGGCTCTACCCCAACCTCATCCAGGTACTGGCACTGCCATTGCTCTCTGGGGGTGGCTGTCACAGCAGGTGGCACTGGGAGGTGCTGAGGTGCCAGAGGAGCTTCCGCTCTCTTGGGAGTGAGTGTCCAGGCCAGGTATCCTGCCCTGGGCTGGGGCCTGTGCTCCAGTGCTGTCCCTGATACCACTCACAAAGAGTGGCCACCCTGGCTTATGTGGGTCCCTGCTTATGTTCTCATCACTTGGTTTGGGAGCCACTGAAGTGGCATTTTTCTCCTGTTCGCTGCCTGAGGTGGCATCTTCCTCCTCCTGTTGTCTGTGGTGGCACTGGGTGACTGCCAGCTGTGGTCACCCCAGGAACACGCTCCACTAACCCGTGGAGCTCCTGGGAGTGGAGGACATCATCCCCCTGCCCCTGTCAGGGGTGGCAGTGGCTGTCAGGGCTGCTGCAGGTGCAGGGCTGTGACAGTCCCCTCCTGTGGCAGGTGAGGCAAGGCAAGGTGACGCGCCAGGGGAAGTTCAAGCCCAACAGTTACGCCTACCGGACCAAGGCCGGCACCGTGCTGCTGCACAAATCCACCATCAACAGGTGGGTGACTGGGGAAGGGGGGTCCCTCAGGGCAGGGGGGCTGTGTGGGGCCCTCCAGGGCTGACACAGCTGCTCCTGCAGGGAGGCATCCAAGCTCTACAGCCGCTGGCTCACCTACTTCATGGCCGTCAAGTCCAACGGCGGCGTCTTCGTGCGCGACTCGTCCCAGGTGCACCCGCTGGCCGTGCTGCTCATGACCGACACCGACATCCACGTGCGAGGTCAGTGCTGCCCCCGCTGCCCCCTGGCCCCAGGGCCTGCCTGCCTCCCAGGGCTCTTGGGCTGGGCATGCCTTGAGGTGATGGTTTGTGAGCTGTTCCCAGCCCCTGCTCTGCAGGGAGACAAAGCCAGCCCCAGCAGGCTGAGCCTTAGGGCTGTGCCTGATTGTCCTGGGGGAAGGAGCTGAGCTGGCAGGGTCCCCCTTGTCCCTGGGGATGTGTCCCTTCAGCCTGTGGGGTTTTGGCAGCGCTGCAGTTGGTCTCTATGCCATTGGTCACCTCCTGTGGGAAACTGGGAGGATCCCAGTGCCTGCTCAGAGCTGCCTCGCATTTGTGGGCGCCGTTGGCCCAGCTGAGTCCCCAGAGTGGCTAAAACGAGCGTGGGGAGGAGAGGAGCTGCCTGAGGGGCCTGGAGGAGCCCCAGCAGCCCCGCTCAGGCGCTCTCCCTCCCTCCCTCCCTCCCTCCCCCCAAGATGACGGCTGGCGAGCGACGGTGTCCCTGACGGACAGCGACCTGCTGGTGCTGGAGGGGGACTCCTACACCATCCGCCTGCTGCGCGACTTCCGTGTGTCCCTCTCCAAGATGGTGGAGACGTGCCTGTGCTACGAGATGGCCGCCATCCCCGGGGACCTGCACCACCAGCACAGCCAACTGCTCGACATCCTGGTGGATCTGCTCAAGGGCCCTCCCGGCAGCTTCGGCTCGTAGGCGGAGCTTTTGCCAGCCTACGTGTGGGGACTTGTAATTTGTATAAAGATGTTCACAAATGTTTATTTAAATAAAGTTCTATTTATCCCTTGTGAAGTCATCTCTCTCCATCCTAGAAGATTAATGTTGTCTGAATCTCCTGCTGTCGGCTCCGTGCATGGTCACCGCGTGGGAAAGAGCAGCGCAGTCCCGCCGGGAACGGACTGGGAGTGCCGAGGGACCCCTGCCCGCCCGCCTGCTCCGCCCGTGCCTGCCCGGGAACAAGGACACTGCGGGCCCTCCCTCCTCTGCCCCCTCCCCACGGGGCCGGGCCGGAGCCGCTCCGGGCTCGAGAGGAGGACGGACGTCCCGGCTGTGCCAGGATCATCGTGGATCCAGCAGCTCCAGCAGGGAGGGGATCGCCGAGCGTCGTCTCTCCACGTGGAGGAAGCACCGGATGGAGAGGAATTCCACACGGGATCCGAGGGGCCCTGGCAGCCCCAGCACAGTCGTGGCGTCTGAGTGTGAGATGTGACTCGTCCTTCCCGACCTGCCTGTACTTCTCGTCCTCTTGCGTTGTTCCTACGACTTTTTTTTTTTTTTTTTTTTTTTTTTTAAATTCCTGTTCTCCCCCACGTGGAGGAGGCCGGATCCCTGTCCCTTGTGCAACACAGGACGTGATTGTAGCTGCCAGGCTGCCTGTGAGCGCTGCTCCTGCGGGAAGCCAGGAGCAGAGGCACAAAACCCTTTGTTTTCTATGAACAGGGACCATATTTCTGTGGAAGGAGGATTGCAACAGGCACAGCACTCACTGAGGAATCTGGAGTTTAATCCCAGCTTTGCCTTGGATTCTCTGTCCGAAGAAGACAGTGACCTACCTCACAGGGCTGTTGTGAGGGTCGGGGTTTGTAACGGGAGCCCTCGGGCCCAGGGCTGTGCCCCCCGGGGCCCGGGCTCCTTTCTTTTTATTCCCATTTCTTACGCTCTTTGTACCTGCAGCCAGCCGGGCATGGGAGCGAGGCCGTTTCCATGGCACAGGGGCTCCTGCCCCGCGCCCCCCGGGGCCACCCTTTGGTTCTCCCAGTTCGACCATTTAAGTTTCTGCTCATGGCCTTTCAGGCTCTGGGGCTGTGCCAGCACAAGGCCCGGGGGGGCCCCGCCGAGGCTCCGCTGCCCCCGGCCCTGGGGAGCCCTGCAGCCTGGGCTCACTCCAAAACTGCTCATCTTCATTTCACTTGCTTGAGGTTGTCACTATTATTTGACCAGTGTTTGTTTCTTTTGGCCTGTATAATGGGCGGTATGAATTTCCCTTCCAGCAGGTTTAAAAAAAAAAAAAAAGACAAAAAAAGACAAAAAAAAAAAAAGACTAAGCTATTGTCTAAATGGTTCCGAACTAGTGTGATATTGGGATACTTCCGTGGCTGTTATGTGATACTGGATCTTTTTACAACATAGATTAAAGACAATAAAAAGGGATAGAGTAGGAACTGCCTCTGTCCTCTTCATTCTTTTTTACTAATTTTTTTACTGCTAAGTTTGGAATTTTGTGCCTTTCCCTGGGTAGGGAAGAGCAGCAGCAGCAGCATCTTCTCTGCTGGGAGAGCTGCCCTGGGGCTGCAGGGCCCTGCTGTGCCCCCACACTGACCCCAACCACCCCGAGGGGACAGTGGCTGTGGGACAGGGGGCTGGCACTGAGGGAGGGCTGCTGGGGGAGCTGTGTCCTGCTGCTGCTGCCCAGAGAAACCAGCCCAGGTGTCCCAGAGCTGCCCAGCCCAGGTGTCCCAGAGCTGCCCAGCCCAGGTGTCCCAGAGCTCCCCAGCCCAGTGTCCCCCAGCACTGCCCAGCCCAGGTGTCCCCCAGAGCTGCCCGTGCCCGGGGAGCTGAGGCTGCCTGGAGCTGGGGGTGTTTCCACACCAGTGCTCAGGGAGGGGCAGAGGAGCAGCTGCTCCAGGCACAGCACCTGGAATTTGGGTCCCAGTCCTGTTTGGGCTCTCAGGTCAGGTCCGAGCCAGGGCGGGAAACCTTTCCTTCATCTATGTGTGGCCAGGGGGGCCTCCTGGGAGGTTCCAGCTGTTCCAGCTGTGCCATGGGCACCGAGGCTCCCACAGGGGCCCGTGTCACCCCAAAGCCCCCTCCCCTGTGAGCCCAGGCTTGAGGAGCAAAGCCAGGGATGGGAATTCTCCTGTGGCTGAAATCAGAGACACCCAAATTCCTCCAGCCCCTTCCTTCCTCAGCGCTCTGCCGGCACCACACCAGGACCCAGCCGCCGCCCCCCGCCCGGCCCCTCCCGCCCCACAGAGGCGCAGCAGCCTGAGGAGGAACATCTAGAAGCTTTATTTCAACCCTTTACAATAGTAAGAATCACAACATCAAGTCAGGAAATGTTGCTAAGGAGACGACGCTCTTACAGCCCCCGGGGAGGGGAGACACAAAGGCAGAAGCACCCGAAGGGTTTCCCCGGCCCCCCAGAGCTGTTGTCTCACACCAAGCACTGACCTCCCCGCCCCAGCCCTCGCCTCCCCCACCGCGGCGCAGGGACAGCGGAGTCTCCCCCTTCTCGGGCACCCCCTGCAGAAAAATCCTATGACACAAAAGAAGAAGAACACGTCACATTGAGAGAACACGTCACGCGCTGCTCACGCCTCACAACAGCCCGGTGAGGTAAAAATTGAATCCCCCCCACCTTTGCAGATGGGGAAACTGAGGCAGAGAGGTTGAGTGGCTTCCCGAGACCACGGAAGGAGCCAAGAGCCGTGATCACCCTCCGGGGGTGCCGCCCCCGAGCCCTCCCCGGCCGCACCGCCCCCGGCCCGCGGTCACTCCTCGCTCCTGACTCGGTGCTCTGCGTTCCGGGACAGCGGGAGCTGCAGGCGCTGCCGGTGCTGGGCTGGGACGGGGGCGGTGGAGCCTCGGGTGTGATCTCGGCCGGCGGGACCCGTGCGAGGAGGGCGGAAGGCGAACGCTGAGGGGAGGGGAGGAGGGAGAGCCGGAGCCCCTCAGAGCCCTTTCCATGCTGCTGCTGCCGCCCACCCGCCAGCTCCGCGGCCGCTCGGCCTTGGGCGGACGCTTCTCCCCGGCCCCGAGCCTGCCGGGCCCCGGCCGCGGCTCCGCCGGCTCTCGGCCCTGCCCTCGGGGACGCCAAGCTCCAAGAAAAACTAGAAATTCTGCCTAAACACAAACACGCGAGGGTCCCGGGGCCCCTCTCTCACACCGACACTACGCGGGGACAACGCGAGGGGCAGCGTAGAAAAAACTACATTCAGTTGGCGGCCGGGAGCCGAGCAGGAGCCGCGCGCTGAGGCGGCCTCGAGCCCACGAACTCGGTTACTTGAATGTTGTTGTTTAATAAAGAGCCCAAAGTAACTGCGTGTGCCACTGAGAGCCGGGAGGCGCCGGGATGGAACCCCAGCACCGCCGGGATGGAGCTCGCACCCGGCCCCGCTGCTTCCCCACCAGCCCTCGGGCAGCTCAGCCCCTCGGCAGCCCCGCTGGCCTCGCCCCGAGCTCCGCAAAGGCTCTGCTGACTGAGCATCCCCGCCCGGCCCCGCTCAGCCCTGCCCAGCCCAGAGCCCCGGGCCGGCTCGGGACAGGAACGTGTACATTCAACCGGCATCTCATTCAGAGCACGACTCCCACTTTCCCCCGCATTTCTGCCTCCAGCCCTCGATGGAGCCACCGGCGCCCGCAGCCCCTGCCCAGGCGGGGCCCCCCCGCAGCGTTTCAGCTCTCAGCACTGCCCAGCTCATCCCACCTCTGCAGACAGGAAACCAAAGCCATTCCCACCACACGCGGCTCCTTCCCAGCCTAGCAATATGTACAGCTGCTTCCTCAAAATAAAATTAAAAAAAAAAAAGAAATCCGTATTAAAACTGAAGCTGTCCTAGAAAAACACCACGGCAAAACTAAGTGTATCTGGATTTAGTTCATCAGCTAAACACAGGCACGACAAGTGTTAGAGAAGTGGCACAGAAGCACAGGCCGGGGGCTCAGCTGGGCCGGGCTTCGGGCAGGGACAGCCGGGGCACCGCACGCAGCCGCCGCCCCCGCTCGGGAAACGGGGAAATCCCGGAAAAGCGGTGCAGGGAGAGAGTAACGTCACTGTCCCTTTGCAGCGGGGCAGGGCTTGGTTGCTTTTTGCAATCTCAGAAGATAAAGTGCAATGTTGCCACCTGCCTTCCTCCTGCAGTCCCTGAGCCGGCGGGACCCGGCTGCCTCCTCCCCTCGCCCGGGGCCTCACCGGGGCACCCCGGGAATTTCATCCCGGGGTATCCCAGGGAATTTCATCCCGGGGAATCTCATCCCGGGGTATCCCAGGGAATTTCATCCCAAGGAATTTCATCCCGGGGTATCCCAGGGAATTTCATCCCAGGGAATCTCATCCCGGGGTATCCCAGGGAATTTCATCCCGGGGAATTTCATCCTGGGGAATCTCATCCCGGGGCATCCCAGGCCACCACAAGCCTGGGGTGCCCCGGGCAGAGCAGCAAGAGGAACGCGACATCTCAGCCTCCACCTCCTCCTCTTTGGTTGCCCACCAACATCTCCGGCTGCCGCCCATCGGCACCAACGCTGCTCGCAGCGCCCCTGCCCGGCCTGGGAGCCCGGAGCTCGGCTCCAGCCCGCCCCTGGCTGCCCCCAGACCGGGAACCAGGAGGCTCCGGGCTCGGAACCGAGCTCCGGGCTCACAGCCCTGCCGAGGGGCTCACCCTGCTCCTCTCCTCTCCTTCAATTTTTTTCCCTCGATTCAAGTGTTGGAAAAAAAAAAAATAAATAAAAATCAACCAAACCCAAGCCAAGGCTGCCAAGCTGAAGCTGGTGTGTAGAATTTAGCAGTAAAGAAAGAAGGAAGCGTCACGGGAGGGCAGTGATATATACCGGGATGCAGGGAACGAACAGGGGAGCGGGGCCGGCTCCAGCTCCTCCCGCCCAACGCCGGGGACACACGGGGACAACACGGGGAGGGCAGGGAGCCACGGCACGGCCGCCTGCCCCGGCTGGGAGCAGAGGGATGCGGAGGGGAGAGGAGAGGTGGGGAGGAAGAGGAGAAGGAGGAGGAGGAGAAGGAAGAGGAAGGGAAGCACTGGGAGGTCTCTGGGTATATATAACCGCCCCTTTCAGGTGCAAATCTGCATTGCTCGTTTCAATTTGTAGTCAGATGAAAAAGCACTTATGAAACTACCAGACGACTTTGATGCAAACTAGTACATTTTAATGCCATTTTATTAGAAACCATGCAAACTTTAATATAAAAAATACAAGTGCAATAAGAATCTTGTGTGTAAATACAGATTCCGAGTTATCGTGTCGTTGTCGGCTTCCCAAAGAAATCCTCCCACAAGCACGAGAAGCTGCAGGCTTCCCTCAGTCCCCTCCTGGAGCAGCCCCCCTTAGCACACGCCTGGTTCAGTTCTCTTTGATCCCAGTGTTTTGTTATTCTGCTTTTTTTTCTTTTTTTTCTCTTTTTTTTAGCTTTAAATTAGTTTGACCACCCAAGAACGCTTTTTTTTTGTTTCGTTTTGTTTTGTTCTAATTTATTTACATTTCGTTTCTTTAGTGTCATTTGAAACGAGGAGCTCCAAGAGTGGTTCAATCTCCTTCCTAAATCAGAGCTGCAACTCCCTGGCACCAACCCTGCCCCGCTGCCCCGCCGAGGGCTCCGGGCTCAGCCCGGGATGAGCGCTGCCCCTCCCCGTCCCTGCCGCTCCCTGCCCGGCTCACCCCGGCACCGCTCGGGTCCCCCCTCCATCGCATCACCCCGAAAACCACACACCCCACACACCCCACACCCCCACGGACCTGCTGCAGCCTCGGAACTCCCGGCCCGCGCCCTCCTGCCCCCGCCACGGCCTCCTGCTCCCTTCCAGCCCCCTGGAAAAAAACGGGAGAAATCCCAGGGCTCGGCCGTGCCGTTAATAAATAAACGAACGAACCAACCACCTTTGCAGAAGGCACCCCGGGGAGGGCTCGCGAGCATCAATTAACACCATCTCGAGCATCAATTAACGCATCTCGAGGTCAACACAGGCTCCACCTGAGCTCTCACAGCAAGTTTGCCCTTTACACATTCCTGTGCCTTTCGTTCCAGACATGGCTTAATCCCATGAACTCGCTCCATCGTTTTAAAATATTAAAAACCAAAAAAAAAAAACCCCAAACAACAACAAAGAAGTTACAACGGCTGGATATGTCAGTAAGAAGCCAGCACGGCAGCAGCGGTTAAATGTCCCTACTCTCCTATGGGTTTGGAAAAGAAGGAAAAGAGAAAAGGAAACTTAGCACGGGTTCGAACACGATAAATCATCAACACTTCGTCACAAAGAATAAAAGGTTCGAGTCAACAGTTAAAACAGCCTAACGAGTGTGGAGGGGATTTATCAGCATCCCACAGGCGGCAGAAACTGAAGCGGCGAGGAGGGAAAGGGGTTAAAAAAAGAGACAGAGAAAGAAAGATCACAGCTTATCCCTGTTAACTCGGCCCAGCCTCAGCCCGCACCCGCGGGGCTCGGCTCAGCCCCGCCCGGCACGGCCCGGGAGCCGCTCGGGCCGGCCCCGCGCCACACCGACACCCGAGAGTCCCCCCAGGCCGGCGGGACGGGCACGGAGAGCCGGGGCAGCCCCTGCCCGGCCCCGAGGGACCCCCCCAGCCCGGGCGGAACATCGTCCCCTTTCCCACCTAAAGCCAGAGCCGGGTTAAGAGAGCCAAGCTGGGGTCCGGGGCGCGGAGCGGGGCCGGGGGTCACAAGCCTTGCTGGGAGGGCGCGGCCGGCGGCGGTGACGGGGACGCGACGGAGCCCAGGCTGTCGCTGGCGGAGGTGCTACGCCGGGGGCAGGTGCTGCTGGAAAGGGTGGGGGGGTTTGGAGACGACGATTTCCGCTCCGTGGTCTGTTCGAGCCTTGGCCTTCGCACGGAACGTCAGCTTGTGAGACTCAATCTGCAGCGACACAAGGGCAGGGGACAAGGGGGCACGGGGAGAGGAGGAGGAGGAGACAAGGGACAGGAAGGGAATGGAAGACGATACCATAATGTCATCATTAGATGCCTGGAAGATAAAAGGCAATTTTCCGAATTAAAAGAAAGGCACGACAACCCTGCAAGACGTCGCTGCCCAGCGGTCGGGGGGGGCTGCGGTGGCAGCGACGCCGCCGCGCCCGGGGCTGCCGGGCTCCCTCCCCCCGGCTCCGGGCGGGGCCCGCCGGCACTTACTTGTTTCTTGGATGTGAGTGTCGAGGCTCTGCATTTCCCTTTGGTCGGCGGTGCTGAGGGCGGCCAGGGCCGGCCCCACGCCGTTCTCCCGCAGCGCGGGGGCCGCGGGCGGAGCGCCCGGGCCCGGCCCCGCTCCGTTCGGCGGCGGGAGCTGCGCCGGCTCCGCGCCGCCCTCCGCCTACAATGACAACCGTGGGTCAGCAGCGGGGCTGGGGAAGGCGGCAGGGACGGCAGGTGATGGCAGCGGGAATCTCCGCTCCTGGGACGGCAAATCCTGCCCCGGCCCGATCCCGGAGCTCCCCCGAGTGCCCTCGGGGCACGGAGCTCAGCCCTGCTCCCCGCCCGGGACAGCTGGCACAGGGGCCAGGGAGTGCCGAGGACAAAATCTCAGCGTTCTGGGGCCGAGGGCTGGCGTGGGGTCACCGCTGTGACACTGGATCATGACCTGGGGACACCCAGAGCAGCTGTGGCTGCCCCTGGATCCCTGCAGTGCCCAAGGCCAGGTTGGACACTGAGCTTGGAGCACCTGGGGCAGTGGGAGGTGTCCCTGCCCATGCAGGGGTGGGTGGGATGACCCTCAAGGTCCCTTCCATCCCAGCCCACTCCAGCATTCCATTTCTGACACCTGGAGGGTCCCAGACCAGGAAGGCCAAGCTCCCACAAGCTTTTCCCTGGTGCTGAGCTATGACCCAGGGCTGTGAGTTCAGAGAGAATCCCACCCTGCTCTGATCTCACTGCAGGGCTGCTCATCCCACCTGGGGTCAGCACCTTTGGCCCTGGGGAGAGCTGAGCCCTCCTGCCCTTGGAGAGGATCTGCTGGGACAGAGCCTGGGACAGCAGCAGCACTGCCAGCAGTGTCAGCACAGCCACCAGGGAGAGGGGGAAACACTCCAAAATCAGACTGAATCTGAGCAGGTGACACTCTGGCACTTGGCTGAGAGCACCCATCACCAGCAAACAGCACCAGTGTAAGGACCAGGCACCCCAGTTCACTGGAATTCAGAAAGTTCCAGATCCCTCCCAGTGCAGCAGCAGCTTCTCCAGCCCCTTCCAGCTTTCCCTGAGGAAAACCCAGGGTTTAACACAACAGCTCCAGCACAACCCTGAGCCCTCCCTCCATGCACAAAGCCTCAGACCAACCAAGGCTGGGACATCCCAGTGCCTGGAGGGGTTTCTCCTGTGCCTGCCTGTCTTGCTGGCAGCTCTCAGGCTGCTCCCAGAGGGGTTTTCTCTGCTTCCAGAGCCAACAGCCCATTTAGAAACAGCATGCTTTCAGACCTCACAGTTGGAGAGGGACTTTTCCTGAGGGCCTGGAGTGACAGGATGTGGGGGAATGGCCTTTAGGCTGAAGGAGAGCAGGGTTAGATGGGATCTTGGGAAGGAATTGTTCCCTGGGAGGGTGGGCAGGCCCTGGCACAGGGTGCCCAGAGCAGCTGTGGCTGCCCCTGGATCCCTGGCAGTGCCCAAGGCCAGGCTGGATTGGTTTGGAGCAGCCTGGGACAGTGGGAGGTGTCCCTGCCATGGCAGGGGTGGCACTGGATGATCCTTGAGGTCCCTTCCAGTGACTCCCTGAGCACAATTCCCAGCTCCCTGGGGTTGTGCCAGGCCCACATGTCCCTTAGGGAGGGAATGTCCCCTCCCTGAGCACAGATGTCCCATTGCTGCAGGCAGAGCTGGAACATGCAGAGCCAGGCTGGGGACAGTTTGTGTTCCTGTGGGAGAAGGGATGAATCACAGCCATGAGAGCTGGGCTCTGCTCTCATCCTCACACAGACAGGGCTGAAGGACTGGGCTGGATGGATCCCTTCCAGCTCAGGGTATTCCACGATGCTGTAAATGCTCCCAAGACTGCCAGGTGCCCTCTCCCAGCACAGAGCACGTGGCTCTCACCAGCTTTCACTGGGGGTGAAGGCCCTGCCAGCCCCTCTGCTGGGCTCACAGCTTGGAGTGATCCCTGCTCCCAGGAGCAGGATGGAGAAGGGCAGTGCCAGCCCTTGGGAATGCCCAGCAGGGTCAGGCACCTGGGTCCAGCTCTCTCCTTTCCAGCCATGCTCACCCTGGGCTGCAGCCTCACTCAGGGGAGCACAGAAGCCAGGAGGCTGGAAGAGGCTGTGGTGGAGGAGCTGCACTTCAGGAAGAGCAGGAGAAGGACAAGAACTGGATCAAAGCCATTCCCTGGCTGTGCCAGAGCCCTGCACTCACTCACCTTGACGGCCCCTCCGGCCGGCACGTGTCCCACGTTGTCCAGAGACCCCACTTTGGCCTGGGCCTTCTCCTTGAAGTTCAGCTTCTGGTTCTCGATTTTGACATCTCCTCCCCCTGCAGGGACACGGAGCAGGGCTGAGTTTGGGGCAGCCCCCAGCAGTCCCACCCAGGTGTTGCCATCCCAGCCCTGCCCCGGAGCTGCTGGGGACGCTCTGGAGGAGGGACAGGACAAATCCCACAGGCACTGGCTCGGCCTCTCCCCAGGAAAAGTTTTGGTTTCAAACTGCAAGACCAGAGTTGGTGATTTCCAGCAAGCAGGGCCCTGGGGAATGCTGCACATCCAGACAGACTGGAGAGACCCTCCCTGATCTGCTCCTGAGAGGTGTGACATGCCACCCCCACCATCCCTCACCAGTGCCATTCCAAGGCTGGCTCCTGCTGCTCCCATCCCTGTCCTGCCCAGGCCTCCCCAGCTCAGCCACCTGTGCACTCAGCAGTGCCAGGACACCTCCTGCTGCTCTGTCACTGCCTCCCTACCCTCCTTGTCCCTTCCCCTGCTGCTCCAGGCCTGGGATCCCCGGGCCCCCCTGCCTGCCTGGACAGCCCCTCCCTGCAGGAACACTGCAGGCTCAGGAGAACGTGGAGGTCAGAAAAAGAGCTGCGGAATTTTAGCAAGAATTTTCCAAAATGGAATAGATTCCAGAATGCTGCAGTACCCATTAACCACAGAATACAGAATCCTGGAATGGGCTGGGTTAGGAGGGGCTTTAAGGATCATCCAGTCCCACTCTCTGCCATGGCAGGGACACCTTCCACTGTTCCACGGTGATCCAACCTCGCCTTGGGATCCAGAGGCAGCCACAGCTGCTCTGGGCACCCTGTGCCAGGGCCCCTGCACCCTCCCAGAGGACAATTCCTGCCCACTATCCCATCTCTCCCTGCCCTCTGGCAGTGGGAAGCCATTCCCCTTGTCCTGGCACTCCTTTGGAAATTGTCTCTCCCCATCTTTCTTGGCTCCCTTCAGGTCCTGGAAGGCCACAATGAGGTCACAGCAAAACCTTCTCTTCTCCAGGCTGAACAATCCCAGCTTTCTCAGCCTTTCCTCACTTGGGGGGGAAATGTTCCATCCCTCTGATCATGGTGGTGCCTCCTTTACTGACAAAATCAGACTGCACACAAACCCATAGACTGGAATTCTGAATCTTAAGGATGATTCCAACCCCCCCTGCATGGACAGGGCCACCTTTCCCTGGCTGCAGTCCCTACCCCAGCAGCTTCTCCAAAGCCCAGCTGAAGTCTTGCTAAGCTCAGCTTTGCCTCAGCCCCCCCTCTGCCAGCCTGGCACATGGCACATGGTGGAAACCAACAGATCTGGTCAGAAAAAGGCCAGTTGAACCCTGAGGGAGGCACTGGCAGGGTGGCAGGGCTCTCAGCAGGCCTGGACAAGGGCAGGGATTGTCACTCCCAGCTCGTTATTTCCCAGCACTGAGCTGGCAGAGGTCGCGGCCGTGGCACCGCGTTCCCAACGCTCCGAGGCACCGGAGCGAGGGGCTCCTGCAGCAGGGGAGCTGCTCTCTCTAACCTGGCAGCCTGGGGAGGCTGCAGGGCACTCCCAGAGGGGACAAAGAGCAGCCTGTGGTGCTTGTTCCCAGCCTGGGGTGCTCGTTGCCAGCCCTGGGCAGTGAACTCTGGCCCCGGTGCGCGGGGGCAGCGCTCCCGGCTGGAGAAGTGTCCCCACGCAGCAAGGGCCAGCCAAGGTCACTGAACTGAGCATCCCTCAGGCCAGGGCAGGGGCCTCCAGCCCCAGGACACTGGGGAGAAACCCAGGCTTGGGGAGAAACCTGAGATTGCCAGGAGCTGAGGCAGAGGAACTGCTGTGCTCTCAGCAGGGATTCCCACACGCTCATCCCAGAAAATTCACCCAAGGGCCAGGAGGGTTCCATGGCAGGCAGGAGCTGCTGTGGACTCAAGGCTAAAAGGACCCCGTGAGTGCTCTGAAGAACTGGAGGGGATTTCCTTTATCCTGCCATGTTCCATGAACACCCTGGGATGTTCTGAGTGCCCCAAAGCCCTCTGTGAGCAGGGATGAGGCTTCCTGGAATGATCATGGAAGCATCCATGTTTTCCTTCTCAATTGAGCAGGAAAAGCAGAAACGAGCCAAAGCTGTAGGTTATCTTCACACACAAGAGGACATCCCACAGCTCCTAATCCCCCTCTCTGCTCATGAAACCACCAGGAATTGTGGAAGAAGCTTTTTTAGGAATTTCCAGAAGCACTGGGGACACCCCCTGAAGGCAACAAACTCCTTAAACTATTCCAGTCCCAATCCAGGACTTTGTTTAAGGGACAAAACTTACAGACAAATGAGGAAAGGGTAAAATTCCTACCTGGCTTATGCTTGATATTTGCTTTAGATCCACACTTGGAGGACACTTTGGAAAGGTCGACTTTCTTGTTCTGGATCTGCACCTGGAGAGACAAAAAGCAGCAGCTGAGCACAGAGAAACCTCTGCAGACTCTGGAGGCCAAAGGGCACCTCCAGCACCTCGCTGTGCTTTGTGAGCCTGTGGCCCTGCTCTCTCATGTTGTTCCTCCTGCAGATTCCCAGGAATCCTTCCTGGCCATTCCAGCAGCCCCGGGGTCACTCTGAGCCAGGGGGGTGAAAATCAGGGACAGCTGAGGCCAGGGAGCAGGACAGGGACACAACCAAGCTCAGGGACACAGAAGCCCTGGGAACAGGGATAATTAAAGTCAAGCCTGCTGCCATGGTGCCCACAGGGCTCCTGCCATGGCCTGGGCAGTGCCACCAGGCCTGGGGTCACCTCACAGACCTCCTGCTGCAGGGCCAGGGCTGTGCCACCAGCTCCAGCCTCTGCTCTCCACCATCATGTCCAGCCTGCAGAGGAGAAGCTCCAGGGAGAGCTCAAAGCCCCTGGCAGGGCCTGAAGGGGCTCCAGGAGAGCTGGAGAGGGACTGGGGACAAGGGAGGGAGGGACAGGACACAGGGAATGGCTCCCACTGCCAGAGGGCAGGGATGGGTGGGAGATTGGGAATTGGGAATTCCTGGCTGGGAGGGTGGGGAGGGGCTGGGCTGGAATTCCCAGAGCAGCTGTGGCTGCCCCTGGATCCCTGGCAGTGCCCAAGGCCAGGCTGGAGCAGCCTGGGCCAGTGGGAGGTGTCCCTGCCATGGCAGGGGTGGCACTGGATGATCCTTAAGGTCCCTCCACTCAAACCAGTGTGGAATTCTCTGAGGGACTGTGGTGCCCAAGGTGAGAGCAGCCACCAGCTGGAACCTGCAGGCTCAGCAGTTCTGCTCCAGGTCAGTTCACAGAGCAAATCCAAGGATTTCCTTTTGAATACAAGAATTCCTTGACCCACCAGCTGCTCTGGGAGTTTGCTGAGAGTTCTGGGGACAATTTGCCAAAACTCTTCCTAGGGAAGCAGGGATCCTCCTGCTCTGTGTGCACAGGGAGGAGTGCCAGGATGGTGCCCAGGGGCAGCAGCACAGCAGAGCTCAGCCTCTTGCCACAGCCCCACACCCTCAAAAGGTCAATCACAGACCCTGATTCGATTTTCTCAGGGGTTGTGAGTAAAGTTGCTACAGCTTTAATCATCACTCCTTGCTTGCTCAGAACTGAGATTAATTCACAGAATGCACTTGGAATCCTGCTGTTTGTTACCAGCTGTGACTCCTGACCTGAGACCCAAAGTGTCCCACGTTGGAAGGGTCTGTCTGTGGGACTTGTAGCAGGAGCTACACCTGGGGATTGCACTCAGAGAGCCAAACACAGACTCTGGTGCCAGAAACAAACTTTGGGAGTTTGACAGAGGCTCAGGTGGGGAGTGTGAACCTCAACTCTTGTTAGCTTTTCTATCTCTGACCACTTCCCAATCCAGCCAAGGGACAAACACGTGGACATTCCAAATTCCCTTCAGACCTTCACCACCACAGGCATTGCCTGCACTTTTTAAAATCCACCTCTGCTTTCTCTGAACACAAAGCTTGGGCAGAGGTTGGACTCGATGGTCTTGGAGATCTTTTCCAACCACAGTGGTTCTGAGGGTGGGAAATACTAAATAAAAAAACCCATCAGAACCTTTTCCCCAGGAAACTGAACTATGTTTGTGTTGAGGTGTTTCTGGTGAGTGTAATGTGAGCAGGAACAGCTTCTGCTTTTGGGCTTCTGGGGAATCTTGGCATGGAGAAGGAATGATCTCCTTGGATAGAGGGCAAAATGGGCACCTGAACAGAGACCCAGCCTGGAGCCACTTGGGTGGGGTGGCAGGACAATGCCCATCCCTGGGGTGTCCCAGGCCAGGCTGGGCAGGGCTTGGAGCAGCCTGGGAGAGGGGAAGGTGTCCCTGCCCATGGCAGGGGTGGAATGGGATGAGCTTTCAGGTCCTTTCCAACCCAAACCATTCCACAGCCATCAGTTCTTCCAGAGGAACCCTAAAGCTCAATCAGGAATTGTTCCTAAACCACACCACTTGTCCACAGGATTGCTAAAAGCTCTGACTGAAGGCACAGAGCAGAACAGACCTTCCAGGCAGATCCACCTGGGAATTAAACACTGGGAATTCTATCAGAAGTCATCACCACAACTAAGAAAACATCTTGGAAGAGGTCACTAAAGTCACAGGTGCTCCAAAGGGAGTGGGAAGATACAAAAATGAATAAAAGGAAATTAATTTTTTGGGAAGACAGTCTGAGCACTGACATCCACACTGCCTGTGCTGGAGGGCTGGGAATGCTTGCCTGGAGCTGCTCTGGGAGCATTTGGAACCTGGAAATGAGCTTTGGGCTCTGAAAATGCAGAATAAAGAGCTGCTTAAGTAGTTGAGCAGAACTGCAGTGGTGAAAGGAGAGTGTGGGAGAGGAGAAGAGAAGAAGAAAGCAGGGACACAGCTGTCCCCAGGGCTGGGAATGCCTGGCACTGAGGAGGGAAGGACAGGATGGTGATTCATGAGCAGAAGGACACTTCACTGAGTTCATCAGGCAAGGAAAGACCCCCCACATTTCAGCCCCATTTCTGGTAGCCTGAAAGATCAGGAAAGGCCCCTGTGAGGCTCCTGAAAGGCTGAACAAGGTGAAGGTGGCAAAACTGAAGTGGTTTATAAAATACAGCTCCTTGGAGTGCATGGACAGGGAAATGCCACCAGCTGCTCCAGAAGCTGTCACCAGTGTGACCAAAGGCACTTCTGCCACCCACTCTGGGCCAGGCTGGGGGACAGGAGCAGGTGGGACAGGCAGCAGGGACAGGAACAGGGCTCAAAGCCACCCCGAGGGCTCCCCACTGACACCAGGGCTCAACAGCAGCATCTCCAGGTATCCTGTGTGAGCACTTCCATGGGAAACACTGCCACAAACGTGGTGTAAATCCTGGGGGCAGCAAGGGAGAGTCACAAATCCCCAATCCCCAGACAGGAGGGCAGCAGGGACGTGGGAGAGCAGCCTGGGTTCAGTGGCTTCAGCAGCTGTCTCTGAACACCTTGGCAACCAGCCTGGAGGGGACCAGTTCAGAACCCACATTTGGTTTTGCTACTTGCAAAGGTTTGTGGAAAGATCAGTCACGTAGAGGTTCAGCCAGCTGGACATGGGATTTCCCAGGAAAAGTGACCCCCAGCCAGGTCCTGAGCAGGGTTTGTGTCACTGGACCAGACTCTGACCAGACACCCTGAGCACCTCACCAGATGTGACATCACTGCTCGGGAACCCAGGATATTTAAACACCTCTGGAAAAAAAAAAACTTCCACGGGCTCAAGTCCTTCAGTGTGTTTGGGACCAGGCAAACTTTGCATTCCTGAACCTGTCCTGTGCCAGCCTAGCCCAGGTTTGTCAGGGCAGCACAGACCTGCCCCAATGAAATGAGCCCCAGACCATGCTCATGCTCTCCCAGGCTGCAGGGTCTGGGCAGTTCACCTGAGGTTGCCTGGCAGACACTTGGAGCATCCAACACCCCAAAGCAAGCTGCAGACACCACCAGCTTAACTTTCTATTTTAATAAGCTCAGCCCTGCTGCCAGAGATACCAGCAGCCTTTAAATTTAGAAATTAATCACAGCTCAAAGGTTAAGTCCCAGAGCCTTTGCCTGCTCCAAGGTCCCTTTTATGAAACAAGAAGTGAATGAGTGTGGCTCCAGCTGGCCCAGTGAGCCAGGGGAGAGTAACAGGCACTTCCAGGCCATAAAATCCAGGGAAATCCAACTTCCAGGGGAGGTCAGGCACTGAGGAGGTGCCGAGGAACTCCCAGGGAGTTCAGCCCCAAGATCCCACCCCAGTGTGGCCAGGGCCAGCCCAGAAAGCAGGAACAGCCCAGGTGTTGCTGTGCACTGAAACAAAACACAAGTTCAGCTTGGCAGAGAGAAAATGCAACAATCCTCCAGGCTGAGCTGTCTCCAGGAGCCCCGGGGCTCTGCCACAGCTTCTGCCTCCAGCAGAGCACTCCTGGGGCTGACACACCCAGCACAGCAGCAGAGAAGGAGTTAGCAGACAGACACCTTGCCCAGAGCCATACTTACATTCCCACCTCCAGGGACATGCTTAATATTGTCCTTGGAACCACACTTGGACTGAACATGGCTGTAGTTGGCTTTTTTGGAGACTATCTGCACCTGGAAGGTCACAGAAGGGAAAACAACACAAGGGAAGAGCACTGGTTAGAGTTGGCACCCAGCAGGAGGCTGAGGGGGCTCGTGGAGCAACGGAGGGACTGTGTGGGACTCGACCCAGTGCCAGGGGAAGCCACCAAGGAGCAGAGTGAGAGAGTGAAGGACAGGAGGCTGCACAGACAGTGTTAGTGCCAGGCTGGGGGCACCGGGGGGTAATGGGATGGGAAAATGGGGTAATGGGATGGGATAATGGGATGGAATGGGATAATGGGGTGGAATGGGATGGGATGGACTGCCCACAGCCCTGGAAACCTCCCTGGAGCAGGAGAGCCAGCCCAGAGGGATGGCAATGGAATGGGATGGAATGGGATGGAATGGGATGGGATGGGATGGAATGGGATGGGATGGGATGGGATGGGATGGGATGGGATGGGATGGGCTGCCCATGGCCCTGGAAATCCCCCTGGAGCAGGAGAGCCAGCCCAGAGGGATGGGATGGGATGGGATGGGATGGGATAATGGGATGGGATAATGAGATGGGATGGGATGGGATGGGATGGGATAATGAGATGGGATGGGATGGGATGGGATAATGAGATGGGATGGGATGGGATGGGATGGGATGGGATGGGATGGGATGGGACTGCCCACGGCCCTGGAAACCCCCCTGGAGCAGGAGAGCCAGCCCAGAGGGATGGGATGATGGGATGGGATGGGATGGGATAATGGGATGGGATGGACTGCCCATGGCCCTGGAAACCCCCTGGAGCAGCAGAGCCAGCCCAGAGGGATGGGATGGGATAATGGGATGGTATAATGAGATGGCATAATGAGAGGGGATGGCATGGCATGGGATGGGACTGCCCACAGCCCTGAAAACCTCTCTGGAGCAGGAGAGCCAGCCCAGAGGGATGGGATGGGATGGGATGGGATGGAATGGGATGGGATGGGATGGGACTGCCCACAGCCCTGGAAACCCCCCTGGAGCAGGAGAGCCAGCCCAGAGGGATGGGATGGGATGGGATGGGATGGGATGGGATGGGATGGGATGGGATGGGACTGCCCACGGCCCTGGAAACCCCCCTGGAGCAGGAGAGCCAGCCCAGAGGGATGGGATGGGACAGCCCACAGCCCTGGAAACCTCTCTGGAGCAGGGAGAGCCCACCCAGAGGGATGGGATGGGACTCTCCAAGCCCCAGGAAGGCTCCTGGGAGGTTTTCAGTGACAGCTGCCCCAGAGCAGGGAGAGCCAGACCATTCCCAGCACGCTGTGAGCTGCTCCATGCCCACACCTGGACTGGCTCCAGCCCTGGATAACGTCCCCTCCAAACCCCTGGGCAGTAAATCTGGGTCTGAGAAACATTTTTCTGTTGAAGGTGGTCACACCTTCAGTGGAATGATCTCAGGTGAGTCTTAGGTTAATGAACTTGTTTCTCCTTCCCACTGACTCAGATTTAAGGGGGTGAGAGTGTGGTTGGTGGTGGATTGGCAGTGCTGGGGGATGGTTGGACTCCATGATCTCAGAGGCCTTCTCCAGCCTCAATTCTGTGATTTTTAAACACAGGAGGAGTGGTTTAGGTGAGCTCTGCTCACAGCAGTGACTGGGTTAGACACCAGTGTTCACAAGGGTTAGTTACAACACAGGTTTAGTCTGGAGTTATTTACCACAGCACAAGCGGGCCCCAGCTGCATCCTGAGCTCTACAAGAGGTGACAAACCTGGAGCACAACAGGGATCACCCAACACTCTCACCTGGGCAGGTTCCCAGAGCTCCTCAGCCAGCTCAGAAAGGCTGGGTTCAGGGAACAGCAGCTCTGGGAAGGTACCTGTGCCATGGGGTGTGGGGTGGCTCACTGACTCCCTAGAGGTACAAATCCTGTTCGTTCCTGCCTGATAATATTGGAATTCAACTCTGGCACTCCCACCTCACGCCATCCAGTTGTACTTTGGAGTAACCCATCCAATGGTGATGGCCTGAGGTTCAGAGTTACAGAGTTTTGGTGCAACTGGGTTGGGAATGTTGCAGGAAAGGTGTGAATTCCTTCATGTTCTGCAGTCCTAAAAGAAGCAGCTGTGAACTCAACCTCTCTGCCTCGTTACAAACTGGTTCTGTGTGTGAAGAACTGGGCTTAAGGGGAACTCTCTGACTCAAAGTTAAGCCTGGAAGTGAAACGGGAGGACCCTGCTCTGCAAACCTTTCCAGCAGGAGAGGAGAAGGTCCCTCCCTGGAGGAGTTTCCCTGGGAACATCTCAGGGTGCACAGGAGAGAACGGGCAGTGTCTGTGTGCAAGGAACAGTGCCACTGACAGGAGAGAGCAGGACAGCTGGAGAGGAGGGACAGTGACTCCAAATGGCAACGTTTTTCCTCCGTGTCCCCCAGAGAGAAGTGTGAAAGGAACTCACTTTCCCATTGGGCTGTTTGGGGACCCCCTCTTTTGCTGCGGCTGCTTTAGGAGCCACTTTAGTGGGCTCAGACCTGGGCGCGGCGGCGGCTGGCTCGGGCCTTTTCTCTACTTTCCCCTGGATGGAGACAAAGGGATGAGGATTTCAAGCAGCAGAAGAGCAGCAGTGTGGGCACTGGGAACGGGGATAAACCTGCTGCAGCAGGTGACCTGGGAGAACTCCTTGCATGCTCTAACTCCCAGGCCAAGGATAATCCCGTGCCCAGGAGCGCTGGCACCAAGGGTGGGAGGGCACGGCACGGCCCAGCCCTGGGTGCCAGGCACCCTGAGGGGGGCACACAGCAAGGAGTCAGCTCTCAAAAAGCTTCCTCGGGATCCAAGCCACCCCAGGACACTGATCCTGCCCCAAAAAAAATCCAACCAAATCCCTGGGGAACCCGACAGCAGCGCAGGACCAGCTCCTTCATGAGGAGGACATGCTGCAGATCTGGGAGGCAAAGACACCCAGGGCTGGTGTGGGAGCTCTGGGAGCTCTGCTGGACACACACACACCCCCTGCTCCCAGCTCACATTCCCCCCCAGCCACGCTGCACTCAGCCTTTGAGCTCAACAGCTCGTTTAGTTTTTATATCTACCAAAAGGCAGGTGCACCCAGAGGGTCCAGCTGAGCAGAAAATGGAAGGAAAATTTACAGGTTTCATAAAAATTCAGCGAGTACCTGAGAATAGCCATTGTTTTGTTAGTTTAGATGCAGCAGAACCTGCATTTTTTGGGAGAGCTCAGCATAAATCTTGTATTTTACTACCCTACAGACCAGTGAACAAAAAAAAAACCCCAACACCACAACATTCTGAGACTCTAAAAACAGCTCAGTGTAAATACAACTACAAAAAGGACAATTTGCTTAACGAGGCAATTGTTAGGGTTTAATAACTCTATGAAAATATTTAGAAAATTGAGGCCAGTGCAATTAAATGCAAACTACAGCTGACACAACGAGGGCCGTGCTGTGCTGCTGCACTGCCAGGAGACTGCTGACTCTGAGGATAAATCCATGCTGTATCGATGCTGTCTGGGACACACAACACCCAGCCAGGAGTGCCCTTGACTTTCATGTGCCTGAGAGCAGATGAAGGCTGCCAGCATGGAACCTGCTCCCTTGGCAGCAGATGAAAGTTCTGGGCCGGGTTATTCAGCACCAAAGAGAAGTGGAAAGATCTGTGTCTCAGCTGGGGGGGAAAAAAATCACAGCCCTGTGGCTGCTGCTGACACACGTGGCCAGGCTGGGCTTATACAACAGCTGATGGAGGTTCTGTGGTTCTGCACAGCCCATCCCCACACCTTTCTCCTTTCCATGGCAGATGCTGATGCTGGAAGTGCCACCTAAGAGCACTAAGAGCCCCAAGTTTTATCTCTGGTAATGGTTTTGCAGCACTACCCTCTCCTCATGGCCACCATGGGTGGTTCCAGCAGACTCATTCCGTGTTGGTTTTGGGCCTGACAAGTTGGGCATGGGAAAGGTGCTGTGGAACTTCTCCTGAATCCAGATTTCCCTCATCCTAGTGAGCTATTCCACCTTCTCTACCACTCAGCAGGCTCAGTTCCTCGACTCAAAGGCAAAGGGCTGGAATACAGACAAGATTCTGAGCCTTCCACACAGTGTTTCTGTGCCAGGCCCTATGACAGGAGAGGAGCTCTGGAATCCTGCAGGTGTTCAGGGAGCAGGGGCTGGCTCTGGGGGTGCCAAGCAGGAACCCAGCGAGGAGCTCTGCAGAGCGTGCCGAGAGAGCAGTGAGGACACAGCCACCCAGCCCCACAGAGCCCAGAGAGCCCAGAGAGCCCTGTGGAGCCCACAGAGACCCACAGAGCCTTGCAGAACCCCACAGAGCCCTCAGAGCCCTGCAGAGCCCAGAGAGCCCTGCAGAACCCCACAGAGCCCAGAGAGCCCTGCAGAGCCCCACAGAGCCCACAGAGCCCTGCAGAGCCTGGTGCCGCACAGAGCAGAGTTCACCTTCCCTCACCAGGACACCCCACACGGAGCAGAGCCCATCTTTCCCTCCCCTGGATGCCCCTCACAGAGCAGAGCTCACCTTCCTTCCCCTGGACTTCCCTCACAGAGCAGAGCTCACCTTCCCTCCCTCAGACACCCCTCACGGTTCCATCCCCTGGACACCCCACATGAAGCAGAGCTCACCTTCCCTCCCCCAGGTGTCCCTCACGGAGCAGAGCTCACCTTCCCTCCCTTGGACATCCCTCACAGTTCCCTTCCCCAGAATCCCCTCAGGGAGCAGAGCTCACCTTCCTCACCAGGACTGACCTTCCCTCACCAGGACACCCCTCACAGTTCCCTTCCCTAGACTCCCCTCATGGAGCAGAGCTCACCTTCCTTGCCCCAGACACCCTCACGGTTCCCTCCCCTGGACTCCCCTCATGGTTCCCTCCCCGGACACCCCTCACAGCTCCCTCCCCTCACAGAGCAGAGCTCACCTTCCCTCACCAGGACACCCCTCATGGTTCCCTGCCCCGGACACCCCTCACTGCTCCCTGCCCCGGATGCCCCTCATGGTTCCCTCCCCTGGATGCCCCTCATGGTTCCCTCCCCGGACACCCCTCACGGAGCAGAGCTCACCTTCCCTCCCAGGACACCCCTCACAGTTCCCCTTCCCCCAGACTCCCCTCACCCCTCACGGAGCAGAGCTCACTCTCCCTCCCCTGGACTCCCCTCACGGTTCCCTCTCCTGGACTCCCCTCACGGTTCCCTCCCCCAGATGCCCCTCACAGAGCAGAGCTCACCCTCCCAACCCCGGACGCCCCTCACGGAGCAGAGCCCACCTTCCCTCCCCCGGGCTGGTGCTTGATGTTGTCAGTGGAGCCGATCTTGGAGCGCACGTTCTTCAGGTCGGGGTTGGAGGCGCTGCTGGGCGGGCGCGGCGCTCTGCTGCCGGTGCTGCCTTTGCTGCCGGCCTTGGCCGTGGTTTTCTTGGCGTCGGCCGACACCGTGGAGGCCGTGGCGGCTTTGGGGGCAGCAGCTTTGGGCTTGGGCCGGCTGGCGGCCGCCCCAGGCACGCTGGGAGCGCTGGAGGCGGCGGTGGAAGGAGTGGTGGCACTGCTCTTGGTGGCACTGCCAGGAGCGCTCTTGGGGCGGCTGGGATCCGCTGTGGGATGGCAAACAGGGGTCAGGGTTTGTTCCACAAACTGCCTCAGTCACACAACCCCATCAAGGACCTTAGATGCCTTAAATTTCAGCTTCCAGAGTTTCAGATTCTGTGCTGCCCAAGGATGTAGTTCTGAGCCTCATATTAAGTGTCAGTAGAACAAGCAGACAAAACAAATCTTTTCCTGCTGAGGACCAAGGACAACTTTCAGCCCACAAAGCACAAACAAGGGTGGACTGAAGGGAGGAACAAGAAGGATGGGACCTCACAACCTGCAGCTGGAATTGGGACAATTAAACCCCAAGATGCAAATGGACCCAAACTTATAAAAATGTAAAATCTCGTGGTCAGGGAGCCATTTTGTGCGGCCATTCCCAATCCACCCTGGGTGCAGCCTTGGTCAGGCTCCTGTAATGCCCAGGGTGGGTCCTGGAAGCCTTTTAATAATTATTTACTTTATTCTCCAGCTCTGTCCAGCCTGTTTCAGGTCAGCCTTCCTAAGGCATCACCTTAAAGATCAGCTCATCCCACCCCTGCCATGGCAAGGATGCCTTCTGCTGTCCCAGGCTGCTCCAAGCCCTGTCCAGCCTGGTCTGGGACACCCCCATTCCCAGAGATGTAGGGGAATGAGAAAGGGGATTTGATTCAGATTGAGGAAACAGCCTCAGGCTGTGCCAGGGAAGGTTTAGTTGGATATTGGGAAAATTCTTTCCCCAAAAGGGCTCTCCAGCCATGGCCCAGCTGCCCAGAGCAGGGGAGAATCCCCATTGCTGGAGGGATTTAAAAGCCCTGTGGATGTGGCACTTGGGGACATTGTCAGGGGTGGCCTCGGCAGTGCTGGAGGCTGGGTGGGCTCCGTGGGCTTGCAGGGTTTTCCCAGGAAGGATTTCCAAGAGTTGAGATGAAAGTGAGCAGTTACCTGAGGGAGACTTTGCAGAGGTTTTCTTGGCATCTGCCGGCTTCGCGTCCGTCTTGATCGCTGCCAACACAAACACAGCGGTCAGGGGAGGATCCCTGCAGCATCCAGCCCTGGAATCAGCCCAGGGATTAACTGCTCTGTGTGAGCACCTGCCTGGGGAGCTCCTGCTGGCACCAAATTCCCTCAGATTTTGCAGCCAAAGCACCAATTCGTGTCAAAGGATTCTCATTCGGTGACACCACACACCTGGGGATGGGTTGCATTTTGTTTCTCCTCACATTAACTTCCTGAATCTGACAGCACTCACTGGGAGTATTTTAATCCTGCCCCACCTTCATTTCTTAAAAAAACTCCAACCAAGCAAAAAAAAACCACCCTAAAACCTTTCCTTTCTTTAAAAGTAACAAAAGCAGCCCCACATTTGTCCTTGCCCAACCTTGCTCTCATTGCCAGACCAGTCCTGCCCTGTGCCAATTTTCTTGCACAGGAGTTATTGCACATATTTTGGCTCCTGTTTTAATTGTATAAACCCAAAAATCAATCCCTAAACTGAGCTGCCTTGGGGCAAAGCCCAACGATCATGACCTGATTACACTGCACAGAGGACACTCTACACCAGGGAAGCAGCCACACTTGTCCATGCAGGAGAAAACCAAACACCAAATTGATCAAGGCAAAAATCATGGACTGAAAAACAGAAATGGAACTTTACTCTAAGGAACTCTTTGATCATGAAATTGTAGGGTTTTCCCTATCAGTGATGAGCAAGTTTGGGTAAAATCTGCTTCATTTCAGCAGCCAAAGGAAGGCAACATTGAAAAGAAATAATAAATGATAAAGACCCAAGTTAGAAATTATGAAAACCCTCATTTTTTAATATTTAATATCCATTAAGCCTCAGATTTTTAGATACACTCCAGCAGCTGTCAGGGTCTTTTATGGAATATCAATACCAAAAAGACCAAGGGGAAGAGGCAGATAACTACAGGCCAAGTTAGTCTGGATCATTCCACCCTGACTTTGCTAAAAGCATTCAATTAAACACCCCAGATAAGATTCCAGCTAATGAGGTGAAACCCATTTGGATAATTTAATAAGGCCTAAAGGATGGATACATAATTAATAGCAAACACTTCAAACAAGGGGCTGGCAAACCAACCTAAATTCATTCCTCGAGACCACAAGTTTAATTGGGGAAACTGCATGGACAGAACAGAGTTAGGTTTATGTAAAAGGCAAAGGAATATTATGTTACATTAATATACAGTCTGTTATGTCTGCTGGTGTCAGTGGGGAGCCAAATGCTGAAGTTCTGTGGTGAAAACCCAGACAAAGCCCCTGGGACAATGGTCTGTGATGACAGACTTTGATCTGTGCCTGATCTGAAGGGCTGAGCGTGGTCTTTACAAACATTAAAGTCATTTCCACATGGAGGGGGACAAAAAACTAATGAACAAATAAATTTAAAAATCAAAATATCAAGCCCCACATAACCCACAGCTCTCTTTTAGCAGAGAAAACGAATGACCTGAAAAGACCTGAAAAAGTGAAACTACATAATGTCAAACCTGGTCTTTACACACACATTTCATGTGAGACAATGACTGAAACTTGATGGCAGCTCAAGGCACCAAGTGCCTGGCACAAAAAGTACCAGCAGCTGTCCTGAAAGTGCCTCTTCAGCCACAAACACCATCTTCACCCCAAACTTATTCTCTGGCTCAACACTGTGTCATGAGAAAACAAATTCATGGAATAACTGTGGTTGGAAAAGCCCTGCAAGCCCATCCAGTACAACTGCTCCCCAGCACTGACCACGTCCCCAGGTGCCACCTCCATATGGCTCTGAAATCTCTCTGGGATGGGGACTCCAGCACTGCCCTGGAGCCCACTCCAATGCCTGACCACCCTTCCCAGGAGGAATTTTCCCAATTTCCACCCTGGCCCAGCCTGGGGCCCTTCCCTCTCTTCCTGTTCCTGTTCCCTGGGAGCAGAGCCCAAATCCCCCCTGGCTGCCCCCTCCTCTAAAGGAGGCTCGGTGACACCCAAGAGCTCCAGGTGTCCCCACCCACATCTCACCCAAACCAAACCCTGGGCACAGGGTGGCACCCCCATCACTGGGACACCCCATGGTGACAACTGGGGGCTGCTGGGCACTGCCTGTAGGCTCCAGCAAGGTCAGGGCTTGTTCTGGTGGGTGTGGGGGCTTTTGGGGAGGGCCCTCAGGGACAGGCAGGGCAGGGGCTGATCAGAGAGGAATTTGGGGAGCAAGATGGAAGGTGCTGCCCCATCAGCATCAGCAAGAAGCAGAGTTGCTTGTTCCACACTCCAAAGGTGAAGATTCTGGGAGCCCTTGAGGGGCCAGAAGGAGGTTTGGGCAGGGCTGGGGCTGCTCTGAGGGTCCCATGGGCACAGCATATCCCCCTACCAGGGCCAGCTTCCAGGCTGTGGGAGCTGTGACCTCTCGAGGTTCTGGTTCTCATGGGAGGTCTGACACCTCCTACCCACTCGTGGTTCCCTTGAGGCCCCAGGGTCCCACCTCACCCAGAACAGGACCCCCTGCTCTTCCCATTCCTGCCTTCCCTGTGCATTCCCAGATGCAGACTCAGCCTCCCCATGGAGCCCCTCCAGCTGACCTCATCCTCCCTCACCCTCAGGGCTCTGCCCTGGCAGGGTCCCACCACGTCCCCGGTGCCACAGCCCCATCCTCTGCTCTCCCTGCCTCTTGGAACAACCTCCCTGCAGCTCTGCATCGCTGCCTCCGTCTCTTTTCACATCTTTCAGCAGCAAACACTCCTTTGTTCGTGGCTCAGTTTGGGCAGGAGGAACAAACCCAACTCATTAGAACAGATCCTGCATTCCCGGGCTCTGCTTTGCCTCCAAGACCACACAAAATGAGTTCTAGCAGGATGCCCATGGGATCAGGCAGGATACGTGGCTCTGGGAATGTGCAACACCTTCTCCACACTTGATTAATTAGATTTTCCCCCCAGAGCAGAAAGTCTGGGATATCCACCAGGACAAATCCAGCCCAACACACCTGAAACATGACAATTGCTTTGGGAAAGCTGGGATACGAATCTGTGCTTTGGGATTCAAGCCAAGCTCTGTAATTTTACACATTTATTGACAAATTTTGCCACTGAGGCCCAGTTATTTGGAAAGACTTGAGAAAACTATCATTTTATCTGATGTTAAATCTCTCGAGCTCCATTAGAAGGAGTGAGAACAGCCTTAGTTTATCTAAAACACTGCTCAGGTTTCCTGTTGAACTCATGGGAAGTTCCTTCTTTAGCAGCACTACGAGTGGGACACAGCTTTTGGATGAAGCTGATGTGCTTTCAGCTCCAAATCCTTCCTGTTTTACTAAAAAAACCACCACTTCTGCTCAACCCTTTTTGGATCTCACACACCAGTTCAGACATTTCAAGTCCTCCCCCAAAGATTTGCTTTCCCAAGCTCTCATTTAGTGTTTATTCTGTTCCCTGTGGCAAAATAGAGAGGGAATAGAATGCCCATTCTTAAATCAAGTGTGCCCAGTAATTGAATTAACCCTGGATCCCACAGAGCTGATCCAGGTTGGCCCTGAAGAGAAAAACATCTGAGCTACTGTCAGAATCCAAAAAATGACAGAGCAGCTTTTGAACCCTTCCAGGGGTGGGGATTCCACCTGGCAGCTGTGCCAGGGCTGGACAGCCCTTCCCAGGCAGGAATGTGGATTATCCTCTCCTGCCAGGGAGCTGTGGAGAGCCCCTGGAGCTGCTCAGACAGGACCTTGCTGCTGCTGAAGGACAGACTGCTGCGGTAGGGTGACTTTATGCTGCTTGTATTCTTAATTGTCTGTTCTGTTTGTGTTGTATATTAAAGTTTTGTACACTTAAAAGTCGTTCTAGAAGTGAAAAAGAGAGAAAGAAGCAGCGCCTGAATTTTACACGTCTCTTTCTTTCTCTGGTGCTCGTCTGAGGCACGGACAGCGGTGGGACAGAGATTTTTTTGTGCTTTTAGTTAGTTTTAACTAGCTAGGGCAGAGAAGACTTCCTGGATTGTTTTTTCCTTTTTCTTGGGACTGTTTTAATCTGCTCTAGACTGAAAACCCAGAGGAGCAGCGAGGGCTGGCACTTGCGGCTCGCCGGGCCTGGACCTGTGGAGGGAGTGAGACTGGTGAAAAACTGAGTGAGCTGAGCTGCACCTAGGGCAAGAACTGTCTTAGTTTGCTGGGAGGAGGAGTTTGAGTTTGCTTTTCCAGAGGAACCCCTTCGGAGGTTTCCTCCCAAATCTGCCCTAAACCAGGACACTGCCCAGGGGGACAAGGAGGGAGAGCACTCACACGTCGGCCTCTTGGGCGGAGTGGCCGCCGTGGTTTTGGCAGCGGCCGCTGCCGTCACCGGCGACGGCGCCGTGGTCCTGGGAGCAGCAGAGGAGCTCCTGGAAGGAGTTTTAGGAGTGGTGGAGGCTGGAGGCTTGGAGAGGGAGGTTCTCTTCTCGGCGGGCTTCGCATCGGCGACCTGAAACACGGAGCAGGTGGCGTCAGAACCGGCGCGCTCTCGGCGAGAGGGGAGGTGCCAAAAAAAAAGGCTGAAAGGAACAGAAATGGCTGGAATTCTGCAACACTTCATTAAGCCTGGCCCTGCTGGAAGGTTATAATGCAATTAAAATATAATTAAGACGTGCAGAAGCGAGCGATGGTGTGGAGGGCAGGACGCGGAGCACGGAGCCTGCGGAGGAGCGGGTCCCACCCAGGGCTGGCTCAGCTTTGATGTGTGGAAGGGGGAAGGGGGTTTTGATTTCTGGATTTGATCTGATTTCTGGATAAAATGGAACCAGCAGAACAACCAGCAATGCTCCTGGGAGATGTTCTCATCCTCCAGGAGCAGGAATGCTCCCTAAGCTGGAATTTGTTAAAACACTGGGACAGGAAAATGGGGTGTCCATGGCTCATCCCTCACTTGGAAAACTCTTTCCAGCTGAACCTGGTCAGGCACTTGTTTGTCAACTGCCTGATCTCTGACGTATGAAAATACTGAATTAATACATGGGAATAAATATTATTTGATCAAAAAGGGATTCAGAATGATACAAAAACTTGAGCTAAACCAGCTCCGAGAAAAGTGCAGATTTACACCTGGGCTTCCATTTGCCTTCTGTTATTTTTAATTAGTTCTAAAAGACACTCAAATGCAGTAATTTGAGCTTAATACAGCAGGAGTGGTGGTGCATCAGCCATCAGTGAAAGCTTCTGAAATAAAGTTTGGTGTTCCCTTTTAAACTTGAATTCCTCTACTCTCTAAGGTCACAAGTTAACACAGAGAATATTCAAGGGACACCTCCCATCCCATTCCACAGGGATTATTCCATGGTTATCAGGAAGATCCTCCATGAATTCTTTTAGGGAATTACAAATCTCCAACATTTTCTAAGTGTCATCAGTCCTCTCTGTGCAGTTCTGCAGTGACCAGACATCATAAAATCACCATGGGTGGGAAATACCGAGCACTCGCATGGATTTGTTTTTCCTTCAATATTCATATCAAAGGTCTCCTGTCAGGTTTCCCATGTTCTTGTCTGGATTTAGGAGTTGTATACAGAAGGAATTCCTGGCTGGGAGGGTGGGCAGGCCCTGGCACAGGGTGCCCAGAGCAGCTGTGGCTGCTCCTGGATCCCTGGCAGTGCCCAAGGCCAGGCTGGACAGGGCTTGGAGCAGCCTGGGATGGTGGGAGATGTCCCTGCCATGGGACCCCTGATTCATGGCAGCTCATCAGGGCCATCTCAGCACCACACTCAGGTTTGATTCTCCTCTGTGGTGACACAATTCAGTGCCAGGGACACGATGCCATCCCTGGGAAGCTGCTCCCAAGCACCCTGCAGCTCCCAACACACCGAATCCCACTCCTGACCTCAGCCTAGCATGGGAATTCTGTTCTGCCTCTGATGCCTCAGATTTCAGTTTTCAGAGTTTCAGATTCTGTGCTGCCCAAGGATGTAGTTCTGAGCCTCACATTCAGTGTCAGTAGAACAAGCAGACAAAACAAATCCTTTCCTGCTGAGGACCAAGGACAACTTTCAGCCCAAAAAGCACAAACAAGGGTGGACTGAAGGGAGGAACAAGAAGGATGGGACCTCACAACCTGCAGCTGGAATTGGGACAATTAAACCCCAATATGCAAATGGACCAAAACTTATAAAAATGTAAAATCTCGTGATCAGGGAGCCATTTTGTATGGCCATTCCCAACCTTGGTCAGGCTGTAATACCCAGGATGTGTCCTTTTAATAAATTAAAAATAAATTTATCTTTCAGCTCTGTCCAGCCTCTGTTTCAAGTCAGCCTGAAGCTGTAACTGGACAATTAAAACCCAATATGCAAATGGACCAAAACTGATAAAAATGTAAAACCTCGTGATCAGGGAGCCATTTTGTGTGGCCATCCCAACCTTGGTCAGGCTGTAATGCCCAGAGTGGGCCCTTTTAATAAATTTCATAATAAATTTATCCTCCAGCTCTGCCCAGCCTCTGTTTCAGGTCAGCATCACCTCATGGCTGAGGGCTGAGAACATCCCCTGGCTGCTCCCCAGGGCCAGGCAGTTCTTACCTTTGGTTTAGGCTCTTTTGGAGTTAAGGTGGAGGGACGGGTGCTGCTGGTGCCGGGGCGTTTGGAGGTGGTGCCTGGAGCAGGAGCTGCACTGGGGCTCGTGGCTTTTTTGTTTGTGCCCGGGGTGGCCGAGCTGGGCCGCTTGGGGCTGGTGCTGGCCGAGGCCTTGGCTTTGGCCGCCGCCGCCTTGGGGGTGCAGCTGGATGCAGCAGCCTTGAGGGGTGGAGGGCCAAAAAAAAGCAAAATCCGGGAGAAAAGCAAAGGAACACAACAAAAGAGAGCGCATTGTAAACCAAAACATCGAGCTGCAGCAACGGAAAAGTGGTGGTTTAAAGGGAATAAATAATAATGATAATAATAATAGTATAATGATAATAATGATAATGGTGACAATGATAATAATGATAATGATAATAATAATGGTAATGATAATTAATTAATAAATAAAATTAATAATAAATAGTAGCAGTAGTGATGTTTTAAAGGAAACAAATAATAGTGATAATAATGATAATGATGATAATAATAATAATTAATAAATAAAAATAATAAATAGTAGCAGTAGTGATGTTTTAAAGGAAACAAATTAATAATGATAATAATAATGATAATTATAATAATAATGATTAATAAATAAATAAAAATAATAAATAGTAGCAGTAGTGATGTTTTAAAGGAAATAAATAATAATGATAATAATGATAATGATAATAATGATAATGATAATAATAATAAATAATAAATTAGTAATAATAAAAAATAGTAGCAGTAGTGATGTTTTAAAGGAAATAAATAATAATGATAATAATGATAATGATAATAATAAATAATAAATAAATAAAAAAATAATAAACAGTAGCAGTAGTGATGTTTTAAAGGAAACAAATGAATAATGATAATGATAATAATGATAATAATGATAATAATAATAATAATAATAATAAATAAAAAATAATAAACAGTAGCAGTAGTGATGTTTTAAAGGAAACAAATGAATAATGATAATAATAATAATGATAACAATAATGATAATGATAATAATAATGATAATAATTATAATAATGATGATGATAATAATAATGATAATGATAATAATGATAATAAACAAACAAACAAATAAATAAATAAATAGTAGCAGTAATAATCAGCTTTCTGTTTTCTGAGTGCAATGAAGACTGAAATGCAGCAGCCTCTGGGGCTGGGCCGGGGGGGATCTGCCATTCAATTCCAAACCAAGGGGATTTATTTCAGCAGCATCCAAAGCAACAGAAGGAATGGCTGCTAAAGCTGGATTAGGAACTGGGTGCTCCTGGCATCCACAGGCCGTGGCTTTCCAGTGCTGGGCACAGGGGGATTGCCAGCTCCAAATCCCCCTGGGATCAGCTGCCACGGTCACACGGGCACAGCCTCCAGGGGACACAGCCCCTGGCCCCCCCAGCCCTCCTGGGGACGCTCGGGGGGACTTTGCTGGGGCTGGAAGCTCCTGAGAGCAGCTCCAAAGCTCCTGAGCAGGACCCTGCAGGCACAGGGGTGTGCTGTGAACAGCTCACAGAGCATCGCCCAGCACAGGTGGTACTACGCCTTTACTACGTGTTTACTACTGCTGCAATCACCAGCACCAGCCAGGGAATTCACTGAAATAAAATTTCCATACTTTTATCAAAGTCTGCCACAGGCTGGGCTCTGAAGTGGATGGGTTTGCCTCCAGGGTGGCAGGTCAGAAAACAGAATTCGGGCTGGCACAGGAAAAAGCTGGCAAATGAAACCCAGGGAAGCAGAGGAAGCAGGAAAATGAAACCCATTTTCCTGCACAGGAAGCAGGAAAAAGCTGGCAAATGAAACCCAGGGAAGCAGAGGTGCCCAGCAGGGAACAGCTCCTACCTTGCTCTTCTTCTCAGGGCTGGGAGGGAGCTCCTTGTTGGGAGGAGCTGTGATGTCGTTCCCACTCACGGCCTCGGCTGCTTTGGGCTCCTCTGGTTTGGCTGGGGGAAGGAAGGAGATTTGTAAGTTTGAGCTTCTTTTTGTTTGTTTTGTTTTTTAAAAGATGCATTTTGTTTTTTTTTTTTACTGTTATTCACCACAGCAGCAGCAGGAGACAGAGCTGACACAGCACAGGTTGGTGTTAGTGGAAAGTTTCCCCAGAATACCTGCAGGAAGAAAGATTTTTCCCTGCAACAGGACAGGTTCATCCAGATGCTGTTAGATTCTGATTTTCCATATTATCCCAGTGGGGAAAGCCAGACAGCAGATGAAGGAAACTTGTGGTTTAATTTAAATGGCAAATCTTCTCATCTTTCAAGTTGTGACAATAAACTGTTGGAATGTTGATGGTGAAGTTCTGACCTCTTCCAGGTTTTACACTTATCCTGGAGTGGGGCTCTGCTCCCAACTATCCCTGTTGTTACAGCTGTTCCTGCTCAACCTTTCTTCTGCCCACATCCACAGCTGGAACCCTCAGTGAGCAGGGAGGATTCCCTGAATCCTGAAGGGAACAACAGGAAAGGCCACACAGGTGACAGGTCCCAGCCCTGGATCCAACAGCAGCAGCACCTGGAGAGATCCAGAGGAGCCCCCAAAGCTGCTCCAGGGCTGGAGCCAGGCTGGGAGAGCTGGGAATATTCACCTGGAGAGGAGAAGCTCCAGGGAGAGCTCAGAGCCCCTGGCAGGGCCTGAAGGGGCTCCAGGAGAGCTGGAGAGGGCTGGGGACAAGGGATGGAGGGACAGCACACAGGGAATGGCTTTAGCTGAAGGAGGGTACATTTAGATTGTTTATCAAGAGGAAATTCTTGGCTGGGAGAGTGTGAGGCCCTGGCACAGGGTGCCCAGAGCAGCTGTGGCTGCCCCTGGATCCCTGGCAGTGCCCAAGACCAGGCTGGATTGGTTTGGAGCAGCCTGGGACAGTGGGAGGTGTCCCTGCCCATGGCAGGGGTGGGATGGTCTCAATGCCTCTTTCCATCCAAACCATTCCAAGATTCCCAGGAGAGCAGGAGCTGGAGATCCCACTCTGGCAGAGGGGATCCCACTGAGCCCTCCCTGGAGCTGTGTTAGAGCACAAAGCTCAGATGCAGTGCCAAGGAGTGCCAGTTCTCCCTGTGATTGCTCATTTTGGCCACTGTCACCCGAGTTGTGGCACTGGGTGGGCACAGTGAACACACCCAGGCAGTTTTCTCCAAGGAGAGCAGCACCACCTCCTCGTGCCCTCTGAAAACCCAGAACCCAAAGCAGTGTCCACCCACAGCAGCACCACCCTCCAGCCCAACAAAGCCTTCCTTTAGGGGCAGCTTCCCCACATTTTCTCCCCAAATCCCTGAACTCCTGGAGCAGCCCTTGGTGCTGCTCAGCCCCAGGGGAAAAACAAGCAGCATCTCCCCTAAAAATCACTTCCAACCCTCCTTCCCCACTGTGCAGCTGCACAACCACACTGCCCAGGGCTGCTTTGAATTTCAAGGCAGGATCCTGTGCCAGCAGCCCCAGCAACAAATTCCTGCATCTCCCCTGTCATCTGGGGATTCAAAATCCAGCGTGATCCGTGTTGGATGCTGCTTTTTATAACCCTGCAACAGATTGTGACATGGCCAGGGTAACAATCCCAGCAGTAAACAGCCTGTTCTCCACAGCTTTTGGAAATGACTCTCTCTGTTCCTCGTTTTCCTGCTTGTCAGACTTGACAGGAGTGTCTCAAAGGATGGTTCAGTCCTGCTACAAGGCAGGGAAAATAATCAGCCCGTGCCTCTCACCCCCATCAGAGTATGGGTTGGTGGTTTTTATCTTCTGACTCCAGGATAAGTTCAGGATAAACCTTTTTTTTTCCCTTGAATTGGTTTAACCCCTTCCTACTCATCTGCCTTTCCAGTTTTGCAGCACTGGGCTGAGCATCCTGGGCACATAGAAGAGGCTTGTGAGGGAAAGCAGCAAAATGTAGAGGTTGAACACCTGGTTCAATGCAAAATTCTTAGGGATTGTGCCTGTTCACCTGGAAAACCTGTTTTTATTGCAGCTGATCTGTACTGGCTCCTCTCTACCTGATTCCTCCCCTGCATTTCAATAAACCTTCGTCTTCTCCCTCGTTCCACCTGTCAGTTCCACCCACAGCAATGCCAGCAGCAGCACTTGTCAGCAGTTCCCCCTCCTGAAAAACAACCTCCTGCCCATTCCCTTCTCTCTGAACAGCTTCAGTTGAAATCCTACCAGGCTCAAATATCCCTGACACCAAGGTGACTTCCCAGCTGGTGGAAGCTGCTGTCATTAATTATTTCAGCTAATTCAGCACCAACATTAAACCTCTGGCTGATGAGGGCTGGCAGCACCCGTGCCATCAATTCCCAGGGTCAGGGAGTGCTCCTCAAATCCTGCACCATCCAAAGGTTCAGGATCTGAACTCCAGCAGCTTCCTGAACCAGTGACAACAGGAATTTCATGTTGCTTAAGAGAGGGTGAATAAAAACCAGGACACAGGGAATGGCTTCCCAATGCCAGAGAGCAGGGTCAGATGGGATACTGGGAAGGAATTCTGCCCTGTGAGAGTGGGGAGGGGCTGGGCTGGAATTCCCAGAGCAGCTGTGGCTGCCCCTGGATCCCTGGAAGTGTTCAAGGCCAGGTTGGACAGGGTTGGGAGCACCTGAGACAGTGAGAGGTGTCCCTGCCATGGCAGGGGGTTGGAACTGAATGAGCTTTAAGGTCCCTCCAACCCAAAACATTCCATGATGATGGTGATGATGATGATATTATCATTACTATTATTATTATTATTATTATCATTATTATTATCATTATTCAGGGGAACAGAGTAGAGAACTTCCCTCCTTGAGGGTCCCATCTCTGCCAGACCCTCCAGGACACCAGCCCTGCCCCATCCCCCAGGGATTACAGCAGGCCAGGTTTGGGCTTTAACATTCATTTGTCCTGTGCTCATCAGGACATTTGCTCTCATTCATGCTTTAATTATGAGGGTGTTCTCAGAGCAGAGAGCTGGGCCCGTTCCCCCCCTCACAGGGAATGTGAGGCCAAGCTGCCAAACCTTAATCAAATTTGTTCATTAGGCTGCAAGGATTATTATTGAGGAGACTTTTCAGTTTGCTTGCTGCCCCGAGCACAGCAAGGAGCCCCCTCTGAATGATATTTGAAAGGCATTTTGTTATTTTGTTATTTTGTTGGAGCTGCTGTGGCCCCGGAGCCGGCTCCTCGGGCTCCTCGTGCTGCTGAGTCAGCACCACCAGGAATTGCTCTTGAGGGAAAAGGGCTTCAAGGAGACAGGGAAGACATTCCCATCTGGCATCTGATCCCTGCAAGGCACAGCTCTGCCATCAGGAGTGTTCTCTGCACTGCTCCTCTCTGTGGCCACCCTCGTCCCCTTTCCTGACTGGCTGCACGTGTTTCTCACCCTGGAAATCGCTTTTTGGGATGTCTCAACCAAGAGTAACAATGCAAGAAATGATTCCTGTCACTGGTGAGGCCCTGGCACAGGTGCCCAGAGCACCCCTGGATCCCTGGCAGTGCCCAAAGCCAGGTTGGAGCAGCCTGGGACAGTGGGAGGTGTCCCTGCCACAGCAGGGGTGACACTGGGTGGGTTTTGAGGTCCCTCCCAACCCAACCCAGGCTGGAATTCTGGATTTAAGTGCACCAGTGACAACAAATGAGTGCACAATAACCCCTAAACCCACAAACTCCAGGATTTTGGTTGGAGTTTTACAGGCACCAGTGAGGAAGGAGCAAACCCCTAAGTGGCCTCGTGTCTTCTGTAACATCAACACCCAGAGTCCTGCAGAGACATCCCTGGGCTCAAACTCTGCAAAAACCCCTGGAAAAGCCCCATCCCAGTGCCTGACCCTCCTGCTGGCCCATTCCCAGCCCACACCCAGCTCCTGTGAGGTTGGAGCTGAGCACTCCACACCAGCTGGAGGTGGATTTACCCCACGTGGATCCATCCTTGGTACAGTGTGAGTTTGGCCACCCCAACCCTGAGCTCAGCCAAGGCCACCCACAGAGCCCAAAGCACCAAAACCATGTCTGGCAAAAGCCCTACTCAAGCCAACCAGTCAAAAAGCCTTATTTTTAAAAAAAATCTGTCTCCAGAAACCAGGTGCTTGCCATGGCTGGATGAACCAAGTGGGGTTTGGACAGAACTGGGGTCAGAGGGCACAAGACTCAGAATAAATCAGCAGGGCTGATTTTTCAGAATAAATAGCAAGAAGGAGATGATCTGGGCCAAAACTACACCCAGAACAGTGAGATTCAACTCCTTGTGCTAAAAGGCAACGAGTGTCTTCCCACAGCTCTGAAAAAAATGGCAAGTGGAGCTCTCAGGCTCTTGTTCCAGCAGAGTGAGCCACCACCAACCCCTCTAATGAGGGATCTGTGCCTCCCAGAGCCAAGGCTGGTGACGCACAGGGAGCACGGACAGCTCCTGCAGGGACACTCAGCCCCACCCGGGGTTGGCAGCCACCTGGAATGGGAACTTTGGGGCCTGAGGAGGCTCTGGATGTGTTTTATCCTTAAATTCTCACATCTCTCTTCTCTACTCGCTGCCCCTCTGCTGGTGGTTCCTACCTGCAGATGAGGGACCTTTAGAAGAGATAAAAGCTGCTACAACACAGCCAAAGTGGGCCAGCATGGCTTTGAGAGCCCTTTTTCCCCCA